>JADPYG010000004.1:0-384872 GCA_017654735.1 Vishniacozyma victoriae
TACATAGAAAGATGAAGTACAAGAGAGAGATGTAGCTAGAAGGAGAACAAAGGAAAAGCGGTGCTAAAAGGAAGCAATATGAAACACTACCCCTTGATCACCAAGTGAAGTCGCCACATTCTCACACAAATGTTGCTAAGACTTGCCAGGACTTGAAGGTCCAACGATCAACACCATAATCGCTGTGACGTGTCCATCCATTCGGCGCCACTCATAGCAGGCAAAGACCACGGCTTTTGGTTGTCTCATTGCAAACATTCAACATAGCGAGATTTACTTAGATAGTATCCCACAAAAGTCTTGTTGGTCCTGCTGCGACAGATGTCTTCAATTTGCGATTGCCGAATTGTTTCAAAAACGTCAAGAATATCTGGATCTTTGAGCGCTTCGTTTTCAATCAGTGTTGTAGCATGTCTTTTAAGCAACCAAAGGGAGCGGCTAAGATCCGGCAAGAAAACCCCAGCAAGCCAATTCTGTAGATCCTAGGTCAATCAGGAACCTCTAACGAAGTCTACTATCCACGGCAAACGGCAACACCTCCAAGCCAGCACATGAAACACGTTTACAGTACATTTGATAAACAGTGCATATATCTTGCTCACTCCACCAGGGGTACAAAACATGCAAAAGGGTGAATTTAAGTCTAGCCTGGCCAATTAATCAGGTGGATTGCCAAAAGGCTGGAACAGTCTCATAGTACAACAGTAGAACTCAGGTAGGATTGATGATTGAGGATCCAAGTCAAGACAAGTCTGGAACAGGCAAGACAATTGGGTCTTAGAAAAGAAGGTTTCAGTGAATTATTGGCAAGGACCAAAAGGTACATATCAAGGTCGCTGAAGGTTTGTAGAATCTCAGCAATCCTCAATTGATGTCTTGAGCTGAGTTAGTCATATAAGTAGATTCCAGCTTGTAGCTTTATTGCATAGTCACTGGCTCCCAACACATGGTCTAGCAGTAGTTGATGCCCCTGGACTATTTTGATAGCTTGTCCGCTAGGTTGTTCTACGCCTCTCAAAGGTTAGGAGATCTTACCTGACCTTCGTGATTATTGCGAGTCGACCATTGGTTGATTGGCGTAGTCCGGTGACAACGTCGTAGAGTAAAGAGATTCTGCAATGCTTGTTAGAGCAGAGGGTCTCTAATTTGCGTGACTATCTACTCAAGTATCCAAGAGCCTCGCGAGATGGTTCGACTCCGCAATGAAGTTTCGCTTTCTGTGTGTAATATGCAGACACTCAGAACGTGGCCAAAGAAGGCCTACGTAACAATGTTCATATGATCCTTAGGAAAAGAAATATCCAACCTAAGCATGTCTGTCCCCTTTGTATCCCTGCCTGGCTCATACTTGGAGAGTGTCTCTTGGATATGGAAATCTTGTGGTAATACTTTTCAAGGAATAGAGAAGTCCAGGCACATAATATTTTGATAATTGAGTAGTTAGGTGAAACAGTCTGGCAATGAAAGCATCAATGTGGGTGTGTTTGTAGTGTCATGAGTTGGTGAGTCTACGTCAGGAGGTCAATACAATATGTGTCCCTCAAGAAGAATTAGCTTTGAGACGACCTGCTTATATATTAGTATCGTAGACGGGGTTGACGTGGAACTGAAAGCGCAGACGAGCCAGTGCATTTAACTATTCGAGCAGTCAGGTCAAAATCGAATGTTTCCGAGGCACTTTTAGCCCCATCACCCGATACGACTAGGGTTTGTTACGAGCACGGCAATGCTGCTTGCTGCAGTGACCTGCATGTCATGTAGCGGTGATGATTACAGTTTCCAGTCTACAATGCATACATCCCTCATGGCCGCCAATCATCATCACAAAAACTGCTGTATACATGAAGTGTCCCTGTTCGACTATACCGTTCCTCTACGACTACATCAGAAGACGTTCAGTTTCCTGTCGCCTCCACGCCATTGTCTGCTACTGAAACTGGTAGAGTCGTGATCTTTAGGCTGGTGCCTGTGCAGCATTGGAATATCGTTCATGTCGTTATACTGTGCATCAGCTTGTTCCTATAAAGTGATGTCGAGAAGGACCTACGTGAGACGGGGCGCCTCTTGGATCGTTGTGATCACTACTCACAAGAGCCGCACTTGACGATAGAACATGCGTGTGGGGTTGATCCCTGCGAAGTTCAAAGCGGAAGTTCAAGACCGCTTAGCCATCAGCTTCCAACATCTACCGAGGAGCAAGAAGCTCACCCATGAACATGACCGCTGGAATCTTGGAGTTGCAAATCCTGTGACATCAGCTTTGCGACACTCACTTGAGCTTGACCCAAGGACATACATGTAAAGAAATACCATGGTCGTTTTGTTGTTGGCTGCGAATTGAATGGCAATGACTGTCGCAGCGAGGGCCGGAGGAAGCTGACTTTTGACCGTGTACCTGTCGATTAGAGCTGTCGACGGTTTCGTCGTAGGATGACTGACACAATCACGTTTGAGAAGGTGGTCGGTGTTTTTCCAACCAGTTTTCGATTTCCAGAGCCCATAAGCTATACTGCTCGTCAACATGACATCGGTGGCCACATTGGTGAACAGCTGCAGATGTCAGTGATGTATGTATCGTAGATGTTAAATCAGCACTGACGTAGGCGTGAGGAGGTGGCTGAATCATTTGAGTTACGTTGAATTCCGGGTTTTTCAGAATCGACGTCGCGATCCTCCTAGCGAGTATGAGACCTGTCGTGGCTAACCTGACATCGTCAGTGACCATGTGTCACATTGGGCGAGCTCACATGAAAGGCGTGATGATGACAAGAACCAGGATCCGATTTCCGTTGATTCGATATGAACGCTCCAAATTAAAGATCTGACAGGCGAGTACAACCGTCTCATCGATTACGGGTAGCCATGAAAAGACTTTCATCAGCTTCAGAGGTCCTTCGTGCATCACATGGCTTGCAATGTATTGGACATAGCGGACGGACGACGGACGTACCGGTACTATCGGCGAATTGAGCAAATTTGCCATAATCACTGACAAAGATGTTGTATTCCCAAACCGTGACAAACATGCTTGATGCAAGAGACCATACTAGGACCCAGTACTGATTATCAGTCATCGCGGTAGATGAATCAGAGATCGACATACCACTATAATGCTGACAAATCTTTTCTCCTTGTTTGTCCAAGAGACCCAATGCCATACTTGAGTGAGCAGTACGCCTAGTAGCAGCATATTGAAGCAGTAGCTGCGAGTGTGAGCCTTCGGGTGGATACGCAGGATAGGGGACTCACCCCATGATGAAGGGCCCAAAACCAGCACCGAGGTCTGCTACAAACCTGGTCCTTACAGCTGCTTCCGGAGGGCCGCCCATTGTCAGATCAGAGACAGTAGGAGACGAGCGGAAGAGTGGGACTGAGTCGACGCAGACAGGACACTATTTATATAGCAGCCCATTCCCGAGATGTCGTCCTTTGTTTACCGCCATTCCCCTTCAATGATCGCTCCGGATGATTGATGCCCGAGCACACAATGACTTTGAGGTATTTCAAGACAAGTTAGTTCGGCTAAGGCACCCGTTTTGTGCGGTGCCGAGTCATAAGCTCCTCCTCTTTCTCTTCACGTTCCGCCTCCTGTTCCTCCTCCTTCATAGCTTGAAAATAAGAACTAGGCCAAGGGATGGGGACGGACTAGATCACAATCAGCCCCCGAGCAAACAAGATTCAAAGGCCTTTCTGGGTGTTGATCGCCGAGACGAGCAAAGATGGGTCCTTGATATGGCATAGGTGTCTTGTGTAGTGTACGTGTGTGCCCTTCAAAAGAGGAGTAAAACAAAATGCAATCAGCGCTTGGACGTTTGAAAGGCACATTTGACTTTCGGATCCATTTCTCGGATCCGCAAAGATAAGAACGCGATAACACCGGATGTACGGGCGCGCTGCTGAAACAAAGGTGTTGGTACTAGAAGGGCGGTGTGAAATTGCTTGGGTATACCGTCGTGACCCATCAACTCGAAGCATGCTAGGAGCAGACGAGTATCATTAAATTGGTGACTCGTCAATGATCTTCATAATTTGAGTTATTATTTCACCGTCTATGCGTAGAGAGCTGTTTTTCCTCCTGACTCGACAGCTTCTGAACTCTCGAAAGCTCCGACGACGCCGTGATGATGAGCAGGACGACAATATGCGATGGGATTCAGGAGCGGCAGCCAAAATTCCCTTTAAACGAGTGCATGGCAATCCGTACCCATATAGTAAACTAGGACAGACAGACTCGACTCTACTATTCCTTTCGAATGTGGACTTGCATCTTCCCCTGACCGAGAACCTCATCCGTGAAATACGCGTCTTGGATCGGTGCCCACTTGATCCGAGTTGGGGGTGACGGGCGATTCGAACCGTTTCGCAAGATTCCTCACCGTATCGCGGTAAAGTCCCTGAGGGCCTTTGAGTTGACCTTTGTTCTCGTCTATTTTGGGCTTGTTTGGACGCGAGCTACCGATATCGCGGTTGTTTAGAGGCCGGTGGTCTTGGAGAGGTGCGGGATATGGGTGTGCTGCTGGTGCCGTTGGGACTAGCGGAGGTTCGCTCGAATGTGACACAGAGTCGCAGAGCTTTGACGGCTGAGATGGTTGAATGACGAGTCCAGGAGGCGCAAAGCGACGTCGAGCCGGCGGCGCTGGCCGACCGTTTTGAGATCGTTCCAGAGATACAGGCGTCGTGGGGTCCGTTGTTGGATTCGGTCTTTCTGCTGGTCCAAGAGTGCCGCTATAGCACGTAGGGCAGTGTGGTTGGCCTTTTACGCACAAGAGATGGTCGTGTTTGTACAAGTCGAGATCGCAGACTGAGAATGGTTAGCTGAAGCGCTTGCAGCACGGCTCACCTTTGCAGCAGAAGCAATGGGCGTGCCAGATAGTATCACCTCGTCCCTTGACGTGTGCCCCCTTGTGCGGTCCTTTCTCGTCTCCAACCACCGGTAGCTGACAATGTTCACATGTACCTTTGGAATGGCGTATGCTAAAGCAAGAGCGGCAAAGAGCGTCGGCATTGGAAGATTGGCCGGAAGGACTGTGTGTAAGTCGGCGCCGGTATGGGTGCGGTAGTTTACGTACCTCGGAAGATAAATACTCGAGTCAGATGACAACACTTTGGCACAGCTCGCGCAGCGGGGATGCCCAACAGCTTTATCGAGAAGAGTCCCATAGACTGCTGATCAGTTGAGGTCGCCGCCACGACTCACCCCTAGCCAAATCAGCGCCGGGTGTAGCTTGTACATCGAGGTAGGTGCCATGTCGAGGGGTTGAAGGCAACGGCGTGTTGGGCACACTGTGCTCCTTGGCCAAAGGAGAGCCGGGCGAGCGGGTTGGTGGAGTGGTATAACTAGGGAATCAGCGCGAGAACTAGATTGACATGACAAGCTTACTTCTTGGCCCATCTATCGGGACTACCACGACGTTGCGTTGGTGTCAACAAGTTACGCACTGGACTCGGCTTCTCTAGAGATCATTTCAATATCTCGCTTGACGCACCGATTCCTTTGCCGCTGCAGGCGCTGCATCGAGTCTGAAGACCTGGCAGCGCTGTGCCGCAGATGTTGCAGACTATCATGGTGGGGAGTATAGGTGTATATGCATAGTGGCTTCATCATGCGACGCGCTTTTGAGCAAGGGGGAATGTAGGAGTGAGTGTGTGTATCGTTGAACCAACTTCCAGTCGTTTCAATCTACACGTGGCTGCTATAGTGACGTCAACCAGCAACCTTTTCTTCTGTTCATACCTTACACTCGATAACTACACCATGCCCTGGCAAAAACGATTCACTCTACCCCCTCACACCAAAGGAATGCATCTGATCACTGATGCCGTCCTTCGAGAATGTCAGGAAGGGCTTAAAGGAGTGGATATTGGTATTTTCACCCTAAACTGCCTCCACACTTCTGCAGGCCTGACTGTATGTTGAAACCCGAGAACGCATCTGGATGCTGCTGACTTTGCCCCAGGTGAACGAAAATTGTGATTCGTGAGTATAATCAATTCGGGAGAGGGCTGCGACTGACGACCGCCGACAGAACAGTCAGAAGTGGTAGGTCATTTATTTAGTTCCAGTGCTGATCTATCAGATATGGATATGGCGTGAGTCATCCTCAGACTTGGCCGCTCCATCGCAACGCCTGACTAGACAGCCTCGACACCATCGTCCCTGAGTCCCTGCCATGGGAGCATACCGATGAAGGACCAGAGTAGGTCTAGACGTCGCGAGCCGAACTGATTTATAGCGACTCTGTCTCGCATCTCAAGACTTCTTTGATCGGCAGCTCGATCACGATACCCATCTCAAAGGGCAAGTTGGTCTTTGGAACATGGCAGGGTATATATCTGGCAGAGTTTAGGCACAGCGGGGCGGGCTGGGGTGGCAGGGGTGAGGGCAGAAAGGTCATTGCGACCATCTTGTGAAATGTGATATCATAGTCGTTATATATGCATTGTCGTTACTCGAAATGATCATCGCGTCAGCGATCGTTCAACGCCTTCTCTTTCCTTGATCAACGCTTTCTCTTTTCCGCCTTGAGCTTGTCGCTGCTCGGCACTTGCGCCTCCCAATCTCCCCTGCCACTCCCCTCCCATTGCTCCTTCAGCCACTCTTCAGCGTCGGCCTTTGTTGCCTCCGGGTGATCCAGCTGCCATTCGTTGACCGCTCGGCGAATCACGTTGAAGAGAGGGGATGGGCGGATGTCCAGCAGTGATTGTATTTCGTGACCCTGCCAATCAGCTCATTCAGGCCTGAGACTCACGTTGATCAGAGGCGCCTTGTCAATGTCGGCATCAAGACCCGAGTCTTTGATATGTTGCTGGAGAGTCAGGTAGCGGTCAGAAATCGCTTCGCAGTCTCTGTTCCAGCCAGACCAGACAGGAAGGATTTCCATGACCGCTGCCCAGACTATTGATCGAGACCAAGGTCGGACTGCGGGATTCTGCAGGATAATACCCAATGCCGATCGAGAACTTTGAGAAGGACGGAGGAGCTCGGCGGCTGTAAATAGATTGGTGACTGAGGTCTTTGTGTCGGTCGACAGCTGTTCAGTCAGCGACATCCACCACACAGAAACTCACCTTGAGACTATCCGACAAAACCACCGAGATGGCGGGCACCTCCTTTTTCTTTTGCTTGCACACCAGCCCACGAAAGGGCGATAGAGCTGCTCCCATCCACAAAATCTCGTCTTGTGTCTGAAACGAGTCGGGTAGAAGGCTCAAGATCTCCGCGCATCGTAGGGCGTCTTGGCGAGGAGGATTGAACTCGCTGGTGAATATAGAGTCGTGCAGCCCCAAAGCGTCGATCAACGTGATGGCTCGGAGTGGACGATGTTTCATCATTTTGTGCACCTCGATTCCGACTCGCTCCTTGGAGACTTTGGTGCGGAGCGATGACTGTGTGTCAGTCTCTGATTCGAATGGGGTACTCACCTGTATTTCAGGCTGCTTGATTGCCTCGGTCACCTCGTCGGCAACAGACAGATCAAACCGACTGGCGAATCGGATACACCTCAATACTCTAAGAGGGTCGTCCTCGAATGTTTGTTTGGGAGGTAGTGGGGTCCTTGCGACCTTGCCCGCCAGATCCGAAAGACCTCGACCGGTGTAATCCTCGACTTGGCGAGTATGGACATTGTAGAATAACGAGTTGATGGTCAAGTCGCGTCGTAGAGCGTCTTCTTCTGGAGTGCCCAGCTGAACCTGATCCGGGATTCGGCTGTCGGTATATGTTTCGCTGCGAAGGCCAACAAAGTCGCACTCGAGTCCCATGATACGGGTCGTACCTGTCTCGAGGTGTTTACTCTGTTCCGGATTTGCTGCAACCTTGCCCACTGAGCCAGTCGCAATGTTTCGCTGATGAAGAAAGTCGACGAATCCTACTGCGAACGAGTGGCCAGAGGGGATGGTCAAGGCGATGTCGAGGTCGACGGAAGGAAGTTCTAGCAGCTATAACATTAGCACTGGCTGATGCTGAGGACGTACCTTATCTCTGACCCATCCACCAGCTATTCGACACGTTACAGGGGGCTGTTGGGTTGCAGCAAATGCATCGAGATGAGAGATAAATTCGGCTTCTGCCGAGTCGAGCTTGACAGACATGGTCGTCTTGTAGAAACGCTTCGAGAAGAGATGGGGAATAGTCTGTCTACAGCGAGAGCGCAGTATACTACAGATCATACAGCATGTACTGGAGCCGGCCTTGATGAAAGAATATAGAGAGTGAGGTATGAAAGCGTGACGAGCAGCATAATTTAGAGTAGCTAAAGTGATCTGCGTAATAATTTAACCGGATTTAAGAGCATGTCTTGGCTCGTACACACCTACCTCGTATTCATGCCCAATCATACACATGAGTAGATCATGGATAGTCAGGCTTTAGCTATCGCCCTCGACAGGCTCAAGTTTTACGCAAAAGATGCAGCATACACTCTCTCGCAGGTAAGTCGCAAAAGCATCCTGCGTGCTGGTGTCGTAAACTGATCTCGCAGTGCGTCTGCAGACCGTGAGTCTCGCGACTTATCAGCTTGACAACCTGGAACTGACTATAGTGACGCGACACTCAAGATCAATGGTCGCTCCTATCGAATAGAGAAGCTGCTAGGAGAAGGCGGATTCTCTTTCGTTTACCTGGTATCAGACGTCTCCTCCGGCCGACGGTATGCTTTAAAGAAGATACTGGTGACCTCGGGTCAAGAAGGGGTCAAGGCAGCTATGCGGGAAGTCGAGGCTTATCGCCGCTTCAAACACAAGAACATTATTCACATTCTTGATTCTGCGGTCGTGCAAGATGAAGGGGGCGAAGGCAAGATCATTTACTTGTGAGTGTTAGGTTGGGAATACCGCTGATACCAGATTCCTCCCACTCTATGCCAAAGGAAATCTACAGGACGCCATGACCTCGGCATCCGTGACTGGGAACAAGATCCCCGAAAGGCGTCTTCTCGAGTTGTTTCATGGTACATGCCTTGCGTGAGTCTCGCCATGCAGGTCAGCGACCGAACGCTAATCAAAGTGTTCGCGCCATGCACCGGTATCGACTACCCGCAGTCTCGGCTAGCTATCCTCCAGCACAAGAGGCTGATAACGACCCATTGATGACGGAACCTGTGTTTGACGGGGACGAGGAGCTTGGCACAGAAGAGGAAGGCCAGATGGTGGCCTACGCGCATCGCGACATCAAGCCGGGGTAGGTCGACTCGGTCAGACAAGAGCTGATGCCTAGAAATATCATGATTGCAGATGACGATTCTCCAATTCTCATGGACTTTGGCTCGACCATCAAGTGAGTCTGGGCGTAATAACTGCTGATGATAGAGCCCGTATAGAGGTCCAAACAAGGCAACAAGCTCTCCTGGAGCAGGATATCGCTAGCGAGCACTCGACAATGCCGTACAGGGCTCCGGAACTCTTTGACGTCAAGACGGGCAAGACGCTGGATGAAAAGGTTGATATCTGGGTGAGTTGGACTGAAATGACCAGGGCTGATGAACAGTCTCTTGGCTGCACATTGTATGCATGTGCGTATGGACAATCCCCATTCGAGGCGGATGGTCAGTCGGTACCTATGGCTGTCGCCAGTGGTAGGTATAGGCATCCTGGAGGATATTCCGACAAGCTCGTCAAACTCATCGATGCGATGTTGGTCGTAGAGCCCACCAGTCGACCCGACATCGAAACAGTCATCGACTTGACCGAGAAGGCGATGCGCTAGCCAGCCTTGCTCTAGACCCCGAATTTCTCTTGACGAATCGTGGATTGTCTATTTCGTGCAAATGCAAACCCGTACATTATGTATGCATAATTCATTCATACATTGCACACAACGAGGCTGCCTCATTCCGAAATAGCCCAAATAAGCATCTCAATACATGTGTACAGGTGGAACCAGTCGTCCATATCTTGGCGGTCTAGTTCTAGGGGTCGTCACAGGCGGAAGGGGAGGTGAAAAGACAGGACGAAGAGGAGGGCGCATGCGAGCAGGCGGCATCGGCTGTTGTCAGTGAGAGCTCATTTGGTGACTTACGAGAGGGCGCATTGGGAGATGAACCCTGACGTTGGGCGTGAACACAGCAGCCGGGCGAGGTGGAATGTAATAGTATGATTGATGTCGGAGCAGTATGGGCGGTCGTGATTGTAGTACTGGGTAGTTCTGCTTGATTGGCACATTCCGTATCTGATGCAGCTTGCGATCGTAATCTCTACGACGGTCTGGGTCCGACAAGACGTCATAGGCATCTGCATGTTAGCCCCTTCATTGATCTGTCCTACCTTTGACCGTCCGAAAGGTGAGAGCTTCCGAGTCGCCGGAACGATCAGGATGACATAGTAAAGCTAGACGCAGATACGCCTTGCGAACTGATTGGATCAGCTCAAGTCTGTCGATGTGCAAACCTTCTTCAGCCCGAGCTGCAGCACTGTGTAATATGTCACGAGCTGATCCCCTTCCGCCTCTTGCTCATCTTCGTTCTCTGATTCACCGTCATCCGACGCCCTTGTGCTGGTTGCACCCATGGTCTGATTGTAACTGATAGGTTATGTATGGTGCAAGGAGGAACAGCTGACCAAGTCGCTTCATATAGCATCTCTAGGATACACGTTTTACAAGGTTCTCCGGATTGACCCGTCATATACACACACACACGACCATTTGTTCTCTACTCGCCCCAAATCGCAGCCCGATCCCCTCCGCTCGGAACCTGTTCCCGCTTGAGCCGGTCAAGCTCAACACGAAGCTAGCATTAGTATATTCCCGGATCGGAGTCTAGGGGGCAACTCACTTCCAAGGCCTCTCGTTCAAGCTGCTCGGCTCGTTTCTGCGCATGCTCTGCGATCGCAATGTAGTGATCAAGATCTGGTTGTTGAGTTTGCGGCGCTTTCACCGGAGGTGTTCGGGCAGGCGGAGGGACAGGGTCTACTTTGACATCTCGTTGAACTGATCGAAGGAGCTGTTCAAGCTGATAGACTCGCCCCTTCCACGTCTCGGCTTCGGCCATTTCCTTCTTGTGCTGGGCGACATCTTGGTCCCTGCACGTCAGTCTGGCTTGTTACCAGTTGATGAAACATACGTACCATAACTTCTGAGCATCCACCAACTGCTTATTACGAATCTCGTAATCCTCAATATGCCTCACTTTGGGTAGAACTTCCGTCAATTGGTTCTGGAGCTTGAAACGCCTAGAGATCAGCATACTCCTTGGAGAATCACTCACTCATTCTTGACCTGGGCAAGCTCGGCCTTTTGGCGAAGAACCGTAGTCTCCAGGTTGCTACGATCGGTTCGGATAGAAGCCGCCTCGTTTTGCCAATTCAGCTTTTCGTCTCGAAAAGTAGTCAACTTTTCGCGTAAAGACTCTTGCCATTTCGAGTGCTTTTGCTGTGCTTGAACTGCATCTCGGCGGTGCTGTGCTAGCTCATTCTGTAGCGCATCCCTTGCCGATCGTTCCTCTTTGATTCGGTTTGCCTGGAAGTCAGTGTCAAGCAGAAGGGCTAGACTTACAAAGCTGTGAACTTCGGCTTCGTCGACACTGAATCGCATCGAATTCTTGTGCAGTCGACCGAGTTCTGTAATGAGCGAGAATCTCAGCAACATTTCGAGCAGAAAACTCACGATACAAGTATTGTTTACGGAGACGATCCGCATAACCAGCTTCCAATCGCAACCACAGATTCTCGCGCTGCAGCTGTTGTACGTCATTGATGGACGACTGTTGCGGGGCTTCGATAGGTGTAGCCGCGCCCGAAGGTTGAATGGATGGGGCGTCGGGATCCTCGTCGAAAAAGTCCGTCTTGCCTCTAGACAACCTCTCGGAATGAGCAATGATATGGGCTCGAGAGACGTGTTCAGGCGGATCGACCTTGTCCCATCGCTTCATGTCTCGCAATTCACCGTCGGAATTGAAGTACATGATACTCGGGTGAAGCGAGAATTCCTTGAGAAGCGGTCCCGTTCGTGCGGCCAGTAATCCAGGTCGCCAGACATCCTCCCAGTCGCCCTCGTATGGACACTCGACCTGTTTACCCCTCAGGTACAGGATCGGATCCCGTACGAACGCCAAGAGGTTGGAAGGCCATGCACCATAGATGGCCACGAGCCAAAGACGAACGATGTTGACCGGTAAGAGACTGATGGGAGGGTCGATTGGCTTTTCGTCCGCCGAGAGAGCGACTGTCCACTCGCGTCGGGGAGAAGGCGTATATGTTGAAGGAGCGTCGGATGGTTGGCCGGCGTCCAAAAAGGGTCGATCCCGCCAGCAAACAGCACGACCTAGTACGACCATGATAGAAGGCACCTTGGTAGTGATGATCTGGGGCGCATACGGAATGACGGTGAGGATGGTGCGGAGTCCAAGCGGGAATAGGTGATTGGCAGTGTCGAGGATCAGAGATGTAATGACCGTATCGATGAATGGATGACAAGCCAGTGTATACATTGCCGTATCCCCGCGAGGCATTTCTGGTTGGTATGGGATCGAAAGCAAGATGTCGAGCACGACCGTCAAGATGGGGATCCGTAGTGCGGGAAGAAAGTGTCGGTCGCACGCAGAAAGGCATGACTACCAGTCAGCTCGGACTTGGGGTTTGCTTACCTTGAGATCATCTTTGCCCCACTGGACCAGAATATCCCTAAGTAAAGTATTGCCATCATCCGATAAAGCTTCAAACCACGCCTGCGAGTCGAAGATCCCACTAGACAACGCCCGACTCGCCCATGAGACCACGCTGGGTTGATCCAGTCCGGCTGTTGTCCACTCTAGCGCTTTCGAGCTCCATTCTGGGGTGGGCTCAGCATGACTTGCTCCGTAGAGCGAGACCGAGATAGGCAAGCTGTTCAAGGCGTCATTGTAGGCGGCCGGGTCGTCAATTGTAGGGTTGGGAATGGTTGTGAGGTTGTCGGGTAAAGAGCGCAGATGCTCAATGACTGATGTTAGTGCAGTCTCGTGCTATTCGATTGACTTACATTCCTGCCATGGAATGGACATGGCCGGAATCGTCTGGTTCGTTATGTAAATTGCAATAGAGTGGGTTGGAAGGATGATAAGACTGAAGAGATAGAGTATGGATGTCATCATGCCGCGGTGCCTGCTCATGCTCACATGCAATTCCTCACCGGGTACCATCTTCCTGCCCTCTATACTCCTTGATCATATACATACTCGACATGCCACCCACGACTAGGCATTGGACAAGTGCCCTGCTACAGGTGTTGGCCCCATTCTGCTTATCAGCGAAATTCCCATGGCAGCTCGCTTTCGCAGTACCGGCGCTGTTCATTGTCGACTTGTACCGTCGATCACAAAGACCTCGAAGAGAGCCCATCAGGTCTGTTGTAGGTCAGGAGAAACGCAAAGTCAGACGACTCAATGGTAGAGATGGTACTGTACTCTTGCGAGAAGAGGTGAGTAGCTCCTTCGAGCAAAAGATTTACTGGCTGATGCAAAGATTATCAACGAAACAAGATCCAGATGGGGATACTCTACTCTAATTAATCTCATTCTTACTGCCGCTGTTCTAGACCACGCCCTCACCCACCGCTTTGTGCCTTGTCGAGACGTGTCCTACGCCAGGTGAGTCAGATACTCGTTCAGTCATCTCGCCATACGCTAATACATTTTCAGGACAAGTTCTTTGACGGAACAATCTGCTCGAATTGCATTACGGCTTCCAGGGTACGAGAGGTCAGAGATAGAATACCGGCCGCTAGTTCCAGGACTTCCATGGCTCTCGTCAGCGCCATTCAACCTCGAATCTTCTCGAGACTGGACAGCAGAGGTCCCCCTCGAGCACCTACAGTCCGGCGTGCAGTATGAATGTGAGCAGACACGCAAAGATAAAGCTGACGTCTAGATCGTATAGAGGGTCTTGGTGGACCGCACAACTTTACCACGTTCCCCGATAGCAGACTCGAGTCTCCTTTCCGCTTTGTTCATGCTGGGTGAGTATATTGGTTGGTTTGGACTGATCAAGCAGAACACCACACTATCCTCAGCAGCCCTACCTACCCATTGGCCATTACTCTCGCCTCACGACTACCTCCCTCTGGCACCAGATCACCCAAGATCGAATCCGCAGCCCCGCTTGGGAAGGTCTAGGGGAATGGCTACGAGACATGAGTGATCGAACCGCCTGGGCGCCGACTCGCTTTGCGCTCATCGGCGACGCATCTAAAGGCATCAAGACAAGGTGAGAGGCTTGCTGCGAAGCTTACTGATCATTAGGCAATTGATGTCGACGTCTCAAGAGGTGTTTGATCGGATCCGTGAGTATCACACATAACAGGCTAGACCGAAGCTGATGCCTCAGCTGTTCTACCCTCTGCTGTCAGGTCGTAAGTAGCTCTGCCATCTCCAAGAATGATGCCGACCACAGGGTTTAGTAACGCAAAGCCCGAGCCAGGAGCATGGACCGTGCCGGAATCCCAGTTCTCGTGAGTACACTGTTGTAGACATGTCTGACGGCAGTTTTGGAAACAGCCATTTCTTCCGTCTCCAATATCCACACATTGAGCCGCATCAAGATGATCAGGACTGGCGTATAGATGTTGAAGATCTTCAGCGTCGACTATCCACAGTCAACTCGACAGAGTGGAAGGTAGGTCATTGGAAGGTTACGGAGCTGACTGTAGTTTATCATTTCGCCTATATCCCTCTCGCCCTTTGACACGGTATCCCATGCAATCGCCGAGTGGCGAGAAGCAGTACTCGACTCTCTGGCTCACATCCCGAATGTCGTGGTCGTGGCCGAGTCGAAAGGTAATGACGGAGTCTGGTCCATAGCTGACGATTTAGGTGACTTTCGAGCCACAGTCTTGCGTCGTGACATTGTCGAAGTCGTGACTCCAAGCCTTGATGGAGGACGTCATGTAGAGCTCGATATGACACGTGCGAGCGAGGAGCCCGTAGAGTCTTTCATGGTGGGCACAGACGGTATCCCGGTTCAGCAGGTTGCGTTCGAAAAGGTAGACCGATTATTGCGACAGTTCCCCGCCGGACGCACCAACTGGTGAGTTCACATTATGTTTAGTAAAGCATGCTGATCATCAGGTCAACGATAGAAGTACAAGGTAGGCGGGTCTATGTCGTCTTTGTCAAGGACGGTCAACCAATTTGGAGGGTCGAGATCATAGGCGAAGAAGCTCAAGTTGCAACGAAGGCTGTGGGGACAGTGGGACAGTCGTTGCAAAACGTGAGTAAATGAGCTCGTGATCAGAGCTGACTTCAGCTTCTGCGGAGACTTGGTCTAGGATCGACACGATGGTTCTGAAGAAGGAACGAGGTCATGGTAGGAAGTAGTAGGCGTGAAATGGAAACGTCGAATTGGACGGAAGCAAAATGTGTTTTCCATGTCGTAGCTACTCTATAATTCTGTGGAAATATACATATACCTGTCTTGCATACCATTTACTATATATAGTCAATCACTCAGCATGGGTGGAAAAGCACAACTACTACGTGATATCAGAAAGCGTATATCAGCCGATCAATTCGAGGTACAACGTCGCGCCTTTCTCTATGTCGCCCGTAATACCGCTTTATCCAACACTGTTCGACATAAAGCGCAACTCGGCCTGAATGCGTTGAACGGTGGTGAAGGGCGTATGCATGCTGTCAAGAACCGATGTGTAGAGACAGGACGGGGAAGAGGTGAGCTCCTGATGTCGAGTGTCGAGGCTGCGCTGATGTCAGGTATCATGTCAAAGTTTGGCCTATGGAGAGTATGTCTCGATCGATGGACACAGCTGACAGTAGTATCAATTCCGTCTCAAGGCGCTTGACGGAGAGATCCCAGGAGTCAACAAGGCAAGCTGGTAGGAGAGACCTTGGAGCGAGATCGAGTCTGGCGAACAGGAAGGGACTGGAGCATGGCGATCAAGGAGGCTGGAATCTAGAATACGTGTACATGGAAGCTACCAACCGATTGTAACAATACATCTACTTTATCTCTCCCGAACTAGCCCCAGGATCGACACTCAGCTTGGCAGCCACCTCGTCCGCTATCAGATCCGAATCTGTCCTCTTGATACTGAGGCGAGTAGCGCTCCTTGTCCTCTTGAACTCTCTGGTCTCTGCTTTCCGTTTAAGTGGACTATCATCCTCGATGGGTTTGCTCGGTGATGGATCCCATTCGGGCTTGGCGCTCGACTCGACTTTGATGCTTTTTGAGCTTTTGGGTGTACTTGGGAGCAAGCCTGATATCGATCCTTTCTTCTTTGGTGTGATCGGTTTGAGATCCGCTGCAAACATGACGGCTTGTGCCCATCCTCCCAGCGGTCCCCATTTGTCTACCAAGAATTCTTGAGTCTCTTCATACACCTGCTTCGACATGGGCTTGTTGCGTAGCCGACCGGGGAAAGAGGGGTGTCGAGCTGCAATGGCGGCGACATGGGTATCGATAGGTATCAGGGATAGCTATCGTCAGCGATACCACCATGTGGGTCACGTACCCGATCCAAGCACATGAGCATGACACAGTCGGCTACCTTGCGGCCCACTCCCTTGAGCCCCAGCAGCTTGTCTCTGACCTGCAGCATCTCTCCTGTCCTCCATTTCGACAAGCCAGCCTCGATATCCCCAGGGCCAGTTCCGAATTCCTGCCGCAGAGTCGCCAAGGAGCTCTCCAGGAATGACGCTCTATATCCAAAACCCATTAGACGAAGCTCGCTCTCTAGCACCGAAGGCATGGCATGCGGAGGTGGAAAGAGATGGTAGACCCGATCATCATACGTGAGCAGCGGTGCCGAGTAATTTTGCGTCAACTTGTGCATCAACGAGGTGATTCGAGAGATATGGTTGTTTGTCGAGGTGATGAATCTGGCATTAGCATTTCATATACAAGTGGACTCACGCGACGAGACATTCCCAAGGATCTTGACGTAGGAGACGTACCCCTACCGCCTTCCCATCAATGTCGATCTTGCCAAAAAGGCTAGGATCCCGAGCTGTCCATTCCTTGTATAGCTTGTCTAGATCGTAATCTAGCTGAAAGTAGTCATGTATCCATGTTTGCGTAGCGCTGAGAGCCTTGTCCCGCTCTTCACTTTGGGCATCTGGATAGACTGCCGTATATTGTAGGTGAGTGGGGGTTTGGCGTAACCGAACTACTCGAGGAGGATTATCGACAGCTCGAGAGAACTCTTCGCTCGCCTCTGAAGGGCCAGCTTCTGCTACTGGGTACCGATGCCATAGGAATGATTGACCGACAGGTAGAGTGTTGGCTAGAGTGAGGTTGGATAGTGTGATTGGAATACTAGACCAGCGCGACATTGTATGGTATCGAGTAAAATTACGGACACGCGCTTGATTTTAGTTACTGTAGTCTACAATTCATTTCTACCCATTTCTTCAGAGTGCATGAATGAATGCTCAGAAACTTTGAAAATGCACCTCGAGCTCTGCACCGCAAAACACTGATAAAGGTTCTTAGCACACACCTGTTGTTTGCTGACGCAAAATTGTCAGCTCTGAGTGCCTCACGAAACTCAATCCGAACCAATCACTATGTGCATGGTCTGCGTATATACCATACGATATTATAGAATAGGTTCGCCCTATGAGACTATGTAGGAGAGAGCGATGACGAGGTAGAGCGACATCACTGATAGTCAGCACGAGTCAATCTTTGACATTTGAGAACTCACACATCAAGCCTTCCATGTAGTTGGATTTTCCGTCCTGCAAGAGCAGGTTCACGAGCATGACCGAGACGAACAAGGTGATGGTCTCGAAGTTGGCCTAGGAGTCAGCATGCCACTTGAAAGGGAGAGAAAAGAAGTGAGGAGCGTGAATTGAGGTATTGGGAGGCAAAAAACTCACAAAGAACAAAGTCAAGTCCTGACCCATTGGCCAGGCGATCAAGACGAGCAAGGGGATCATTCCAGCGGCAATCTGGATAGAAGAACCGACAGCGACTCCGATCGTAATTTCCATCTTTCTAGAGCGGTGTTAGCGCATCAGTCAAAGAGAATGAATTTACTTACCCCTTGCAAGCCATCCAGACGGAAGTGACGTGCTCGGCTGCGTTTCCAACCAAAGGCAAAAGGATAAGACCAATGAATCTAGACGTCAGCTTGTGTTGGGAGACCGAGTAATCTGTACTAACCGCTTGGGGAGATGCCATTGAGTGGCAGTCTCGTCGATACTTCCAACGAGGATATCGGCGCAGAAAGCAGTGACGACAGTGACGATAACGAGCCATCCACCAGCACTCCACTGATCCATATCGGGGACCTCCTCTTCATCCTCTCCCTCGGCTTCAAACAAGGTAGAGTGGGACTTCAATTGGAAGAAAAGGTAGGCGAGGTAGACGGCAAAGAGGATGATGGCGGTACCTCGAGAGAGGATCAAGAGACCTCGGAGGGAGCTGTCGGCTGGGTCAGGTGCGCCATCCTCAAAGAGCTTGAAGAGGTCCTTGGCATTGTCCAATTCGGATGCATGGTCTGAGGTCAGCTCTTTCCTCCAATACAGGCGTCCATCACGTACAAGCTGCTGGGATGATCAAGGTGATGCAAGCGAGGGTCATCAACGAAGAGCTGGCCTGGGCAGCGGTAACCTGGAAAGTCGATTCGGAGAAATAGAATCCGGCACTAACTGTCAGTCCGGCCAAGATCAATAGACGTACGCAAAGAAACTCATTCCGAGGACGAGGAGAAGATTCGAAAGAACGGAACCCAACAAGGAGGTCTGGACTAAACGGAGTTCACCTGATATTAGCTTTGTTTCGGCGCTTTGACATACCTTGAGCCAAGGCGGCGATGGCCACGATAAGTTCAACGGCGTTTCCGAACCTGAAGTCAGTAGTGCTTTATACCATGAGGTAGCTGGACACACGTAGCATTGAGGAGACCTCCCAAGGTCTGACCCAATTTCATAGAGAGTTGCTCAGTCGCATCTCCAAGGAGCTATATTGTTAGGGCTGAGTCAAACGAATTTCATACCTTTGCCAGGGGTACAATGGCGATGAACGAGACAGTGAATCGAGCGACGGCACTCCAGTGTAGAGCCTCGGCTGAATGTCAGTAGACAGTCGCGTAATCCGCGACCTACCAATAAAGGACAAAGGTACAGCGACGAGAAGGACATTGATGTACGATCCCAAAAGGAGATGCCGAGTAGACTGTAGAGGGGCGAATTTCTTGTTGCCGGACCTGTTGGACTGGCCGGGTAGCAGGGAGGAGCTTTCTGTAGGAGGCATTGTGTTTCTGTTTAATGGTAACAAGTTAGAAAGCAGAAAGAGATATGAATCGTTGCAGTTTGCGTTATTATGTACCCGTGCCTGACGATACCGAATCATGACGAGTGCGCGATTATTCTATACATGATATGCTTACTGCTACTGCTGCTACCTCCTTCGATTATCCCTAGCACTTTCCTCCTCAGTCACCTCATCAATAGTATGAACAGTTCCCGCGTAGGCTACCCGTTAACATCTCGTCAAAATAATCGGAATGCACACTCACTAGAAGCTCTTGCTCTCGTAGCAGCGCGAGACGCAGGAAGAGGAATTTGCTGAGGATCAAAACCATTCTTGCGAGGGATATTGACTTGCTTCCTAGCATGGATGCGCCCATTCGGCCCTTGAGCATCGATCTCGGTAACGATTGTATTGGCGAACATGGTCGTAGGACGAGAATCGGGGAGAGGTTGCTGCGCTGCAAAGTCAATTATGTTGACGTCGGGCTGGTTTCGATCGGGCGAAAAGGCGGATGCCGAGTAGGCAGTGGGTGCGTGATGGTTGGAAACAGGAAGAGGAACTTTGTGAGGAGTCATAGGGGGAGCAGGAACAGACTTGGAGGGAGCTTGGGAATTTTGAGCGGATCGAACATCGCTTTTATTGTTGCTCCGAGATGACTGAAGGTCAGAATCAGTGTCAATACAGATCTCGAGAACATACAGGAGGCTGGATCATGATCTGTGGCTTCAGCTTTTCAGCTTGCATACCAGGATCGTCGACCTACAGTAGGCGCTTTCATCCCTTGTCGACCTTGATTGGGATCGATGTGCATGTTCTCGAGTCCAAGTGCGGATTCCTTTCCATTGTTTGGCTCTTGACCTCTGGATGGCGGCCTCAAGCCCTGAGGGTAGGAAGACTGGCGATGGTGATGCATCTCTCGTTTGGAAGAGGGATCTTGAGGTTCAGATCCTGAACGGCCTAGAGGTACAGGGACCACAATCTGATATCAGCACAGGACGAGGGAGCGAACATACCTTGGGTCTAGCTCGCATAGGAGGCATCGATGGAGCGTATCGTCCTTTCGACTGAGACTGGCTGATCTCTTGAGCTCGTTGGGTTGGTTGTTGCTGTTGCTGATACTGAAGTTGTTGTTGCTGTTGCTGGAGTTGTTGCATTTGCTGCATTTGTTGCATGAACTGCTGCTGTTGCTGAACAGTCGGCATCTGCTGGGCGGGTGGTTGCTGAGATTGCTGTTGGTTCGAATACTCTTCGCCGATACTAGAGAGTTGGTCGAGGTCGGCACCGTTGCGCAGAGCTCCAGCTAGTTTCGATCGATGTTGGCCTAGCTTGGAGCTAGGAGTCGGAATGCCTGCACTCGCGCTAGAAGTCAGCTTCGGACTCAGAGATGGATAAGGAATTTAGCTTACAAGTCATTGTTCCTGCCGTTTCGAGTAGCGTTAAATGAAGATTGTCGAGAGTGACCTTTCGCATGACTATTTCCATTGACGGGGAAGCTCGGATATCGATCTCCGCTATTGATATGACCAGTGCTGGGATGATGGTTGACGTCGCCCATGAGACTCTGTCGTCGAGACACGGTACGTTTCGATCGACCCTGAGGGTCCGGAAGAGGCTTGTCGGTATGAGTGTGGATCGAGCTGCCAGTCACTGGACCAGAGGTATGGACCGTCCTGGTGGGAGCGCCGGAAAGCATCGACTGAAGCTTGGGATCGTTCTCGACACGATCGAGGAAAGATCCGGGGTCGGGCGATTGAACTGGAACCGAGAGCGAGTGGGTTCGCCTGTGACTATCCTTGCGGGTTTGAGCTGCGCTGGGAGGCGGGACAGTCTTGTTTCGTGGTCGGTCTGAGCGATTCTGCTGGGGATCCTGCTGTTGACCTCCCTGCATCATGGGTTGTTGCATCGATTGCCCGTACTGGCTCGTGCCAATTCCCTGACCCGGTTGGCCTTGGTAGGGCTTTTGACCAGGCATGGGCTGACCTTGGATCGGCTGGCCAAATCCATGCGGATACTGCTGAGAGGTGGTCTGTTGGGGATTGCCGGTGTTGGTTTGATGTATCGACTGGTCGGGGAAGTAAGAAGTCGGAGGTTGCGTCGTTGGCGGTCTCATTTGATTCGACGGGAAGCCAGTCGACATCGGCGCTTGCTGACTTGGCATTTGTAATGGTTGCTGTTGTTGATGTTGATCTTGGATCGGGTACTGCATAGGTGGAGGGGCCTGTTGTTGCTGCTGCTCGAACGGATTCGATGGGCCTAGAATACCATGTGCTTGGCCAGGTGTATGTCGTAGCACAGTTTCTGGGACGGACTGGATCGGATCGATTGGAATGGGAGGTGAATGACCCATCCATCTACCTGCTTCTGCCCATGCCTAATCATCAGCGAGGTCGCCACTTTTTAATAAGAACTCACCTCTTCTCTACCTTGAACTCTTCCTTGCTCTTTCGCTTTACGCACTTCCAGTGCCGTGTTGTACTCGTTCAACCTTTACATTAGCTCAACAATCGAATACTGACTTACGAATGCTTGGCTTCTTCGAACGCTCGCTCGAGTCGTCTTTTCTCCTCTTCATTCTTCTTGCCCTCATCTCGTGCTCGTCGGAGCGCTCGAACAGCACCAGACAGCTCATTACGATAATCCCTCATATCGTCAAGTCGTTGTTGCGCTTGTCGTTCGAGTTGAGTTCGGGCGACTCGCTCTGCAATCAAGGTAGCTTGAAGATCTCTCATCTGCGCTTCCGAAGCTTCGAGACGAGTCATGGTGGCGACAAGAGTGGGGTCGGCTTGTTGAGACAAGAGTCGATTTCGCATGGCCTGCATGTTGTTGACACTGTTATCAGCCCAACTGCAGTAACGCTAAAGGGGACCTACTTTGTTCCATTCCATTGACTTGGACCCATGGTCATTTCCTCAAAGTACTCGTCTTCTGGAGGAGGAGATCGGCGTGTCTCTTGACCTGGGGTACCATAAGACTCGTAGCCATCGGCTACATTGTCTTCTCCGGGATCGACATTGGTTTCATCTCGTCGAGAGCGGGGTGCTTGTCGGTACATACTGATCGAGTCGTGAGGGTGAAGTTCAGCGATTGACGGAAGTTGATCTGATTCCTCGTCGGAAGATATTGGTTCGTTGTCGAATTGTTGCTGAGGAGGTTGTAGGTGTTGCTGACGGTAGTCGGGGTGGGGCGGTACGTCTTGAGGATAGTACTGAGATAGACGATTGATAGATTCGGAAGATTGGTGCAGACCAAGAGTTCGAAGACGCATATTTAAAGCGGCCAGACTGTGCTTTAGTACTATACTTCGAAAGGGGGCGTGAACACGACTTACTCTAAATCGTTATTGTCCATCGGGGACTGGCCGGAAGCATCGGCCATGCCCGTCTGGTGCGAACCTTGAAATGGGACATTGTATGGATACTGATTTGTTGTATTGAGCATGATTGGATCTTGAAGTGTCATTGTCTGTGAGAGTGGTATACAAAAGAATCAGTGGTATAGTAAATAGAAGAGTCGGAGATTGAGAATAGACAAAAGAGTGCGTTGGGAGATGAAAGGGGATCCTCAAAGGAGGGTCGGTTCCTTTGGATGTAATATAGCCCTTTTGAGCTCATTATCTCTTTGTACCTTTGTTCCCTCCGTTGCAGTCATACGAAAGTAGACGAAAAGAGGAGAGAGTGTGTGTGTCTACTTGTATAGACAGGAGGGATAGACGGAATCAAATACTACTACCCACTCCTGCCTCCACCGTGCACGGCTAGACTATACACCTCAGTTGCAAGCATACCTCCCTACACCTTACACTCACATGCACACTATAGATATGCCAAACGATAAATACAGCGTCATTCTCCCGACATATAATGAGAGGCGCAATCTTCCAATCATCATTTGGTTGCTAGCCAAGACTTTCTCGGAGCAGTACGCACCTTGACGACCTTTGAAGTGTAGAGCTAATATCGTAGCTCGCTAGACTGGGAAGTCATTATTGTGGATGACGCTAGTCCGGATGGGACACAAGATGTTGCCAAGCAGCTTGCTGGGATCTATGGAGAGGACCACATCGTATGTCATTTCTGCTGTCAGAGCTAATGATAGCTACTCCGACCTCGAGCAGGCAAGCTTGGACTAGGGTGAGTCTCGATCACGGCCATGGAGCCCTACTGATAAACAGTACGGCCTACGTCCACGGACTCAACTTCTGTACCGGCACATTTGCCATCATCATGGATGCCGACTTCTCCCATCACGTACGTCTCATCACCAGCACGTAGCTGACTTTAGCCCAAATTCATTCCCGCCATGATCAAGCAGCAGCGCACGCATGGACTTGATATTGTCACTGGTACTCGATATGCGTCAACAACAACACCCTCTTCATCCGCATCAGTCACTCCGGGTGGTGTATACGGCTGGGACCTCAAGCGAAAGCTCGTGTCGCGAGGAGCCAACTACCTCGCCGATACCGTTCTCAGTCCTGGAGTATCGGATTTGACTGGATCGTTCAGGTACGTCTCCACCGCCCGTGACAATGCTGATACCAGATTATACCGACTACCCGTACTTCGAGACATCATCTCGCGCTGCACGTCAAAAGGTTACGTTTTCCAGATGGAAATCATCGTTCGAGCACGCGCCTTAGGTTACACGGTAGGAGAGGTACCCATCACGTTTGTCGACCGAATATTCGGAGAGAGCAAGTTGGGAGGCGACGAAATTGTCCAGTATGCTCGAGGCGTCTTCTCTCTTTGGTGGACTGTCTAGTCATACATATACACCTAAAACAATTACTGCCTATTGTACATGAACCATTATCATTATCTTCAAGAAGCTACAACACCAGCGGCATGATTACGACACTTATACGACGATTCCCAGATCCCTCATTTCAGCGCCCATTCCCCTATTTTCCGTCCCTATACCCCTAGTCTCGGGTCCTAATCCCCTAGTCTCCTGCCCCAATACCCTGCCGTCTCCCAAACCTCTCGGCTCTCTCCAAGACCACTCGCTGTGCATACTATCGTCTGATCCCTTCCTTCTCATTGCTCGAACACTTGCGTCCTTGTCTATCCCCTTCCCGCTGCGACCCGACGGAGGGTACATCACGGAGCCCCTGTCGCCAGTATCCGGAGCAAAGGTCACGCTTGGTGATGCAGACGCCAAAGGTCTTCTCGTCGGCTGCATCGGCAGGGTCAAGCTGGCTAATGTTGGAGTCGACCCAGAAGGAGCGACGGTCGATCCGGCGAGGGTGAATGTAGATGCGTTGGGAGCAGGCGGATCTAAAGGATTTGGATTGCTGTGTGGTAGCGCGCGACCCAATTGAGCCTGAGCAATGTGACCGATTTGAGGACTGGAATCGTAGCTCATCGTGGTCGGTTTGGTTGATTTAGTCGACAAGGAGGCGTCGGACGTTGAATTGCGTTTCAGCTTCTTGGGCGACAATAGTGATGCCGAAGCCGCATTGGACGCGGTTCGCGATAGCGCGTTCGAATGACAAGGTGACGCAGGGTGACTAGGTGGGATCGGTTTCGTACTGGCATTATCGTCCATTTCCGTCTGACGAGAGATTTGTGAATCGGATCGAGACATGAAGCTTGACTGGACGGCAGATACGGGACGCTGCAAAGCCATAGATGGATAAGGGTTGTTCTTGACTCTTGTCTGGTGTAATTTCGCTTGTTCCATTTCATGCGTTGACGGTCCTAATTCGCCGGGAATAGTCGCTCGTCTACTGCCCGTTCCCAACTTGCGCGACAACCATCCTAGCAATTCCCTCTTGTTGTCCTTCTTTGGATGGGGGTGATGGGCACTAGCGTATGCCTCTGCCTGACTTGCTGGCGGCATTGCGCTGTTGAAGAGTACGAGTAAGGTGAAAGGAGGAAATCAATCAATACCTTGACGCGGTGCCTGAGCATGAATTAGCAGTGGCTAGCCCGTCGGCCATGATCGCGACTTTGCATCAGCACCTTTGAAACTGATCGAGGGAATTATGATGCACGCAAGTGTAAAGGTCTTAGCAAGTGAGCGGCTTCATGCATACGTATCTATCCATGCATCATGAAGACAGAGTGATTGTAAGCTGCGAGTTGAACCCTTTGGAAACCACGTGACCAACCCACTCTACCCTGAAATTCAACATCCAGCCTTTGCTTTCAACCGTCATTCATACAACTGTTCATCCATCAAACATTCCCACAACAATCACACACCACGCATGCCATCCTCATCCTACGCACCACTTGCGGACGAGGTCAATCCTCCATTCAGTAAAAGTACACCCGCACCTATAGTGACACGCTCCGGCACGATTACCTACCGGCAAGAAGATGAACGCGACTTGGGTGAAATGCCTCGTTTTTCGAGGTACGATAAAGGAAAAGGCAAGGAGAGGGCGTGGGATGTAGAGCAAGGACAGGAACGATTACAAGAGACCCAATCCTACCCACCCATCAGCTCGGAAGAGGAGGATGAGCGCCGCATACAAGCAGTGAGTCAATTACTTG
This sequence comes from Vishniacozyma victoriae, assembly GCA_017654735.1. NCBI lineage: Eukaryota > Fungi > Basidiomycota > Tremellomycetes > Tremellales > Bulleribasidiaceae > Vishniacozyma > Vishniacozyma victoriae. The sequence goes on from JADPYG010000004.1 coordinate 25,680, forward strand.
AAATACAGTCCACTGACGACAGAACCTCTCGCGCTTGGCCGCTCGTGATCAAGCAGAAAGAAAAATAAGATCATCACGACTTTTCCCACGTCCAACCTCACTGCGACCCGAGTCTACTCATAATGGCTGGAATAATGGAGAGGTACGTGTTTGCAGAGTGACGTAGCTGAAACAAGGTCCCCTATGGTTCGCCCAGACAATTGACAATCAAACCACCCGACCGATCAGGTGCGAATTCACCTGCGACGCCCACATCCCCTTCCAATGCCGCTATTGGACTAATGAACGGTCATGCTCGGCAATCCACCTCGTCACCTCGACCTGATGATATACAAGGCAAACCCTCAAATAAATACGCCAATCCTTTCCTACATCGTTCATCCGCTTCCATTCACACCGACGCAAATTCTCCCGACCCAGGATTCGACTATGCTGGACCTGCATGGAATGGTGGAGCAGCAGCAGCTGAGGAGGGTAATGCCAACGGCACCGATGCCGGACAAAGTCGACTGCGGAAAGTCTTGCCTGATAAATGGTGGAAAGCGCTTTGCGCGTGGGGATCAGACTTGGACGGTGGGCATGATAATCAGGATGATGGAGGACAAGCTGGACGAACGAATCCCTTTGAGTAGTTGTACAACCATACACATATATACACGTTTGCGATATAATGCATCAATACCTTTGATTCTTTCTCTAATGCATAGATAGTCTAAGTCTCTGTTGCTCTATAATGGGTTAACGGAATCAAATATAACCGTCGCTCATGACCGGATAGTGAGTGTTGCATCAGACATCAGCTACTACCACCTGTTCTCTATATTCAATCGCACACTACAGCGAAGGGATACATCGCAGCATTCACATCATTCAAAATCATGTCGGCAGCTATGGACGTAGATCAGCCAGGAGGAGGAGGTGACAAAAAGCAGCGATTCGAAGTAAAGAAGGTAAGCTCAGACTCGTAATCTCACTTCCTTGGCTGATCATTAGTGGAACGCCGTAGCTCTATGGGCTTGGGGTATGTCACCATTTGGCGATGGGGACTGATGTTAGATATCGTCGTTGATAACTGCGCTATCTGCCGAAATCATATTATGGATCTTTGTAAGTTGGACGAATTGATCGCGATGATACATCTGACGAACAGGTATTGAATGTCAAGCAAATCAGGGAGCAGAGAGTGAAGGTGAGCACAAGTTGATGGCTCTGTGGACTTATGCTGACAATCAGGCTGTACGGTAGCATGGGGAATGTGCAATGTAAGCTTACCCGTGTGTTGCGTCGGTGTAAGCTGACAATCAGCACGCTTTCCACTTTCACTGTATATCCCGATGGCTCAAGACACGACACGGTAAGTCTCTGTCTCACAATCACAGGATCTAGCTAACCAGCAGTGTGCCCACTTGACAAGTATGTCCATACCTCGTACCCTACTGATCCACAGTCGAGAATGGGAACTCCAAAAATACGGAAAGTAACGATTGTACGCGACATCGAGATCGAGACTGGAAGGAGGCCAGGCGTCATTGAGCGCCATGTACAAATAGATCATCATGAAATGGACGGGACGCATGTATACATTAGACTCCCCTTATATTGGTATTTTGCTCGGCCGCTCAACTACTTTCTCCTTGGCCGCTTGGATATCTAGTCGCTTGGTACTATTACTCCATTCTCCCTTTTCAAATCTCCCTTCCTCACGCTCCACCTCCACTCCCAGAGCTCGAATGCTATCCTGCAGCGCTTCGCATATTCGTATACGAAAGTCTTTCTCTGTCGCATCTGCACTTGAATCTCGGATCGCCCCCTTGGTCGACCCTTGTTCCGTTTCCAACCCTCCAACTCCCCTGTGCTTTTTCGAGATCTTCTTCCATTCTTCCACCAGAGGCTGGATCTTTGATGTCAAGGATTCTCCAATGGTAATGCTGACATTCCCTCCTGCTCGCGGTATAGGTCTAGGCCAGCCCCGTGTCTCTGGCATGAGGGTATCGAAACGAGAAATCCACATGGGAATAATCTCAGGCATCTCCTCAGCTTCCATGATGATACGAGCACTACCGTTAGCCTGAACTTGCTCAAGTCGACTCACACTCCCCATTTGAATCTGACCAGTCCGCCTTCTGGGTTGATTGTGATTTGGTTAATCTTGCCCTCGGGGAAGATATGTATCTATCATAAGCGCTTGACAATGAGGTTGACCTACCCATTCACCAGCTTCTACCAGCTTTATAGCCTTGTCGACTGCTGGCTGGAATATACCTCCTCCTCTTATCGTATCAATGACTTGACCATTTTCAAAAAATCGCGAGAATAATCGATTCGTAAACATGATGTCCGATGCTGCTATTTAGCATCCACTACGCGCAGCATGACTTACCACCTAATGTCCACCTGTTCATCCTAGATACCCTCGATGGTCCCGCTAATGGAGAGAAGTGAGACGTCGGCAACATGCCCCACATCTTTTCATCAGCCATCGCCTTGTACAGACTCAGAAACATACAAGAGGATCGTCAACGACAGAATTGTGATTGCAAACTCCTCATCAGCCACTCCCACATCCATGCACTCACTGGTAACTATCCCCCTCCTCTTCAATTTCGGTTTCTCTTGTACATTGTCCACCAATTTGCCTTTGCCCTTCTTCCACGACAACTCCAAATCCGGCTCCTTCAAGGCATTCAATAAAATGGGTAGACCGCGAACATCGAATTTCTTGGCTAGCCATTTCACCACCAGCTTCGAGCCTAATCCTATAGTGGATAGAGTCAAGGCTGAACCCAGTGTCCTCCCCATGCCAGTCCCGAATGCGCTGCTTGATGTATATGTAATTTATGTAATGTACTCGACAATGTACCAACTTTTCTGAATTCCAGCGATCCAACTCCCGTGCCTGAGATACCGTACACGTTCATGGGCAATGATGTTCATCATACAACAGAAGCTCTGTAATCTACAATCTAATCCCTCAGATACTGGGCCCAGTCGTGAATACGATCAAACACCACCGTCAGGTACGAGGTATCGTTCAACAGCACCTCAAATTGTTTAATAGCATCCTCCTCGCTCAAATCAAGCATGAACTTCTCTTGCACCTTCCCATCAGCTCTTGTGCATGCTAATGACTCACTTTCCAAACAGCTTTATCCGGCTCCAGCTGAATATCCTGGATACCAGCATTGACCATCAGGGCAAACAAGTTGAGAATCAGATTCGCATTCTTCCTCAATCCGATGAAAGCCGTATAGCAGAGTGACTGAAATCGGGCATAGTGGGATGATGCGGTACCGCCCATTGCGTCCACCATTTCCTTGCAGACCTTGACAGGCGGCGGGTAGGGTTTAGGATCTCGACCGAGGATATATCCAAAGTCGACGTGGAAGAAGTGACCTGGGATCAGTTTTGCTCACACCTACAGGGACGTACCGTCAGGGGCAAGCATCAAGTTGTCCAGATGACGATCACCAACTCCGAGTACGTACGTCAGGACTGAATAGCCAGCTATCATCAGCTCAATCTTGTGGATGTGACGTACCACATGATCGGACAAACGTATCCAGTACTCCAGCCTCGATACCATACGATCCCAAAGCGCCATCATCGGCATGCTCAAGCCGCAAGTAATTCTGTAAATTCCCATGTTCGGCCACAATCGCAGCAAGACTCTTGCTAGGTACAAACTGGATCATACCCTCTGTAGTCGACGTCGCCAGAGCGCTGTACGGACTAGCAAGAGCGCTAGTCGGACTCAGGCGCAGGTCAAGATTCTCTTTTCGTAGTAATCGGTCCATAAGCGTGAAAAGTTGAATGACGAGCTGATCCTGCCGAAGATCGTCTCCGTTCTTGAATATAACGGGATAGTCTGGAGTAATCATGATCTCCTCAGACTCCATCTCGGTCGTCTCGAACCAGAGTAGCAAGGGGTATAAGTTGGATTTGAAGACGGACGATTTCTCGGCAGCGATAGATGTGACGGCGATACGAGCATCGAGGGGAAGAGGTAAAGGCGCTGGAAGGGGTGATAGGTTGTTTTTGCTATCGCCAATAAAGTGCCGGAGCTTTTCTATCTTTTTCGATCTTGCATCTTTCGAGCCTCGGATTTCCTTGGCTCGTGCTGAGAGTAGCTCGACGAGTTCTCCTTGTCGCCGAAGAATGTCCCGCTCCGCAATGCCTTTCTCGGTCTGACGTCAGTTTACGTCTCTCGCCCCTGACTGCAACGGGATCTCACCTCGGACAGCTTCTGCATGAACCGAAAAGCCACTTTCGCGTAAGCCTTGCCGACGGGCGAGCGAGTATCGCACTCGATCATAAGATACCAATGGAAGCTTGTTCCCAGAAGTGGGTTTGCGACACTCCGATCAATGAGGAATTGGGATAGACCGCTATCATCCTCCTCGACGACTTTACGTTTCTTGCGTGTCTCGGCGCCGTTCTCGAATCGGAGAGCTTGGACAAGCTGCAACAGGTACAGCAAAAGCTCCTGCAATGTCAGCTTCTGCCCAACCCGCAGAGATTCGAAACTCACATCATCATCTGCCCGCTCCAGTCGCTTGACGGCAAAGGCTCGGACTCGTTTATCGGTGAACCCAGGGCCGAGCAGTTCGAGCGCATCATCCACTCCGACTTCCTGACCCCAGAGCGGCAGTAGCTTCTCGACAGCTTGCTTACTTTCCACCGGGTCGGCCCAGGTAACGCATTTGAGGAATTTCGTAAGTGATCTGGGCGTACGTGAGAGCGAGTATCGGAATTTCCAAAGTAAATCCTTGTCCAGAGCGGAGAGTGATGCTGTTGGGGGTAGTCTGAATATTTCCTATTATCAGTTCGGCTCGCACATGGTACTTACATTCAATCGATCACGATCTACAGGACCAGGTTTGAGATCCTTGCCCTCATCACCCAGTCTCTGACTACGTAGTAGTTTTCGATGCTTGGTCTCTATTGGATTCTCACGCCAGGCATCTGGATCATAGGTTCGCCAGAGGTGAGGATCTGTCGAAAGCATGTTGGGCGGAATGCCAGAAAGCGTAGGAGGTGGGTTCGTTGGTGGTAGTAGAGGTACAGGTGGTTGGGGAATTTGTCCTTCCTGAACATCAGTACTGCTTCAGCCGACTGAAATGGACTGACCTGCTCGGAGAATACAACTGGGAAATCGAACCTCGGTAAATCTACATACAGGTAGAGTCGGTCCGATATTGCAGATTCTCGCTGATGTACCTGCTCAATCTGCCTGAAAGCCAGTCGGTCGAGCCAGTCGACTTTGGGAATATCTCCTCGCTCGTGATCTTTCATCAACTACTCATCAGCTTTATACTTCTCTTAAACCCACCTCTTCCAGGCGTCCCATTTCGTCTGCGTCTTCTGGAGTCTCGCTCGGAGTTGTAGTTTGCACAGCTGGATCTGCTTCCTTGTCGCGATGTATACGGAGCCGTTGCTGGCCTCGTTTTAGGGTTCTACAGTCAGTAAAGGGAGTCATTGAGGGGCTTACCTTTTGGAGGTGAATAAACTCATGGTCGACCCGCCAACCGGAACAGGTCTTCCCGGACCCCGAACATTCCATATCGTGAATGTCAACTGCGAGCTGAGGAGAAGCGAATTGTACGAGATGGGTAGAGTGATGACATGATTCCATGTATAAGACTTGTTGAACTCTTTCCATGGTGTCCGGAAAGGCATAGTGTACTCTTTCCCGTCCGTCCACAGCTGACAGCTGATGTATAGGTCCGAGAGCCCACTGGGGTCAGTTAATTGTTTTACATGAAGCTTACCCATTTGATGGTCCCGCATGTGGTATTGTGCGATCATCTAGGGCGTCTGTATATGATCCTCGGGGTATGCGGCCCTCGAGCGATGTTCTATTTGTCAGAACCATGTGAAGGTGTTTAGACATACATCTTGACAGTTACATTCGGCTTTAGATCACACAATCTCGCAAAGGAGTAATCCTTGTCCCTTGATGCTTCGCCCTGCATGATTGATGGACTTGTTTGAGATATACTAGCGGTACATCTGGGCTGTACAATCTACAGTACTGGCGAGATAGTTGCTTAGAGTGTAGCGTCACTCCGCCGGAGGGTATCTTCGGACATCCATCACATCTCCGTACATGCTCGTTCCTGGCAATCAGTATTTTATCAGTAGTCTCTACTCTGTCCACTATACACCTTCACCTAGTCTACAACGAAGATGGCAGGCTCACAGCTTACTCAGCTCAAGTCGGCATTGACAAACGCTGGTCTAGGTCGAAAATCGTTTTCGAAAAAGGAGAAAAAGGCATTCAAGAAAGGTGGCGCGAGAGAGACGGATCGAGCAAAGACACTGCAGAAGCTGGAGGACATCAAGCGAGGATTGAACAAGTTTGATCATACCGAAACCAGGGTGAGCTGATTTGAATGGGTTGAATCATCATGAGCTGACCATCAGCTTAAACACGATGTCGGTGGAAGACAGCTTAAGGGTGTAACTGGAAACCCCAGTACGGCAAAACAGGCCGGTCTTGAAAAACGAAAAGCACAGCTCCTTACCGAACATCAATCACGAGATCATAGGGGAACATTCCAAGATCGACGATTCGGTGAAGCAGACCCCAACATGACATTGGAGGACCGAATGCTGGAGCGATATACTCGAGAACGTCAACGAGGTCAGGGCAAGAAAGGTCTTTTCAATTTAGAAGAAGGGGATGATGATTTGGATGATATGGATGATGGCAATGCTCTTGGTGGATTGACACATGGTGGACGAAGTGTGCTTGATTTACCTGGGGACGATTTCATGTTGCAGGGTCTGAATGATCCTGATGATCCCGAGGAGAAACATATCGATAGGCGTACGGTCCAGAGGAATCACTTTGGTGGTTTCGAGGAGAAACCCGAGGACGAGGAGGAACTGGTGAGTCTTTCGCTGCATACCTGCAGACACGTACTAATGTTTAGCCCGAGAGGAAGAAATCAAAACAAGAAGTCATGGCCGAAGTTATGGCTAAGAGTAAAAGTTACAAAGCCGAGCGACAACATCAGAACGATCTCGATGCCGACCTCCGAGACGAGCTTGATGGCGATATCAACGACCTACGAGCTTTACTCAACGAAGCTCCAGCCGAGGAAGTCAGCTTCCGACGTCAAGTGTCCGGCAAGGACGATGCCGAGTATGGCCAGTTTGTACGAGAACTAGCTTTCGAAGCTAGGGCGAAACCCAAGGATCGAACCAAGACTGAGGATGAGCTTGCGATTGAAGAGAAGGAACGATTGGAAAAGGCAGAAGCCAAGCGACTTCGTCGAATGAGGGGCGAAGAGAGCGAGGATGAGGATAGTCGGGGAAAGAAGAGGAAGGTGGATGATCGAAGGGAGGCGGATGATCTTGGAGATGATTTCTTGGATGAGGATGAGGAGGATCTTCTAGGACCTGGATTGACCAGAGAAGGTCTCGAGAAGATGGGTGCCGACAAGGCGGCTGCTGCTGCTGCGGAGGAGGATGATGAAGATGAGGATGATGATGAAGACGAGGAGGAGGATGGGGATGATGAAGATGGAAGTGATGTCGAGGACGACGATGACGATGAGGAGGATGCAAGCGACATGGACGACCTTGACGAGGCATCAGAGGCCGGATCGGACGAAGAGATCGACTTGGTCAAGAAGAGGAAACGATCGTCTGCCCCAAAGATTACCGAAATCCCATACACCTTCATCTGCCCTGCTACCATCGACGAACTCGAGGACATAATGGAGCCGCTGGACGATTCTGCCATCCCAACGGTCGTACAGCGTATACGTGCGATTCACCACCCAAGTCTGGCACAGGGGAACAAAGAGAAACTTCAGGTAAGTTGGCGACCTCTCACACCTGCGCTTGGCTGATGCTCAGACATTCTTTGGTGTCCTTCTCGACTACACGTTGGTCCTAGCTTCCCGCCCACAACCTGCCTTTTCGGCTATCTCATCGCTGGTCCCCCACTTGATCGCTTTGGTGAAGATGAACCCAATCACCGCCGCTGCTCACTTTATCGGTAAAGTCACTCTGATGCAAAAGAACCTTTCCCGAGGACTGGCTCGAGGAGCAACTCGTCTCGACTCCAAGACGTACCCCGGTGCCCCCGAGTTGGTGATTTTACGTCTGATCGGCTCGATTTGGTCGACTAGTGATTTCTCACATCCAGTGGTAGCTCCTTCGATCCTCTTGATGGGACAATACTTGAGTCACGGAAGAATCAGGCAGACTTCGGATATCGCTTCTGGCTTGATGCTGTGCTCCCTACTTGTCCAGGTACGCATTTGTTGAATGAAAGAGATAAGTGCTAATATCCAGTTCGAGTATGAATCAAAGCGATTCCTGCCCGAGGCGATCAATTTCCTTGCCGGATCCATCGTCGCTCTTCTACCCCGTCGCAAAGACAGTCCATCTGTTCCCTTCCCCGATCTCGTCGCCGCCGCCGCTAGCAGCATTTTACACATCACCACTGCTAGTACACCCGCAGAGCTCGCAGATCTAGCTACCATGCTATCCTCCGACAGCGAGCAGTCAAAGGCAGATCTGCTATCGACGGCACTGCGTCTCATCGAAACTGTTGCTGCTCTGTACTCGTCATCGCCTGCCTTCATCGAGTCTTTCCAGCCGATGCTACAGGTCGTTCAGTCTTCGAGGACCGCCAAGCTCTCTGATGCTCTGAAGGTAAGTCAATCCCTCTAAGAATGAAAGGATTTGAGAGCTAATCAACAGCAACGAGTATCCACCACAGCCAAGACCCTTTCGCGCATGCTCAACCTCGCCATCACCTCCCGTCAACCCCTCGCTCTTCAAGCCCACAAGCCCGTCCCTATCGCAAGTCACGCACCAAAATTCGAGGAAGGCTATCAGCCCGGCAAGCGATACGACCCCGATGCCGAGAGAAATGCAGCAAGCAAACTCAAAGCTCAATACAAGCAAGAACGAAAAGGTGCTATTCGAGAATTACGAAAAGACAATCGATTCCTGGCTGGCGAAAAGGCAAGAGATCAAGCAGAAAAGGATCGCGAGTACACTGCCAAGATGCGTCGTGCAGAGGGATCCATCACTGTGGAGAGGGCGGAAGAGAAGGAGATGGAGCGAGAGAAGGCAAGAGAAAAGAGGCGAGCTGGACGAGGATGATCTTTGTATCAAGTTTGACCATTATTATACGTATACATTGCCCACATTTGCATCTACTTTACTTTGCCTCGTACAAGCTGCCAGAACCAAATACACCCCTCGGACCAGCGGTCTTGACCCTAGCCCTATTCATAATCCCGCTTGCAGGTTTACTTCCTCGCTCGTGGCCGCAGTTCTCACATGCTGCGCTAGAGAGTGTACCAGACGTTACAGCTTCAAGCGCTAGCCTGAGTTCCCTGACTTGGGCTTCGAGTTCGTAGACTTGGAGTTGGTGGGCCTTTTTGGCATTAGCAAGTCGATTCTCGGCTTCGGCAGCAGCTAGTCGGTAGCTTTCGACATCGTCATTCTGTGCAGAGGACGTCAAGGTCGAGAGTGAAGGAGAAGCCTGTGGGCTTGCCGCAGCAAAGTATTGATCGGGTAGATGGCGAGAGATGTTCATGGAGACTGGGCGGAGTTGTAGAAGCGGTTGCTGCAGGGTTTGCGTGGGATGCATCTCTTCAGGTGCAGCCGCCGAGGAGCTATGGTCAAGACCAGCTAGAATCTCGGAATAAGCCTGAGAAGACTCCACCGACCGATAGCCAGTATCAGGCGAAAGGGGTTCTCTACGATCCTGGGATCGTTTCGTTTTAGGCGTTTTGTTGAGGAATTTCATAATTCCCGACTTCTTATTCTTGAGTCGTTGAGACTGAGGAGGGGAAGGTACAGCGGGTACGGGTATAGGCTCGACGACTGCCCGCATACGCCTCGTTTCATGAGGTGTGCGACTACGATCTCGTTCGCGTTGTTGGGCGTCGGCGAGGGAGATGAGGCTGAAATTGGGCGATGCCGAGGCTACTACCGGTTGACGCCCTACTGGTGGCTGTAGACTGGGATCCGACATGGGTGTAGACAAAACCGCGAATGAGAATGGCTGTGATATAGTAGGTCGATTATCTCGGTTGCTAGCTTTTGGAGTGCATCTGTTGTCGTTGTACTGCTGTCCTGGGTCGGGTCCTGTACCAGAAAGGAATTCAGGCCATTGTTGATTCCTATGTTGTCTTTTAGGTTGATCCCCATCAAAGGGATCGAGGAGAGTGGGTGATTTATGTGGAGTCTCGATATCGTTTGAAATATCGGAAGAGGAGTTACTCGTAGAGCTAAGGGCGATTGAGACGGCAGATGCCGAATCGAAAAAATGTCGACTCGTGACTGTTTGTAATTGTGCACTGCTCGTATCGGAGAAAGAGGACGTTGCGGTTGTACTAGTCGTCAAGCCAGAACTAGAAGGTAAGGCAGATAAATGTTGACGAAGGCTCTCGGCGTGGAGAGCATCCTTCTCCTTGATTCCAATCCTGGTCTTGACTTTGTCTTTGACCTTGAGTGAAAGACCAGTCATGGTGGTTGTTCGTGACCAAGTATCGTCATCCCACGATACGTCTTCGTATCGCCTCACTTTGGGACCCGAAGCGACAGACATCCGGTGACCGATAGGTTCGGGAGATACGAGTGGGCTCATTTCAGTCTCGGTGACTAGTCGCCTGCGAGCGAGTCGTGGAGAGATGGGAGCAGGAGAGTGGTCATGGTACGAGTAGACCGAGGCGCAAGAGTAGTCGCAGGAGGGTGCCATTGTGGTAGCGGAGTTGCGGATAGCTAGTGGGCGGTTCGTGGACAGAGACTGGTATGTCGAGTCGTGATGTGGATTGCGGATAGCGAGTCGGGGTATAGAGCTGAGCTTTCGAAGTGCGGATAGCGAGTGAGGATGACTAGTAGAGTTGGAAGAATGACGAGGGCTAGAAGATTAATGAGGTACCTGACCAGATGGATGAGTAATGTCAAAAGACGCTAGTGTTGACTTATCAGCATGACATGCTCATGTATATGTGTCAACAGACCGGAGCGTAGATCAATACACGTCAGTTTCAGATCTGGTAATTAAGACATGTGACAACGTGTGAGACATTGTTACACCACATAAACAAGTCTCGGCTTGTGTACGTACACCAAATGACATTTGCCCGGAACATGTATGCATAGAATCTATAGTGGAATGAGAAACGATTACTCGGCCTGCATGTCAGCTACATCACCAACACGCGTATTGTAGCTTACCTTCTTCTTGGCGACGAAGAGCATCATGGGGGTAAAGAGCTTGGTCTGACCACCCCTGACGATAGCATCTCCAGCAGTCTTCATGTTTTCGGTAACGTCGTAGGTACCGGCGGGCATGAATCGGAGCTTCTCCATGACCCAGATAGCACTGGATGAGATATTTTTACCGACGTAACTCATTCGGGCGACAGTGAACACTGATGATCAGCTTTGATACTCCTGCAGCTTTGGGATGACTCACTGTCCCATAGAGTCTGAGCCTTCCAGACGTTACCCTCTAGAGGGTACCACCAACCGACGGGGTCATTACGGTCGGCGAGATCATCATCAACGAGGATCTCGAATCCAACGTTCTTCAAGGCTTGACGTGCCTCGGCAATGGGTCGGAGGGAAGCAATACCACATCCGATCTATCATCAGCCCTTATCTCTTCGCTTATTGATTTTACTCACCTCGATACCGTGAGCAATATCCTTGTGCTCGGGGTTGGAAGCATCCCAAGCATCGGTCATGTTCCACTCGTAGAAACCGAAAACTCCACCTGGCTTCAAGCACTTGTAGACCTCTCGGTAGATGCCCTCAAGGGAAGGAGCATGGCAAGTAGCCTCAATAGCGTAGACTACCATCAGCTCGGACTTAAAAGGAAGAGATTAGCTACTCACTAGCATCGAAAGAGTTCTCTCCGAAAGTCTCGCTCAACTTCATGAAATCTCCCTTCTGGAAAGAGACCTTGTCGCTCAAACCAGCCTTGGCGGTCTTCTTGGTAGCTCGGTCGATCTGGAAATCGTTGTTGTTGACACCGATAATGGTAGCATCGGTGAATCGAGCAATCTCACGAGCGGGTCCACCGACACCACAACCGACATCGAGAACCTTCATACCGGGTCGGATGTTGATCTGAGCAGCGAGGTAGTGTTCCTGTCGTGCGAGCTAGTCGTTAGTAGGTGATCTCGAGCGTGATCCGAAAGTGAACGTACAGCCTGGAGGAAAGCCTCTCCCTTGTAGAATCGACAGAAGTGGAAGGAGTCGGCCCATCCGTACTCGTAGAGCTCGGTAGCACCATCGTAGTAACCTGGCTGTCAGTGACTGATCAAACGACGCGTGAGGATACACATACCGTTGACGAGATCAGTGTAGTTGTCAACTCGGCTTTTGACGTGGTCGGCGGTATCCTTTGCGGACTGCTTGTCCCACAAGGCGTTGTAGCCGGTCATTCCCTTTTCGTTTCTCTTCTGTACGGGCATTATGTGTGTGATGGGTCTGGGTATGGGTAGATGGTGGGTAATAGATGGGGTGATGAATGAAAGTATAGATGTATATATGATACGATTCGACGCGCACGGACCACTTTACTCTTGGACTAACTGAATTTCATCGTCCGAGTTTTCCAAATCCCCTATCCCCTTTGACTAGAACCCTAAATTTACCCTGAATATACCCTGAATATACCCTCGAACCAAACAGCTGTGCCTATCCGGGGGCCATCACGCGTCTGGTATAAGGAGACCAAGAAATGAGATGCATAGAACAACAGTGATACGATAAGACTATCGTACCACTATTCAGCAGAAATGTCCCTACCAAAGGAGTACATCCCTTCAATCATGCTCAGCACAGACAAGAATTTCATCAGCAGGTTTTGCCTATACATTAGTCATCGGAGCCCGTTTCATCACAGGAGATACTCACGCTCTAGCTGCAGATGGGGAAGGTGTCGCAGACGATTCCATCAACTGAATCGCGACGAATCGCACTAGACGTCAGGACGCTGCCGATCAGACTTGTACTCACCCTTCTGTACCAGAGACGGTCCATTCGTAGCAACCTAGCTGATCAGCCTCTATCTCACTCCTTGCCGGGTCGACTCACACATTCGATCGGTATACTATGCAATCCATCCAGCAGCTCAGTAGCAATAGTCTCGGCAGCTTCATTCATCTGATCCCCTGCAAGACCACCCAGACCATTGACAGGCATCTGAGTGAGCAGCGCCAATTGCTGATAGAGCGAATCGCGAGCTTGGAGGAGGACGAGTCGAACCACATGCGACGTAACCAGGATGTTGCCCTGCATCACCAAGAACGAGTTGAGGGCATGTTGTGTCCCGCCAGAACCGTGAAAGAAGTCGAGGAATCGAGCTTGAAGCTTCGCCTCCCAGTCGTATGCCGGGCTAGAATCAGCTCCACCCGAAACCTTGCTATCACTACTCACCTGGTAGCTCTCGAGTCATAACCTTTATTCAACCTCAACGGCGAAGCAACCTCCAGGGTGGTCTGCATGACCTTTTCGCGAAGCTCGTTGACATTGTGTAGATCCGCGAGGATACTGTCGACCGTGTGCGGTATTTTCCGGCGTTGCAGTAGCAAGGCGTCATTCAGGATACGGAACAGGCTGGTATTGACATTGAAGCCGACAATGAGCGGTGTCCTGTCCAAGGGTTGAGGTAGAATACCGGCAGACGTAATTTGCTCGTCATCAACCTCGCTTGGTAGTCGTAAAGCCTGTATGTCAGTAGTCGTCTCCTCGAGGTGGAAGGGACTCACCGCTGCATCGTCCAGGCGAAGATTGATCGTCCGGGCACGCTATCTTGTCAGCTCTATCGTATGAGACTATGAGATGAACATACCAAGCAAGCAGTACTCTTGTCCGCCTGGAACAGCAGCTGAATTGTCAGTCTCTTCGCCCAAACATATTGGGGTGACTCACCCAGTATATCCTCCGACGCATCTCGCTCTCTATCGGATCCAAGCCTTCATAGCTCTATACATCAGCTGCTCTCATCTCTGGTGTATTTTATGACTTACCGATTCCTCGTTCAACCTCATCGTCAAGGCGAGCTGGTTTGCAGTAGCCGTCGCCAGGACATGTGCGGTATTGTTGCCAAGGAGAAGGTGGACGATGCCTTCGCTGCGCATGTCAGTGGTATCTTTCGGTAGCAAAGAGAGGCGTACAGGTATGCAATCACGACTAAGTAGTCAGCAAAGATGATCACGCGGAGATAGATGACTTACTGAAGGTGCTCTGTACTACATGCGGTTCCTGCCGGTTAGTGCAACCCTCATAGCTACGAGAGACGACCTACTTCCCACAGATACCCAATCTTAGCTCTCGCCACACGGACACATCTCCTTGCCAACGCCTCAATCTCTGCCTTCTCGAGATTGACGAGATGCCTAGGGACCTGTACAAGGGTCGAAGCTAGTACTGTCAATGTGAGCGCAAAAAACACTGGATCGGTCTTGTCTAGCCGAGCAGCCAGGTTGGCAAGGAAGGTGGGTCGATGGAGACATGGTGTGAGGGGGTACACCTGCATGTCAGCGAGATTCGTCGAATGAGGTAGGGTACGCACATAGTCAAAGAAGACATTGATGATATTATCAATAACATGCCCTGCTACAACCTGGTCAAGATTGTCGGGTAGCGATTGCAAGAGCACCGAAGGGGAGTTTGCTAGGATTGGAAAAGATGGTGAGGTGGTAAAGTTGTATCTACTCTCAGCCGCATATCCATCATGTGTACTCACGAATCAGAGGACTGTCGTGCAGGACCACCTATCAATGGATCCGCATGGGATGAAAAAGGACGAGTTGCTGCAACGTCCAGACTAGAAGCTTCGGGGGCGACTGGAGCTACAAACCCATAAGCAGCGTCTGAGATCGCACTCAAGTCCCTGATTGTCAGCTCCCAGCTACAGTGATCAACTAGAGACTTACACTGGTGCTGGCCCTTTCCGCTTCGACACCTTTACACGAATACATTCAAGGGCGAATCGTCGGCATCTCGCACAAGGCAGTTTTGCAGCATCAGGATGGTCGGGAGCTACCAGTGGGGAAGGCTCGCAACGGCGTCTATCGTCAACAATGACCCTCCCTCCAATTCAACAAGATACTCACTTGCCCTTCCTACATGCTTCACAGCCTGTCATTAGCTCCACCATAACCCAGGCCAATACACGTACTAGTGAGTCCAGTCGCTGAACCAGTCGACATCCTCTTTGTCGGTTTCTTCTCCTCCTCCAATTCATCATGCTCATCAACAGCACTGCTCCGCCTATCCCGGACGAAGGGGTTCCTGCTATTCGATGCTTCAGGCGATGAACGGCGTCTCTTGTCCATTCCGTTCAACCATGAAGATTGGTCCGAAGAGTTTGAGGGACAGGAAAGAGATGGGAGCTGGGTAGCAGAGGTTGACCCTCGAGAAGATGCCATGGGAACAAGTTTGGTTCGGGTTTGACAAGCTCGGGAAGTTGGCGTAATACCCAGAGCGAGATTGACTTTCGAGTACTAGGTGCAGCTTGTATTCGAAGACGCGAGGCCCGTAGATACTGAATGTGGAGCGAGTGAGCTAGTGTACCGGGGATTGACGATGCAAGCCGGTCAGTCAATTGATGAGATCTGTGAATGGTTGACGCCTCCGGGTCATTTCCCGCCGCGGGGCACGTATCCCTCCACTTTGGGCTAGCGGTTGCGACATGCTATCTCTTCGGATGCATATTGGACGTCCCTATACACACGGACTCGCAAGCACTACTGAATATGCATGATTATTTGATTATACTACACGCGCTGACTACCTATAGGAGCACGAGGTGAACCTGGATAAGGGATTGGTCCAGTACCAGGCCCGAAACTCTGTCTTAATCCAGAAGGACCAGCTGGCGGTCTAGCATTGTACTGCCCTTGTGGGGCTGGTGGTGCACCATTCGGACGATTTGGCTGAGCCAAAGGACTGGTATATGCGAAATTGGGAGTAGGGGGTCGATAAGGCGTTGGAGATGGGTAAGAAGGTTGTTGGCGCGGAGGCTGGTACATTGTACTCTGCCTGGGTGGGTAAGAGGAGGTGCCGGTGGTGATGCCCGGTGTCCCGCCCAGCGGTTGGGCTGCTGGCGATTTCGGTCGGACAGTAAGATTATCATGTATAGCGTGGGGTCGACGTGGATCCAGTGTCCCTCGTATAGAAGGGGAATTGTTTTGTAGAGCTCGTTGGGCGAGGCGCCGTGCGAGCCCAACCTTTTCAGAGGTGTCGTTCATGAGGTCAGAAGGTTTCGATCCCGAAGCGACTTTCGTCAATGAAGACAGTAATTCTTCCGCTAATTGATTAGCTACCTCGAGGGAAACAAGAGAGGGGGACATACCGGCCAGTTGCTCTCTCTCCGATGTCCAAGTCGGATCTCCCTTTTGCACCCTGATTTCCTGCCAGTATTGCAATTCCTCAATCAACCTAGCATTCTCTTCCAGAATATCCTCAATCGTCTCCTTGCCCTTGCCTTTGTTCTTGACATCACTCGAATCCAGTAGTCCTTGATATCCCTTCTCCACCTGTATCGGAGCCCTGACTGATCGTGTCCAAGCTGACCGTCTGGCTCGCTCATGCATGGCCGTCATGGTATCGTTGTATCCACCAAAGAAGTGATTTGTGTCAAAGTAAGCTCCGAAGGTCGGGATGAATGAGAACTCGGTCGTTGGAGGTACGCGTACTGGGATCAGCCTATCACGACGCAGATTCAATGAAACTCACTCGACTTGTTGCCATTCCCAAATCCACCTAATCTAGCTGCTCTGGTCTCTTTCCACGCCCGGGCTCGCAAACTTGCTTTCTTGAGGACCGAGTCGTTCAGCGTGCGGACAGCTGGCTTTCTATCAGTCGTAGCAGACTGGACAGCAATAGGGTTTGCGTATCCTGAGCGTTAGCCAGGTTCATATGCAGAAGGGCGACGTACCAAAACGATCCCCAGCGGAAGCCAGCTGCTCCAATAAAGTTCCCTCTGCCGCATTGTCCCCCTGAATCTTCTTCAATTTATCCAGTAACCCCCCGACCTCCCTCGAATCAACACCAGCAGTAAACCAGTCTCCCTGATCCACCGAGGACCCAGAAGGTGCATTAGGAACCTTCTGCATCAAACCCCACCTCTCAGCCGAAGTACCAATGGCGACGTCAGACGGTGCAATTTGGACCATGACAGAGTAAAGACCTGCGCAGAATGCGTAGATTGGATGAGGGGGATAGTGGGATGGTAATGTGGGCACAGGGAGGTGGAATTGAGATGTCGAAGGCATTGGGTTTGGGTAGTTGCATGGAACCAGGAGGTTCTTGGAAAAGACGTGAAGGATATCCTGGCATCAGCTCTTGATTCTTGAAATACAGGTCGGACTCACAACCAAAGTTTCCCAAGTCAAGGTGTCCTGACGGAGAACGTATCCAAGTGTGTTTTCCTGCTTCTGAGCGAAGTCTGGCGGTAACCATAAACCCAGTATTCTATTCAGTGGTGGGGGTAGATTTGCTGCCATGCTGATCATCAGATATGTACACATGATCTGACTTACGCAACGACGACTTTCGCAAACGCATCCCTGACCTCCTTCGATAAAGCCCGCTCTGTCTTTGGCTCCTCTTTCACCTCGACTTCATCTGCCGCCGTCACTGTTTCGGCCTTCTCGGCGGCAACAGTAACCTCCTCTGCCGCTTCGGCTTCTACCTCCGGCTTCTTGATCTTCAGACTGATTCGCGCTCGTTTGGTGCCATGCTCGTCACCATCTTGCGTTCCATTCGTGTCTGTCTCGGTGGTATCGTTGACAATGGGTTTAGGTGGAATGATCACTTTTACCGTAGGTGCTCGGACGGGAGATGGTGATCCTTTACGCTTTCGCTTGACTGCAGGTGAAGGTGGAGGTACGTCGGCTGATTATTACTATTGCGCGTATGGATGATGAGATGATACTCACCAGTTGCTTTAGCAGCACCGCGTGTTTCCCTAGCCATAGTGCTTCCTTCTATCTTGTATCGTGGGAATTGACGTGTTATCTAGTTTCCCCCGCTTCAATGTCCTCCTAGCTCTGCTTGGACGTGAGTCAAGTCGCGTTGGCGACTGATTTCCGGAAGTATGGACGATAGGAACAAGCAGACGCGCGTGAACCCAGAATCAGGGAATGGAGATCTTTGGTGTTGACGCCTACACTTGTCGTGTCGTATATAAATGGGTCGGAAGGTCTGTTTGTCCGGACAGTATGCGTGTTCACTGACTATACGTTGAGCTGCGATGCTTGATAAAGATTATGATACAGGATTAGCTATAGCCCTCTACTCAAATGGTGCATAACAATGGATCTCAGGCGGCGTTATAACGGAAGCAAACAGAGTGGCGGTTCCTGGGACAAGTTGGATCTACTCATGCATTCATCATGCATGCGAGGGTCTGAGGCCTTCACTCTTCTGGGACATCCATGTCACCCAGATTGGGAAGCGAACAGTGTTGGTCTTTGCGCCAACTGTGCGTGAACATCGGCCAGAATGCCCCCGGCCTGGGTCGGTAGTGGCTCAATTTGAATCTGCTGCTTTGCTCAAGGGCTCTGCAATAGTCCTAGCCGACTTGCCAGCCACCACTCGCTTCGATGGAACCCATTGCTGGTCCATAATCTCAACCTCCTTTGTTACGTTTCTCTTTACAGTCAATACAGACAACAAGATAAGGGCGGCCGAAGCCGGTCCAGGCGGTTTACCGGCCTTCCTCTCGTCTTTCGCCTTGTCTTTTTCCAGGAACCGAGCGTTTCCGTCGGAATGAGGATGACTTTTCGACCTTAGGTCATGTCACAATGGACTAGTCTTGTTCACGGCGTTGATGCCCATGCCCGAAAGGCAGCTTATATAAGAGTACGATGCTCGTGAAAACAGGCCCCTGACTCTTCTGCTACTTACTGATATGTCCATTGCATCGTCAAGCAACTCGACGGTCGTCAGTATGCCTATCAACGAATCACAAGCTATTCCAGTACGAAGAAAGCTGCCATGGCGCAGATATATCACTCCGACCGAAGATCTTCTCACGAGAAAGTGTGAGGGACAAGGAAGAGATGCGGAGCCATATATCGTGGACTGGCTGGATAATGATGCAGAGAACCCTCAGCACTGGAAATCGGTATGTCGATCCAGCTCTTTTGAGTCTTGCTGATGTATAGTCATATAAATGGGGAAATGTAGCTATTGGTGCACTAGCGGTCCTTGGAGTGGCTATGGCAAGTAGTATGATGAGTGCAGCCATCCGCGATATCCGAAAAGATTTCCCCGGATACAGCTCGGAAATGTACATCATGAGTAAGTCTTTCTCTCGTCACAACTTTCACATGCTTATATTCAGTCACATCCGGTTTCGTCCTCGGCTTTGTGGTAGGCCCTTTGATATGGGCGCCATGTTCTGAAGTCTTTGGCCGACGTATCATGTTCTGTACGACTTTCACAGCATTCACGGCGTTCAACGCCGCTTGTTGCGGCGCCAAGAGTTTGGAGGTATTGATCGTCCTTCGCTTCCTTGCTGGTACTTTCGGCGCTTCCTGTCTGACTTCCACCGGGTAGCTCCAGCAGTTTCTAGTAATTTCACCAGATGAAACGGCTGACAAAGTTAGGGGCATGATTGCGGATATGTTCAATGCTGCTGAGCGTGGCTCCGCCATGGGGGTAAGTCCATATTCGTCTCAACACATGTCTTATCAAGCTGACGTTATTTCAGCTCTTTGCGCTTGCACCGTTCCTCGGGCCAGCGATAGGACCAATCGTGAGCCCTCATGCCCATGTGTGAACGAAATTGACATCCAGGCCGGAGGTTTCTTGTCGGAGGCATCTTCCTGGAAATGGGTCGGCGCATTACTCGCCTTTTTTGCCTTGATTCTCACCATCTCTGGGTCCCTCTTTCTTCCCGAGACCTATTAAGTCTATTCATCTCCTGAACAGTGCACAAGCTGACGTATAGCGAGCCAGTCCTGCTCCGGCAAAGAGCCAAAAGACTCAGCAAAATCACCGGGAACAAATATCTTAGTCGACGCGATGCCGCTAAACCGCTTCATACCAAGGAACTCTTTGTCCAGTCAATGAAGACTCCTTGGATCTTACTCTTTACCGAACCCATCGCTCTCCTGATGGCACTTTACATGGCAGTCATCTATGCGATCCTCTACGTAAGCGATCAAGAGTCTGCGACGCCATGGCTGATTGGCAGATGCAATTCACCTCCTTCCCAATCGTGTTCCAGCAGTACCGAGGCTGGTCGCCTTCCATCTCTGGACTCGCTTTCATCGGTCTATCAGTCGGCTCCGTCCTCGGCTTGGTGCTGCTCGGTATCGATAATGCTCGTTACGCCAAAAAGCTCAGGGCTGCTGGTGGATACCTGGCTCCCGAGGAGCGTTTGATCGGAGTCATCATTGGTGCTTGTCTCCTGCCTGCTGGTCTCTTCATGTAGGTGACACTACTCTTCTTATTCAACGTATCTGATCAGAAGGTTCGCGTGGACAGCAGTCCCGGTCACAATCCACTGGATCGTGCCAATCATCGCCACTGTCCTTTTCGGCGCCGCCATTGTTGGCCTCTTCCTTGGTATCCTCGTGAGTATCTTCATAGCTGTGTTGAATTGTCTGATAAACAGTCATACTTAGTAGACACGTACATCCTCTACTCTGCCTCGGCACTAGCAGGAAATACAGTCATCCGATCTATCTTTGGTGTCGTCCTCCCATTATTCACAGTGAGGATGTACGACGAGCTAGGCGTCCACTGGGCGGGTTCCTTGATAGGTTTCATCTCCCTTGCTTTCCTCCCTGCACCAATGTAAGTTTCCATCCCGCTTGACGAATTTTCGCTTACGATCAGAATCTTTTACATCTACGGTTCGAGAATCAGGAGAAGTTGCAGATTCGCAAGGGAAGCCGATGATGTTGGAAGAGCATTAGCTGCGAGAGGTAAAGCAGCGATGGGAGAGGAGTCCCAGATCCAGTCGGGAATATCGATTGATGCGGGGGAGGTGACTCATGAGCTACACAGGGCTGTTAGTGGGGTCCCTTATCCTGGGGTGGAGACTACTTTGGAAATGGTCGAGTCTGCTGAGAAGAAGGTTTCAGTAGAGATTCCGCAAAGATGAGACTGGCATATGTATTAATTCGTGTTTGTTTAAAGACAGGCCGATATGTTGTCGTCCACATAAGCCCAACCAATGCGTGCCCAAGCTGGGGGCGTTTGCTGGAATCAAAACCGCCACTTTCGATCGCCACACTCGATTTGCTGGTATCTGTAGTAAGCAAAGCAGTCGTCGTAGACTGCACCTTACTATACTTACTACATCCCTGTAATCAGTGCATACCCCGAGTCGACCAGTCGCATCCATCTATCTCTGCGAAACCTTATCGACGCCAAGGCATCATCCCAAAACGCAAATACGACCTGAGACCTGAAAGGTATACACGACGCGGCGGTGTACAGACTGCGCGGCAAGGCTTGGCCGATTTTGACTGCTCGTCCATCCTCGACCTATCTTACACTATATATCTACCCCTTTCGCCTGCCAACCAACACAAGCTACCATCGATGAGCTGCGCTCGCACATAACACGTATCGAAAACTCAGAATGCCTGAGACAACACCACCGACGCCGGGGACTGCGCGTCCGCAAGTCCAAGTGGACCCTTCGATACCTGACAAACGATTATCGACAATTACAAACAACAGCAGTCCGCGATCTGCCATCATAGACATACCTCCCGGATGGATAGATTCGCCTGCATCAGGTTCTAGGTCAACGAGGGGAAGCATGGATGTCGATCCAATTAGACGGAGTATGGATTCGGTAAGCATAAGCTATTGTGATAGCTATGATCGCTTTACTGACATAACTCAGTCATCCTCCAACTCTTCCCCTTCGATAGCTTCTCGGGCTAGCACATCCAATGACGACTCATCACCGTATAGCAATATTGTACGATCCCAAATCCAGCCAGAAGACCCATTTGCTACGCGATCCTTTTCAGAAGACCCATTCGCGCAAACAGAGTCAAGCCCTTCGGACGATGGCGAATCTTCTCGGCACAATTCGATGAGTGAAATGGAACCACAACCCGGAGCGCCGGATCAGGCTTACTTGGAAGGTAGAAGAGGATCAATGGTGTTTATCCCTCACACGTCGCGCTCGACTACGGAGCCCATGGGGAACGATGGGTACCCTGTCGATACGGAATTTACAGGACAAGGACAAGGATATCAGCAACAAGAGGGATACGAATTCGAACCTCCCCACCCACCAGCTTTCACGCGGACGTTCTCGGCACCGTTACCACAAAGAGTTGGTTTTCTTCGACATCCCCATACACTACTCAATCCTGCATCAGGCTACAATGATCATCCCCGCCCTAGGGAAAATTCAATATCAGCTATCCTTTCACCACCCGGTTCTTCTGTGCCCACAGCGAGACCATCTGTATCGGCATCATACCCTTCATCATCCGAATCACGCTCGTCAGAGAGGGTCCGGACACCACTGGAAACAGTCTCGCTCGAACTGGCAGATGGGCTGCAGTCTGCTATTCAAACATTACTTCACCTATCACCCCCTCATCTGCTCGACAATGCCAAGGAACAGTACTCTGGATGCACCGTTCAAGTGCCATCCACCTCGCTATCGGCACTCATGAGCTCGATGCGAGGCCTGAATTACCTATCCGCCAATGCCAGAGCGCTATGCGAAGATGTTGTATCATCTGTGGAAGATGGTATATTTGGACTCAGCAACAAGAGGGAGGATTTCGATATTGGAGAACTCTTGCAGAGTGTCGCAGACTTGTTATGCGGACAGGCCGCTCAGGCGGGAGTGGACTTTGTGCTATTTCATGGAGATGTAGGGATCAAGCACGTCAGTGTGAATGGAAGTGCGGAAGGTCTGGCATATGCTTTGGGACATGTAAGTCAAGTCTACTCTGACTGTAGTGCTGATATCAGGTCGTGCGCCAAGTTCTACTCGTCGCTCAGCCAGGTGATACAATCGAACTCGGTCTTCAGGTCGTCCCCCAATCCCCATCGCTCACCCCCCGAGTATCACTTCCGTTGACAGTAGACGACGTCGACGCCCATCGTCGTCGAGCTGGAGGGTCTGGTACCCGGTCATCATCGCCTGGCCGTACACTCCCATCTCCACCTGCGGGACACACAAACGGTCCTTTGCTCTGTATATTCGAAGTCGTACACAACATCAACCAAATACCAGGATCAGCAGCTGCGACACCGAAAGCCGAGCTCAACCCCTTCACCCGACTGAATGAACAAGCAGACGCTGCCAAACCGAATTTCGATACCGTACTATGCCGCCGACTGCTCACTCACCAGAACGCCTCGCTCAAGATTGACGCTCAGCCCTCGTCACCTCTTGGTTCGGGCATGCCTCGCCGAGCGTACGAGTTGTCGGTCTTGCTACCGCGTGGACAACCGATGGTGGATATGTTGTCGGTCGAGGAAGAAGCCATGCGACAGCCTTTCCCCGGAATGAAACTGGCAAAGGAACCGACATTGGGTGAACTGTCCGACTTTGCCGAATCATTGCGGGGGAAGAAAGTCACTCTGCATGCCAGCTTGACAAGTCTGTTTGCTCGGCATCTGACGAGCTATCTGGCCGCCTGGGGTCTAGATATTTCGCATATTCCTATCGAGGATCCTCTTGGAGAAAACCTACCCGATTTCGGTGCGCCCCTTGCCGCCTCTGTTGGGTCTTATCGGACGACCTCACTTGGCGAAGCACAAGCTGCAGCAAAAGAAGATGGTAACTTTGTAATTATCGACGATGATGTTGCGGTCTTGAGACGGGAATTGACGCGGATCCGGCTCGAATCGTCGCCAGTACTTTCGTTCAAACCTCGGTTGCTAAAGCGTCCCACACTTTCCAGTCGAACACGATCATCCCCTCAAGTCCGATCAGCACCTGTACCTCGTCCAGGCGCACCGGTCATTATCCATTTCACGAGTCTCGCCAAGTACAATCACGTTAGGGATACAGTCTCGTCGTTGCTCGGCGGCTCGCCAATGAACTCGCCATTTGCCAATCCGGAAGTCATTGTTATCCCTAAACCTGTTGGACCACGTCGTTTCCTCACGGCTCTACATACAGCTGCTAACCGGCCTGTGGTCGACCCATTCTTCTCACCTATTGCCACATCGCCTCGGTCTCCAGGAGGTGGGTATTTCTCAGCTCGAACACCTGGCGTCAGTGAACTTGGCAAGGACGATGGGTTCTTCGAAGGCGCTACTACGAATGAAGATACGGGTCTATTGGGTCAGCGAAACGTATCCGACTCGAGTACTGGTTCGCAAAAGGCGAGATCACCGCTCGGCGAGTTTCCGCCCTCACAAGCTTCGGTGGTGCGGACCGATGCTGGTCTTCACCTGTCGATACCTACACCTGGAGAAGTCATGGCAACGCCCGCACACGAGTATTTTGAAAGTGCAGTCAGTCGAGCGTCTTCAGGAAGCGGGTCTGCAGTCATTATGCAGAGTCCTGATGGACGACCGGTCGGGATGTTTTTCGAGCCGCCAAGTAGGGATAATCGACGAGTGTCGTACAATCGTCGAACATCGAACACACGCAAAACACAAAGCCGACGTGCTTCAGGGGGTGGCGCCGATGCCCAAGATCAAGGCGATCCATCACGCAGTCAGAACCAAAGTAGGATGAGTCAACAGTCTAACGAGGACTCGACGCGTCGTACCAAGGAGACGCCCACGCTATCCCGAGCCGCATCTCGGAGACGAACGCTCCCGACTCCTGCTCCCGGTATTTCCGAGCCAATCCTGGCCATGGGTCGAGACCGGTCCGCTACTACTACTTCTCGCAACCCGGAAGCTCAGGTGCTGTCACCTGCCAAGATCGTCGGTCCCGGTAGTGACGAGCCAGGTGTAGTACCCATTACTACTCCAAAAGCGAAGGCGTCAAAGCCCGCAACTCTACCAGTCATCAAGGATGCCAAGTCGACTACACCTGCAAAGAAGGGGGCTGCAGCCAAGAAGGGTGGACAGGATTCGGTTGTACCGCCCATCAATGTCTTGATTGTAGAAGGTATGTCTAGTAATACAGGAATACGCTGACGGCAGATAACCCTATCAATCAAAACATTCTGTCCATGTTCTTGAGGAAGAAAAAGATAAATCACCAGACTGCCAAGGATGGTCTCGAGGCTGTTGAGAAATGGAGGACTGGAGCATTCCACTTGATCTTGGTAAGCTTCTTGAGACATCACATATACGCGAGCTGATCATCAGATGGATATCCAATTGCCCGTAATGGACGGTATCGAAGCAACAAAGGAGATTCGAAAGTTGGAGAAGATGAACAATATCGGTGTCTTTCCCTCGACTCCCATGGCCGAGCAGGCCATGCCAATGCCTATCCTGAAAGAGATCAACGAGGCTGCACCGCCTTCGCCCTTCCGGTCTTCAGTCATCATTGTCGCTCTTACAGCCTCTTCGCTTCAATCGGATCGAGTTGTCGCATTGGCTGCTGGTTGTAACGATTTCTTGACCAAGCCCGTGTCTTTGAAATGGCTCGAGCGAAAGATTATCGAGTGGGGTTGTATGCAGGTATGTCCTCGACTCACTTCCTCATATCAGACGCTAATAATAGGCATTGATCGATTTCGAGGGATGGAAGCGATGGAACGGAACCGACAAGGACAGTACCAAGCAAGGATTCCAAGTTGGACCACTTCGCGCTGCTCGCGATCTCGCGGGTAAACTCCACATTGACCGTAAAGGGACGAGGACACCACCAATGAACGCAATGTCGAGGTCAAATTCCGCCCAGCGGCCAGAGATTCAAGTCCGAAGTGCTACTCCACAAGGATCCCTCGACGCTGCTACCAGCCCCACCGAATCGAACCCAGCTGCCAGTTCGTTATCGGCAGCGCGAGTCAATCTCGTTGGTCGCTTGCCAAGTCCAGGACCAGAAGCTACGTCTTCGGTGGCACCACCCACTATCGATACTTCGTTAGCCCAGCAGATGAATTCAATGGCCTTGTCCCCCACGTCTCCTCCAAAACCCACTAGTCGACCTACTACACCAAGACCCGATAGTCGTTTATCAAGTTCATCAAGTTTGAGATCTATCCACGAGGTCTTGGAACCTGCTACAAACGAGGCGGACCGGTCGGATAGTCCATTCGACAAGCCCTTGCCGGCATTACCGCCTGGAGAGGGATAGCGGACACTGTGAAAGACTTGGGCGAGTCATGATCGCGGGGCTTCTTGCCTCTCAATCGCTAAGCCCCAAGCCGAAGAAAGCGGAGAAGAGCACTGCCTCTCAAACACGATTTTACAACTTTACTTAAGTTTTGATTAATTTATATTTCTTTCCATACATAAAAGCATCTCATCATATCTGTAAATATAGTCTTACTGGGTCCTTGGTTTATATGCATATACACGCATGCGTTCTCCCATATCCAACAGACATGGGGTCACTGTGTCAGCCGGCTTGAACGGCCAGATTCACGCGTTCTTCTGCCCGAGAGCTGGCAATCAGTGGGGAGATCCTCTGGCTGGTCCAGCGAAGTCTTGGCATTGGAAAGGCTGCGGAATAAGGAAGGGAACAGCGATGGCGGTACTCAAGCTAGAATGATAAAGTTATGATCAAGGTGGCAGAGGGGTGGGGGAGTGGAAATCATATATCAAGTGGCGGAATATGATTTTGACACATCTCTCTTTCAATCTACTGAATGTCCCAATAAAACACTCGGCATAGACTGGATGCGAGCACTCGGAAGCCCATCATTCCTCCTAATCCTCCCGAATCAGTCCAAAGATTAGACTGAAGTAAGTGGACAACGGAAAATTAGTGAAATAAGCGATTTTTTTAGAATTTCACCTTATCACTTTCTGTCCATGTATTCCAACATACATTACATATATCTCTTGTATTAATGGAAAGACCTAGTCTAAGCGTATCATCGTGTCCTGTTTCCACTGCATAGCCTACTTGACGGGGTCGTCTGCGTGGATTTCGAGACCTGGTCGAGCACCAAGTGCGTTTTTGATAGCTCCGTACATCACTGTGATCGTCAGTGACTTTTTTCGGTTCCAAGTTGGAAAAGTAAATACAGAATTGCGAGCTAACGAGACCAGCCGTCATGACTGCAGCGTTAGCGCAGTCCCAGAAGGTATAGGAGGTCAGTAGAGAAGAGGGAAGGAGATGGACATACTCATTCTTGGACCTAGACCGGCGAAAAGTCCTTTTACTCCCGCTTCCTTTCCAAGCGTGATTAATCTCGATACCATAGGTCCCCCAGGTCCATGGCCCTTGTTGATCTGAGATAGAAGTGTATCTGCAGGCTATATGTATCAGTATGATATGAAAGAGATGAAGAGTAAAAGAATGAAATTTACATGACTTAGAACTGCCGCGGCGAAACCTGCCACTATACCTGATCCTAATGTTATACTTAGGTTCTGGACGGGTCCTAGGTTGGCTTTAGTCTCGGGCGACATTTGCTTGTAGATCGCTTCTGTACATCGTTCGTTTACTGTGAATTGACCAATGGCGTATGGGATCTGTTTGGCCAAAATGGGGATGAATCCGGCGTACATGGCTCCGATACCTTCGGTAGTCAACATCTTGGTGAAACCAGAGACTAGGCCGTTGGCGTACTATCATTAGCGCCCAGATTCTGCATACGGTGCGGTAAAGAGACATACGTTTCGGTCAGAGACCAATCGAATTCGAGTTGCCTCCAAGGGGGTCAAGAGGATATCAGCAAAGAATCTACCATCAGCTCCATCCCTGGGTTCTCATGAGTAGGCTAACTCGGCAATAGCAGCTCCTCCAAGGTAGACAGCAGTCCTATGCTCAATCGCAGCTTCCTTGCTCCCGAGAGCATCCACAATTAGCTTTTTCTACCAAGTCAGCCTCCTGTCCATCACTCTCCTCCTTGAAATAACTTACGGAAGCTTCATATCCAGCAAACTTGGCTCCTCCCTGGAAAAAGTATCCGACAGCAGTAGGTCCAAATCCAGTCAAAAGCCCCTTGGGTCCTTCTGAAGCGACGATCTTCCTTCCGGCCGATAGTAGCGAGTCTCGAGCGAGTGCCGGGTCAATCTGGATACGGGTCTTGACCACGTCAATGGCTATCTGTTAGTCTAGTCCCCAGTTGTGATCGACTGAAGAAGCCTGGTACCGTCGAGACAAGGCGGGAGATGGGGGCGTGTAGGAGTAGAGGACGTCGTGTCTTGCTGCTTGTGTCGTTCTACTCAGCAGTAACTATCCTGAGGACAAGCGTCTGCGAGCAACAACGCTAGTCTCCTGACACCCGCCTCCTAGAGCATCACATCCCATCCCGACTGCAACAGGCCAGAGAGTGTATAGTCCGCGCACCCGTAGGCGAGAGGGAAGAGGGCGAGGAGAATGGAGTAGACGAGAACGCTGCACAGAGTCAAGACTTACGAGTCATGCCACCATGAGACCTATCCGTCAGCTCTTCGCGTCATTCATGAAGCCGGTAGCTTACAGAGTACAACATAGAGCACCAGCAAGGAAAAAGATACTATAATCCTTAGATGTGAAATTAGGGGTCAAGGGCTCGTCAGTCACGGCTGACTTGACGGCTTGTAGAGGCTGTTCTCTTGCGTTGGCGGACGTGGCGGACATCTTGACTGGTCGTGACCGTGGGGAGGAGGACTACTGCGCTGGAGTGTAATGTATGGTACAGAATAAAGATAAGACTGATATTTACTTTGTTTCCCAGAAGACGAATACTGATGACGTCGTCCAAGTTCTATTTTACGCAACACCCTTTACATGATACCGTATGCCCGGTACGTGCGTTGTAATCCGGTCATAAAGTCATGCATACAAATGCTCTACAGGTCCATTTCCATCTGTCGTTCTATCCTATGCACCAACAGTCACTGGATGAGCAGCTTGACCGATAATCTCCTTTCCTTCCCAGAACCTTGGTAGTTCGTTTCCAGGTACGAAATGCCTTTCGACCTTGTCTTTTGTAATGACACACATTCGGATTGTACCTCCTGATGATCCGTCTCGAGCCATTGCTAGTGCCAGGGCTGCTACTCAGTACGGTTCTCACACTGCTACAAGTGACGTACTGTTCTTGACAAACTGGACAGTCTCCTGCTCTGACCATCCCTCTCGGTAGGTAGCATCACAATAACCATAAACATACGTCGAACCGGAACCTATCATGAGCTCATTCCACTATCCATGAACAAGCACTCACCTCCAATAGCCCATGGTTGCTGGAAGATACCACCTCCCAAAGGAACATTAAACACCCCACCTCCATTCTCCTTATCCCAACCAGCAACGATGATACCAGCACTCAATTGATCCTTGTTTTCATAACAAAGTTTCTCGAATAGGGCAGCGACAGTGTGGACTGGAGGGGGTTCATTGTAGATTGAAGTGTAGAGTTGGGCGTGTTGGTGGACGATATCGGCTACTGCCTGGGTATCGGCTGCTGATCCGGATCTGCAGCAGTATATCCTATCGTGGATATGTGTGAGTTTGTCGGTAACTCGGTTGGCCTGTGGATGGAAGGGGTATAGGGATAAGTCGAAAGTGAGTTGAGGGTCGAGTGATAGGTCGAACGGGAATGGTAATTAAAGGACGTGTCGTTATATTTCAGAAGTGTAAGTAAGGTGGTAATGATACGAGATTGGTGTATTCGGGACAAGATGGAAAGAAATGAATCAGTCTCAATCCCAGTCCAGATGGCGAATGCTCACGATATAACTCCCCGTCGTCGTCCTACTATCAGCCCCAATGACCACCCCTCCTTCAAACTGAACAGCCATGATGGATGTCTATTTGTTAGCTGCATTCATCACCACTCCAGTATTCAGCCCTATCATAGCTCTCATTTTAATACCGCGCTCCCTCGGTGTACTTGAAGGGAGAAAGTCCAAGTTGCAGGTTGAGGTAGAAGAATAGCACGACTTACACCCAAGTTGACCTCTCCCTTCTTCAACGCCATGATATCGACGCTATTGATGTTTGCCATATTGTTTGAATATCTCTTTGTTCTCTGGTCTAGTGTGGTGATATGTATGCCTGCGCAGTAATGCTAGCTAGGAATAGAGTGTAGCAAGTGTAGCAAGTGGAGGATAGAACAGGCAGAGATGCAACGCGTAATCGAGTGCCACTCTTAATTACCCATTGTCGGCGATATCCGCCTGCACCAAGTACCAAGTACGAGTACTATATATGCCATTATACGTACCACTACCATGACTATAACCATTATACCATTACTACATATATGCACTAGACACCCAAGAGAACTATAATCATCATCCTCATTTTACATAGACTATAAAGCAGCTCCCGTCTGATTATGTCCTTCCCTACTCATCAGCCCTACTCACCAAACCCAGGTGTAGACTTACCCAGAAGTAGACCTGAGCGGTGTAGGATTCCTCAGCGGACTATTCCCACTAGCTCCATTACTACCCGTCCTCGCCATCTCAACACCACTATCCGGGTGTAATCTATCCAGATCTCCTCCCAACTCACTGGATTTCCATCCACCCCTACCTCCCAGATTGGCCATACCACCTCCATCAGCTATTTGAGCTTCAACGTCCAAACCCGTTTTACTGATTACTCCCGTACGTTCACTTGGCGTTGCAGAACGGGCGCTGCGATCAGGTAAGGATCGACCGCCCGTCAGGACTTTGGCTAGTCCTGGGTCTATTGTTGAACTTGATATTGCGGTGGCAGAGGTTGCACCGGTATGCGCAGATGTTGTCTGACCGGGCGCTAGTTCATAATAGGACCGGCGTTGGCGTGTGTAGTCGAATACTTTGAAGCTGGTCGTCAGTGACCTTCCCTCAAGTATCAATCTTCTGTAGATGGACTTACTGCTCCTCCATCAATCTCGTTTCAGGCGACATTTGATCCAGTTCCTGAGCCTCCTTCCTCTTTCTCGCTTTCAGCGGGTTCTCTTCCAGTAATAATTCCTCGAGTTCATGGGTAGCATCGAAATTTGCTCGTTTCGACTATTCATCAGCTCCTCCTCTCGATACTGCCATGTCAAGAGGGAAACGACGTACATCAGGCTCGAAAGGTGGTACACTCTCTTTCCTGTATATCGCATCCCAGTCAATTCCAGTAAACCAAGGATGTGATTTAATGTCCTCAAACCCTTTTCCTCCAGTCCGGTACCCTAATCTCTTAGTCGGATCACGTTCGATAAACTATCATCAGCTTTCCCCCCTCTTCAGATCAACAGTAATCGGACTGACCGCTCGTATACACTGCATCCCAGAAGTGGAACATTTGTCCGCAACATCCTCTGGCCATGCCAAATGCTCATGCAGGATCGCATTTGTCAAGGCTGTATTCGTACGCCCCCTGAACGGGCGCTTGCCGAATAATAGTTCGTACCTATTTGTCAGCTGGTCTCTATTTTGCGAGTGCGGTATAGCTTACGCTAATATACCCAAAGACCAATAATCCACAGGAGCCGAGTATCCCTTCTTTGCCAACACCTCCGGTGCTATCAGTCAGCTTCGATCTCCTATCCGCAAGGACGAGCATACCCATATAAGCCATACTACCTGCTACACCCGTCAACAACCTCCTCTCCGAGAAATGAACTGCGATATTGAAATCTGTTATATGCGCATGTCCACGTTCATCCAGTAGAATATTATCTGGTTTCAAATCACTACCATCAGCATCCATCTCATTTCCACCTCGACTTTGCAAGGGGACATACCGATGAACAATCTTTTTCGAATGTAGATAATCAATAGCCATAGCTATCTCTGCGATATAAAATCTGACGACGTCTTCGCTCATTGCCCCTGCCCTATCCAGGTGGACTATTATCAGCTACTGTCCATTTCCGGAATCGCTATGATTCACATCGTAGATCGCCACCTAGCATGAGATCCAGGACAAAGAAACAATTCTCATCATCTTGGAATGCGTATCGTAAATTAACCACAAATGGGTGATCAATCTATGATCAGCGCTTGACCTAATCATGTCATTGAAGACAGGAGCCTCGCCGTTGCTCGGGGTCAGGCGGACTCACCTCCTCAAGTAACCTCCTCTCCTGTACGATATTCGCAACAGCCTTCATCTTTACACATTTCGGTTTATTGATATATTTCAACGCAAAGAGCGTTTTCGTATTCTTATGCTGAACCACACGGACCTTTTATCAGTTCTTTCTCCACTTTCTATTGAAAAAAGTAAAAGAGGGGACGGGACGTACTTTTCCAAAGGCTCCCTTGCCTACACTTCTTAATAGGTAGAAATGGAATAGATTTGGATCACCCTCGAAATCGATTGACTGCGTATAAGCTCAGACTTGTAGGAGAGCAGTGGGAAGGGAAAGGGCGTACTTCGGGTTTACAACACCCCTGACCCATCTTGTCCGAGTGGAGTCCTGATTCCTAGTATCCTAGCTTGTAGTGTGACTCGTGATATGTTGTCGTAGTCGTATAGGATGCAATCCGTGATATAGTGGAGTTCAAGTGATTATCCTCGAAGTAAAATCTATACATCAGCCCAGAGCCCTAATTCTGATGAAACGCAAAGGGCGTGTGTATGTGTGACGGTAAAAGAGCCGAGTAAGTTAATCTAGTCTAGGCCCTCTTTACCAGATAACGTGATTTACTTACTGATATATGGTATGGTATATCCTTTCAATCCTAATCACGCGTCATGTACCGAACAACGAGTAGAAGGAGTAACGTTGGGAAGGAGGTGAAAAATCGGTTCTGATGTTCTGAAACACGCTATGACCGAGTTGACGTCCTTTCACCACCTCGTCGTCGTGTTACGTTACGTGCGTTGCCACGTATGAACTTAATTCCGATGTGTGTGTATGTGTATTGGGAATGGCGAGATCCTTTCGATAGATAAAAGTGTTCCTTTACGTGGGGACAGATGTAGATGGTGCGGGTTTTACGGCGTTCAAGTCCGTATATATGGCAGTTCGTAGTGATAGGTGACTTATCCGTATATGTATAGGTAGTATATGTCGATTGATCGATTGAATATCCGCCTGTCGTTGAGGTTGATAATGCCAATGCTCCCGAAGATCTCGAGACCAGTTCTAGCTCCGATTACACTTGTACAATATGCAATAGAACGCCTTTTTGTGGTATGTACTCGTCGTCGAGATCTATGGATGAGTTAGAGTGATACTACTCACAGCCTGGACTTACGTGCCTGAGCATCCAACTTGTCACGTACCTTCTACCTTCTACTTCCGGCGGAGGAGTACTTGAGAAGGCTCGGGCCTACTATTATCTCTACAGGCTATGTACGGTCTACTCGTTGTAATCTCAACCAAGAAGTGAATGGTGATGCAAGTGAGTACCTCGTATCCTTCTACTCTCACATAACCATACACTAGCTCAGAACGCGTCAAACAGAGAACAATAAACTATACGCAACGGCGCTCGTTCCTGTTCCTGGAAGTCAAAGCCATATTCTCAGGTGAGTGAGTCAGCGACTAGCGAGTAGCGACTAGCGAACATCAAGCATGCAAAAGTGAAGAGCATCTATCAAACATCTATGCACATCTCCATCTATATCTACCCCTTGTACAACCCCTTCCGTAAGGCACTACTTGAGCAACTCCCCCAACTGCTTCAAGACAGCCTCAACCTCCTCTTCACTACCCACCGTAACTCTCAAACAACCGTCACAACCAATCTCCCCACCCCGGTACCTAACAACAACCCCACGGTGTTCAGCCATAGTCTTGTAAACAGATACCGCACGTTCATTACTTGGTTTCCCGTCTTTAACGATTTGAGCCATGACAAAGTTTGCGTGGTTTCCACCTAGGATCGCACCTACCCCAGGGATCTCTTTTAAGCCATCGATGAGCTTTTGTCGATTGGAATTCAAGGTGTTGACTGCGTTTGCCATGCTTACTAGACCTGCTGTTGAGACTGCTTGAGAAGCGAGGGAGGCGGTGGGTAGGGAGATGTTGTACGGCGCTTTTGTATTCGTCAAGATCTGGATCAAGGGAGGTGGGGCGAGGAGGTATCCGAGTCTGGGATCAGTTCTTCGGTCCTCTCTTATCAAATCGAACAATTGAACGTACCTGATAGCGGCTAGACCAAACGACTTGGATAATGTCTGAGTAACACAAACATTCGCATACTCATTTACGAGTGATGCGGCACTACTCTCGGCATGGGCGAAATCGATATATGCCTCATCGACTACGACTACTCCTTTAAAGTTGGTGTTTTCGAGGACACGCTTGATGACGTCCAATGGGATGAGGGTACCAGTTGGGTTCCCGGGTGAACAGATGAATAAGAGTTTGAGATCGGGGTGGGAGATGAATGATTTGTCCATCTATAATCAGCTCTCCTCCACACAACATATTCCTAAAATGAAGGAAGTAAGGATGGAAAGACTCACAGCCTCCTCGTCCAGCTGAAATTTGCCTCCCTCCGTGATCAAAGGAACTTCCACAACCCCAACATCATTGACATTCGCAGTAACTTTATACATCCCATAAGTAGGCGGTGTAGTCATGACCTGATCCTTCCCAGGGACACAAAGTACCCTGTATAGCATATCGATAACTTCATCACTTCCAACTCCTAGGAACACCCAATTCTCATCAGGAACTCCTCGGAAAGTAGCGATTTGATTCTTTAATGAATCGTGGGTTGGGGATGGGTATCGATTTAATAAATATTTCTCCTCGGATGTCATTTGGGCCAGGGTGTCGGTACCGGCGTTTACCTCTTCTTTCGTTGACGTAGAAGTCAAAGAGGGTAGGGCGGGGCCGAGAGCATTCTCATTAGCATCTAGTAGAATACCGGCTGAATAATCGTCTCGTGCACATCGGTAGGGTTGGAGAGCGAGGATATTAGGTCGAATGATTTCCTCAAGGGAGAAATGGGGTGGGTGTGATGGACCGGGTGTTTTGAGTCCTAGGATTGGCATTGTTGATGTGTTGGATGTTGGTTGAGAAAAAGTAGAGTGGTAGTTGACAAAGGTAGGGATTGAGTCAATGCTATCTCTATATCTATCTATCGACTCGGATTTTCTGGCTAATGACTCATTCAATCGGGGTCAAGGCGGAGATTGATCACATCTCCGTTCAGCACTCGACCACCTGGATCAATCCCAGATCCTGAGGTTACAGTATCGCCCCGAATAACAACAGACATTCCAGTAACGAGATACCTAGCAGGCAATCAAATACATACTACCATAATACCGTTATCAGATCAGGGAGAAATCGTCATGCAAAGGTGAATAGCGTTGTGACAAGCAGAATAATACCGCTTTCAACTTCCGGTGGAGCTCGAAGGATTCATTTATTTGGTCACTTTTCCTTGGCAATGACGCTTTTTTCTTTTTCGGAGTGAATTTCAACATGTTGGCATTCATTGAATAAAAGCAGGCATAACTGACGGTCGGCTCTTTATGTCTCTCACCTTGCAATCAATTCATCTGAAACACTCTTTTGTTGCTCTTCCTTTTCGACGTCAACTTGAACGACAATGGGCATTCCACCAATCCCGGGAAGGCTTCTACTCGCTTTTCGAATAGCCTCTTTTGTTTTCGGTCTCACTTCTATCGCTCTATCAGCCGCCTCTGTACAACTCACCAAGAATGTCCCCAGGCCAGCTACAGGAGATAATATCCTCTTGATAATCGCAAGTTCCTTGTAAGTGTCATCTCTTTGCTCTTCAGAGGTCTCGCGGATGGCGCCTCTGGGACAATTGTTTTCGGGCAATGACTAACACTACAGTGCTCTAGTCACCACTGCATTCCGAATCATCACTCACAAATCCCGTAATACCCAAACCAAAGAACGTATGAAACGACGCTTCCTACCCGCCCTTACCGAATCTATTGTCGTAGCTCTCCTACTCGCTGCTCTAATATACGGAGCAGTTTCAAGCGCGAATGGCACAGGCGCGTGTCAACCTAATACCCCCGATGATGAAGAAGAAGGTGATGGGGATGATGCCGGTCAGGGGACAAGCAACGTGGATATCGCGTCAGGCAATAGGGCTTGCACGTTGACAAAGGCCAGTACGGGGATGACGGTGAGTATTATCAGTCGTCCCGAATGGAACGGTATGCTTACGGTAGGCCGGGAATTTCGTATCACTCGCTGGGTCTCTATACTCTGTGATAAAGCAGGCCTATGACGAATCACATGTCTAAGCTAGAAGTACCACCATGACGATGAACTGCAATCGTTGTGTTTGAAGGATCCACACATTTCCTCTTGATCAGTCGTTGAGCCATATATCCAGCTTCAGCCGAGGTGATCCTGTTCGCACTACTAACTTAACGTACAAGTAGGGTCGCATCCCCACACAAGCCCTATAGATCTGAGCGGAAAGTCGCCCATACTACATGTACCGTTTAGCCTCCTCTTTCGCTCAGGAACATAACAGAGCCTTTCCAAGGTGGGGAACTAGTAGCCTGTCAACGCTAGACATCACTTCACGACTCCGAGTCAGAGGAACCCCTTGATTCATCAGATTCAGTTCCCGCGGAAGAGCGTCATCCTACCGGTGCCTTCAACCATGACCTGGAATCGGAGTGGAGTCTGTGTTGTCGGTCGGAGGCGAGATAATCGGAGGCTTCCAAAGGAACGACCATCGATATTTATAAGTCATGCTAATCGGAATGTACGGCATGGATTCCCGCGAGGTGTAGCAGCTTCTGTTGTCGGAGTGGAGCTCTTGGTATCCAGACATGGAGATTGACACGAAATGACGAGGCGAGCTGAAAATAGATGCGCCACCACCAGGGCCTTTTTCGATCGAATATTCCGTACGAGCAGCTCGTGACCGGCGGCACGACTTTGCGTCTACTCGCTCTCGTACACGCTCTCAAAGGGACAGATGATTGCTCAAGCCACTGGCGAATAGACCCAGATTTCCGTCGATCACATAATCCGTAAATTATGTCAGAAAGGATGAGTATCCGTCTGTCTAACTGCACTGACTTACGAACCTGATGGCTATTGCTGGAAAGCCTCGACAAGAATGTAAAGAAGATTCATACGTGAGATGGTCGTGTCGGGAATTTCTCGACGTCGTCAGCTTCTCGCTCCCCGTGATACAGTACCCCG
Organism: Vishniacozyma victoriae; assembly: GCA_017654735.1. Taxonomy (NCBI): domain Eukaryota; kingdom Fungi; phylum Basidiomycota; class Tremellomycetes; order Tremellales; family Bulleribasidiaceae; genus Vishniacozyma; species Vishniacozyma victoriae. Next base: position 62,783 of record JADPYG010000004.1, read on the forward strand.
TCCAGGATAAGGTGGAGCGATGATGATGCATGGTACACGTATGACTGTCAAACGACTCCGAGCGGCATGGCCAGGTCTAGCATATATAAGGGGCGACCAGAACTCAATCTTGTTACCCTCAAACAAACTCGCATTCGCACATCTAGCAGCTAGTCCATACATAAAACCCACTTTGCTTTACAAGACCTGTTCGACCCAACATCACCCCAAGCTTTGACCGTGAGCTGAACCCCTGGTCGACAGCTCGTAGTTGACGCGCCAGATAATGCTTTCTATACAACTAGCACTCATAATACTTCTTCTTGGGCAGACATCCCGGGCCGCTCCCATCCTCAAACGACAACTCGCAGGAGAAGGATCCGCATGCAACTCGATTTTCACAAGCACCGACAATGGTGTCGGATACGGTATCGAGTACGCCGAGGAAAACCTAGCCAAGTCCCTATCGAGCTTCAAACAGAGACAGCTCCATGGTGAAGGGGAAGCATGCGACTCGATCTTGACTCAAACAGATAACGGTGTAGGCTATGGAATCGAGAATGCGGAGAACAACGTCGCAGCCAGCATCGCTGGACTCACCGGCAACCAAGTCACAGGTGGTGGAACTTCGACAGGATCAGGATCCAATTCCCCCGCTCCGGCGCCTGCTCCCGGGAAACCACAACCTAAACCCCATAAACGCCAACTCGACAAGATTGCCAACGGTTTTGGAGAGATCGGTCAAGCTGCAGGTATTGAATCGACCATTGATCCCCTCGTCACTCAACTCGATAGTCTCGATGGAACCCTGACCGATGGGGCCGCTAACCTCGGAAGCGACATTGGAACAACCGAGGTCAACAGCTTGGAAGCTTTGGGATCGGCAGTAGCAGCCAAGCAGAAACGACAAGCCGACAAGATCGCCTATGGAGCAGCTGCACTCGGTCAGGTTGGTGGTCTGTCGAAGTTCACTGGTCCGATCGCCACTTCCATCGAATCATTGGATGGTACTTTGACGGATGGCGTCGCCAATATGGGTTCCGGAGTTGCAGATTCAGAAGAAAGTATGTTAGAAGGCACAGGCAGCGCTGTGCCTGTTCTTTTCTAGTGCGGCAAGACGAACAAGGGAATTAGAGCAAAGAGGGAGTTTATACAGCCTGAAGGCATGAGCGCGTAATGAGTAAGCTTTTATAATAGGTAACGATTAATTTTATAAGTAGTGTGTGTGTGTTGGTAATTTATAGATGTTGATATGCAATTAGTTCGAGAGCAACTTTTCCTCACATAATTTCGTCCAGATGTGGCCTTTCGTATCTTCGGCCCCGATACGATACCACTGCAAATCCATGGCAACTATTGTGAGCGCGATAGGTGGGAGTGACACTGCACCAGGGATTAAGCCAAAGACCTAGACAGCAGGGATGTAACTCGGTGCAGGGGTACAACGGAGATTGAGTACATCTCCGTCAATGACCTCGAGTATGCCTATGTCCGAGTACCTCCCTTCTGCCTATCTGCTACAAAACCAATGGCGCACCTCCTAGCAGATACATGCCGACTCGTCAACCAGATCCTGATCGGTATCATCAGATCAATTACTACTTGTATCGATAATAGGAAACGCCCGGGCTCACCAACTCTCTCAGCACAAGAAGGGGAACTTGATAATCTCCTCTCGGAACCTTCGGGGGGATGGGACGATCTACCGGCATCGAGGGGATGTAATAAGGCTCAGAACATGACGATCGACTCGAATCCTAATGGAGGGACTGCACAAGTACAATCGTCCCCACTACCGGCGACCTGGATCGAGGGAAGGACAATGGAGGAATTGTCGAGGGAGGAAGAGGAGCTCGCGAGGTTCGATCCACCAGGACCGCCAAGGGACGTCGAGGAATTCGGCGATTTCGAGCAAGCACCTGGTACAGGCCCTCTATAATTAGCACAACCCAGAAATGTGAGTCATATCGCAATGGCCGTGCTGACAAAAGGTACATGATCATACCAAAGACTATTCAAATCACTAAACACTACTTCGCGCAACTTCAAGCAACGCTAGTACCTCGGGATTACCTCCCTCACTGTTCGCTTGTGGTGATAATATCCATCCCCTGGCAGACCTCTCGCTCCAACCCCACCGTCCGCCACGGTCTGTGCGCCGTCCCAGGCATTTACTGGCCAACCTAGGAATGCGATTCTATCATCAGCTCCGAGCGACATCGAGCGTATCAGGTGGAGCGATATCGAGAATGTCATGAGGCGCGATAGTCTGGATGGCAGCAGGGCCGAGGAGCAGAGGGGGACGACGTGGGCCAGGAAGGGACAGAAAGACTCACATGACACTCAAAATAGCAGCAGTCAAACCCAACCATATCTACCGATCAGCCATCATTGCTTTTACCGAAACATAACAAAATGGGAAGAATGGACATACGGCCGGACCGAGATTGGCATCTGTACCTCCCAAGTCGAATGCTCGATGGGCGATACTCCATCCGTATATCGACATTACCCATGTCAAGGAGACGAGGAGCATCGAGAGCCACTATGAATCAGCTCTCGACCGAAGGGAGATTCCGTTCGGACGAACGGAGGTGGGATGGTAGACTAAGGGGAAGAGGAAGAAGGAGGAGAAGGACTCACAGAGCAAAATAGAAAGAATTGAGAGTTTCCGATGTACCTCAATGCCCTTGATTGATGTACAAATAATAAGGGTAGGATGGAGATTGTGGTGAAGAACAAGAAGATTATTGCTGGACATCAGCTTGAGCGAGTGGGAGAAGGGGCGGAAGTCAAGATACGCCAGACATGGAGATGAAGGGAACAGGGGTTTGAAGAAGGAGGAAAGAAGACGGAAGACATACAAATAGCCCAGAGGATCATAGCGGATGTCAAAGCTTTACTGACCTGTGTTCCATACCTATCATCAGCCCCGAACTCTCTTTTCACACATCTCCTCGTCTTCGACATTCAACAAACCTCCCATTGGAAGCCTCATTCCCTCTTGTCAGAGAGGGGGTGGGACTCACTCGTACCCAATAGCACTAGGTAAACAGAAATCAGGCGCACACCACCCAAAAGCCCCAAATGTCGTCCTGATCGCAGTGGCATCGCCACCAGATGGGATAGATAAGAAGTTGATAGATCGGATAAAAGGTGATGAGAAAGTACAGAGGATCCTGAATATCAGCTCTTCAATCTCTTCGCTCTAGGGGTCCAATGAGTTTCTCCTCTGCCAGTCGAACGAGAGAGTGGACGAGACCAAGAGAGAAGAGGAGAGGACATACACTAGTACAAACGCCGAGAAAGCGAATGTAAATAATACGATAACATGAGCAGCATAGGGTACTCGTTTAGCGATAAAGTACATTGTCGATAAATTTAAATATTGATTTTCTCGAGTTTTGATTGAGTCGAGTCGAGTTGAGTATATGAGTATGTGGGAAGAGAAGTAGGGAATGATCTGCTGAGTGTGCTAGATATAAGTATAATCCCAAGCCGTAAGTATCGGACCCAGAGGGTTGAAGATCAGAAAACGTTATTGTAGACGTAACACGGGTTTCTAGTTGATTGACATCCTTTGAAAACTCATGTCGTATTAACAAAAAGATCATGGTCATTATACCAAAGGACCCCATTCCGCTCTTTTTGTCCCCTCTCCTTTCCACACATTATTAGAATATGCAATTTCATTCATACAACAGAGCTATGATAGACAATAGTGCGGATTATTATGATTCTCAAATACAAGATATATGCCCCATGCGGCGAGACTTCGAGAATACCCAAAGGTAGTCTACTAGAAACCAAAAGCCAATTGAGCTCTACTGAATACCGGTCTATTCGTCAGTGTCTTTTCCATTCGGTCAAATAGCTTAGCCTATCGGCCGAAAGTGGACTTACGGTTTCCATTTCAATTTCCCTGGATCAACTAGAATCCTCTTTTTAGATGATTGTTTTCTGTGTTGTTCGAGTACTGCGTCTGTCAAGTGGATGATATGTTGTCCTTTGTAGTATTTGATCATTTGCAGTGCTTGGCACCTGGGTATCAGCGACTCCTCATTGAGCGAAGCGAAGCAGTTGGAAGATCTGGAACGAGCGATGTCCAGAAGGGTTAAGAGGATGAAGAAGATGACTTACGTGTGCATGATATCCCCATGTGTAATTGCCGTCTTCTGCGCAACTTCATCCAGGGAAATCTCATCCTCACTCTCCAGCAATAACTCCACAATCTTTTCCTGCCAATACGCCCTATAACCCAGTAATCCCAAATCCGATAATGGTTTCTCTGGACTACCCTGCTTCCCTTCCACCTTGGACAGCTCGTACGAAAACTCAATAAGCACCCTCCCATACCCCTTTCGTTGATGTTGTGGTAAAGTGAGAATACAAGCCAAGTTGTACGCTTCTGCCGATTCTTTTTCTTTGGAAAAGTATCCGATAATATGACATCCGTATTCGTCCTTTATTGTCATGACGTAAAACATGAATGGGTCGACATCGTAGTAAAGGGTTTTATGATCTAGGAAACATTTCGAAAGCAAGCATAGATTCCTACACCATATTCTCTGTTTCCTACCATCAATCTCGAAGAATGAAAGGTTTTCATGGCGGTAGATTTCATTGCCCGGTGGATGGAGGAGATTACATTTCGTTCGATGTCGTCGGAGTTGGGTTGGTGAGGGGTAATATAGTAGGCATGCTTCGCAGAGGTATAGTACGGGGAGGTGGGCGTATTCGGCTGGATAAGGCGAGAAATACCATGCTTCAATTTCCGATTTACCCATTTGGATCTTGTTTAAATTCTTGACTCTTGAAACTTCCGAATGGGATTGAGTCATCGATCCAGATGTCCTCAATTTCTCAATTTCCTGTTTCTTTGAGAAGACCCTCGGAGCAGCTTGAGGATTCGAAGGTGCCGTTAGATCGACTTCACCGTCCGCATCCATCTCCGACCCAGCTGAAGTAGACATGGTCATATCCCCATCCCCATCCCCGTCCGCATCTTCATCATCTCCTTCAGCATCCTCTTCATCCCCTCCCCCTTTCCCTTTCCCTCGAACAGGCTCCTTCTTCCCCAACGTAGATCTACGTTTGATACTACTTGCTTTCCCCATTGGTAGATCCTTTCCACTTTGACTCTTGACAGCAGCAGTAGCTGCTTTCGTGGCAGCCTTCTTCAACAAACTACTACTCCCCGGCCGGGGACTAGGGGCAGCTTTCGTAGGTGTAGAACTACCCGTAGTCTTTTCCTTTTCCTTCTTCTTGTCTTTACCCTCATCTTTGACTTTTGGCCATTCCATCTCTCTGTCCAATACCAACCTACTTCCTCCAACCCATTCATCTAATCGTTTATTGAATTCGACATAATGGACGTAATATTCTACATCGTCCCTTGGATCAGGTGGGGGTGCACCAGCAGGCGGTTTAGGAGCGAAAGCGGATGGTTTTGGTTTTTCACGAGTGGATAGGATTTCGGCTTTACGTTGTTCGGATGCACCGGATGGAAGGGGTTTGTCGACGAATATCTTGACTCCGGGCGTCACTTCCTGGAACGTCAGCACTGGCTACGTGTGGTTCTACATGAAGCTGAATGTATTAAATGTGAAGAGTGAAAGAACATACCTCAAGGGTGTACGTGCCCGGAGCAGCGGTTGTGGGCGCGGGCGACCCAGAATCACTCCCATGTCGACCAAGCGGAGTGGGCGGGTTGGAAGGTGCCATCAGGGGTCAGAGGCGATGTCAAGAATGTCAATAGAGCGATGGACGACGCGGTTTTGTACAAACGAGTCGACTTCAAGGGTGGGCGGAATCAGACTCGAAGGAGGGTTGGGTGGCCACTCGTAGATATCGCCCAATAATCGTCCTAACTTCAAGCTTGAAGTTTCTTTATGTTCCCAGAATTCGATTGATGTAGGATGGCCCGAGACGAGTCTGGTCGGATCGGGAGAGTATAGAGTGAAAAGAGATTGAATAGTATAAAGCAAGAATCAAGTAAGAGAACAACCTTGTTTTAGAAGCTGAACGTGGATGATTCCGGACAATAACTCAATCTCCGTTGATCCCATGTCTATGTCCATGTCCATACCATGTCCACCATCACATTCCCCTTTCCCTTGGTATACAGCCATGCCCGCTTGAACAAGGATGTCTTCCTTCTTCCCATTCTCCTCTTCCTCTTCCTCTTTGAATACTATTGCTCCTATATCCGATGATCCACATCTCGAAGTCACGGTTACGCCCTCCTCTTCGGCATTTTACGCTGGCGAGACTTTCTCTGTAACTATTACATTGCGGAATACGAGGATACCGCATTCATCTACCAGCCCGCTAGAGTATCAAGATCATGATGATGTACCCATCACGCCATCTACGGCCGCTACAGAGGTGGGCACGGCAACATCGTCATTTAGAGGAATGCCCCCACCCCTCGACGCTCGGGTGATACCTGGCCCAGATCTACCTCGCCGAAAGAACCGGATCGGTACGGCTCAAGCACAACCGTCAACTCCTGAACCAGAATTCAAAACCCCTCTACCAGTCCATATGCATCCAGAATACCCACATTCGCCAGGTGCGAATCCTACTTCAAGAGCCGGATGGCCGAGGGATGGAGAGATGGTTATAAGGAGTCCGGAGACTTGGAGGAAGAGTCAGGATCTTGGATTGGGTAAGGGACATTCTAGGAAGAGTAGGAGTTGGGCTCTTGGGAATAAAGGGGAGATGACTCCTCAGGAAATGGTCTGGTCTCTTGGTGGGCAGGGTGAGTTCTGCTGTGATAGTAAGATGAGGCTGATGACAGCTCCGCCTTTACCTTCTAGAAGACCTGTAGGTGCTGCTATACCTATATCTCATCCTCACTCGCGGAAAATCTCGATCAACACCCCTATCCTACCTGCGGACTCTCGCCCGGGCTCACCAATCGAATTGCCTTCCATCCCCGAGTCACGTCCGATGGAAGCAGGACCCAGTAGACCCTCTTCCCGAAGTACCCACTCTTCCACTTCCGGATCGACTTCGCAACTCAGCTTGAATAGTGATTCTGCACCTTGTCGCCCACCCCGCTCACCTCTTGGTCAAGATCACGTTCGAACCCCTTCGTACCAGAACGCATATGGTACTTCCTACCCTACTCCACCTACTCATCCTTATTCCCGCCAACGTCAACCTACGGAACCATGGGGTACTACTACCGTCTTATGGGCTTATACTCGATTAATAGGTCAATTCCATCCTTCAAATCAATACATACCCCCGGATCCTTTACTACCATTACGCTCGCTCATGTTGCACCAACCAGTCGGGTCTGGGTCCCTCACCTCGACAACATCTCCGGCGAATGGGCAAGGGATGAAGAGCTCATCCTCGTCCAGGTGGCAATTGAGTTTTGGCACTGGTGCTATTGGGCATAAATCACAACCTTCCTTGACGGGGAGTTTATTTGGACTAGCGAAGGAGCTAGTGACGGGCGGAGGAGGGGGGACATTGGAAGAGGAAAGGAGAAGGGTCTGGCAGGCTAAGGATTTACCTGTGCTGGAAACTGCCAGGAGCTTATTAGGGGTGGATATCAAGTTGAAAGAGGGGGAGTCTAAGGAGTGTGAGTCACCCCATCTTGCATTCAAACATGAGCTGATGATTAGTCACCTATACTATGGAACTACCCAAATCCCTTCCCCCAGCTCACCGAGGAAGAGCATATCGATTCTCCTACGACCTCGTCCTGTCTCTCACGGTCCTACTGCCAGGCCAAGGGAAACGGCAGAAATCAAAAGACATCCATATCCCGATAAGAGTCTGGGCAAATATATCCCTCGGCAAGCCCGTTCATTCATACGACGTCCTCAAACCGATCATTCAAACGAAAGATGAAGCTATTATCGAATCTGGCTTCACACAGGAGAAAAGGCGCCGGTCAAGTGGAGAAGCGAGGGGGAAAGGGGATACGGTAGATTCCTTCCGACAGTATGCGGATCATCTTGTCGAGACCGTCACTGCGAACCACGATGGGACTATATCCGCACCATTATCACCTAGTCGGGCTGACGGACCGCTCCTCTCACCACATAAACATCAGGTAGTACGTAATCGCAAGTCGACAGATTCACTTCGACCGCCTCTACTCGATTTACCTAATGGCCATTCGAAGAGCAGACCAAGGCAAGGGAGTTTCGTCAAGGGAGATGATGAATTGCTGGCGGATGGAGGGGAGGAAGGTGGATGTGGACAAGCTGTTGAAGTGCTCAGTCGGCATTCTACAAAAAGTGAGTTCCTTCGATACCCACAGAGTAACAAGCTGATAGGTAGCATCCTACGATATCGCAAAGGAAGGCGAGATTGTTTCGGTCCTTACCCTCGTCAAAACGACCTATCGACTTGGCGAGACTGTCCTAGGTGTTGTCACGTTCAACCAACCATCTTCAGCACGACGAGTCCTGAAGGTCTCTGCTTTCCTGGAATCTCATGAACTCATTCCTGAGGCTCTACTCCCTTTATCAGCTTCATCATCTGGTCGAGCCAAACACCCAAACCTCTCGAAATTACATGCCGAATTTAGAGCTTCATATACAGTCAACACTTCCCGACTATCATTCTCACTCGATATCCCATCCGATTCAACACCCGACTTCCACATTACAGCAGGCAACGAAGGTTTCAAAGGCGGTCTTGAATGGAAGTTACGAATATCATTCCTAGTAGCTATCCCTCATCGCAAATCCACACCAGTCCATCTCCTCCCTCTCCCCGATAACTCCAATGACGACGACAATGTGTTCTACGCTGCTAGTACTGGCTTATCGCCTTTAGTACCTATCAAAGAACATGGGGAACAGGTAGCATGGGAGGAAATGAAAGTTGAAACTGTTGAATGTGAAGTACCGATTAAAGTGTTAGCTGGTAATACTGCATTTGTGGTTAGACCATCTGTACATGTTATATAGATCTAGATGCATAGACGATCTTGACGACATATTTGATGATGTTATACTAGTCACTTGATTATGTGACGCTAGTCATCAGCTCATGGATCACATAGTGGACGAAGCTGCGGTGGGATTTCAGATAACGTAGTAACATCATGTTGGGCGAACCCAAGACATGCAGACGGCACTTCCTATTGTATTTCGTTTCTTTCTTCATTTGTGTGGAGGTGGGAGGGGTAGAGGGGGAATGACTTACCTGCTACTGCTCTAAACGTATGCACCAAGATATCATATAAGTGATGAAAGACAGTAAATTTCCATACGCGACAGAATACAAACCAGCCGCCACGCTGTCACCACGCTCAGTAATACCGTAACCCCGCCACTCCCCTAACCCAAACCCATCACCCCTTCTCTTTCTCTCTTGAATTTCTATCCCGGTAGCTCCAGCCCCCTCTTTTCTGTACGACAAACATCTCCAGAAGAGCTCAAGGGGGCCTACGATCTGTAGAACACTTTCCTGACAGACTGTGTTTCAGGAAGTAAGCCGGGAGAATCAATTTCCTTCAATACCTGTTAATCGCTCCTGACCTTTTTACTACGTGGGTACGGGGGTTTCATGTATGGTATACATTACTTTTGTATTTGCTATCATTTGTTTGTAGGATTGATTACTATGGATACATTGTTTTGACTGTTGTAAATGACAGTCCTGAGATAATCGAGGCTTGAGACGACTACGGCTTGAATTCAAATTTCTTGAGATCATCGAGCGAGACTCTCTTTAAAGAATCAAAAGCAGTAGCTTGGAGGTTGATCCTATTCATCAGACCTCTGTCGTCGACAAATACGTAGATAACGCTGGACTCACTTTGGAACGACCCCAGCGCCCAATCGCTCAGAAGCGACCATAGCCTCTTTCCACCTCTCAACGCATAAACACCATTTACATCCTTCCTTCAATCCAGCAAATCCAGGTCGGGGGGTCATAAGGTCGTTCCCTATTATCAGCGCTCTCCTGTACATCCCTTTCTAGATGCTGCGTCTCGCTGGAAGTTGAAGAGGAGAGATAGACGTACCCTTTTCCTTGCTATACTGCAAGAATTGATCGGTAACGACAGCACCGATATAATGTTTCCCTGGATCCTGGGGTGATCCCCAACAATATCCATCCCTAAAGAACCCAGTTGGATGAGAAGGATCACTCTCAGTGGTAAGGGGTTGAAGAGGTTCATTCAGAACTATCATCAGCACCGATTACTCAGTCGAATTGTTGGACATACCATTCATCTTTGCAGCATCGAGTGTCATTGTACTGGCGTATCTGATCGTAGGGAGTCTAGTAAAGAATGAGGATATACCGAGTGGGATCGATAGTAAGGCTCGAAGGTTCATTGATGGTTGATGAGAACTAGTACAAGCTCGACATCATCATCAACAAGATGAGATCAGCGCGTGACGTAACGATAAGATCAAAGATCAAAATCAAGATCGACATACATCGCGTCCAGTCGGTCAGTGTGCTGAGCTCCCTACCTTATACCTGCGATTCTGCGAAACGGTGATGAGATGCTACTGATACATCCCACATGCTATGCTATGCTGAGCTTCAAATGCTATATATGATATGATAGATGCCTAATGCCTAATGCCGTTTTCCATTATGATCATCTTTTCTCTTGATGTCTCCCCCTCATCCCTTCCTCTCCCCCCTTTCACCGCTCTTCCTATTCCTCTAGGCGATGAGTATTTTATATTTCCCCTTGGGAGAAGGCCACCACTCTGCCTCGGCTATACCCAACTCCTCCAGCAGCTCAACCTTCAAATCCCCATTCTCATCCCAAAACTCCTCAGCTTCTTTCAACAAAACCACTCTTGCCTGACTGTTGATTCCCTCTTTAGCGCACTGAGTCAGGAATTGATTTTCGGGATGCGTGACGCCATCATCGAATGATGAGGGTTCTTGCCATGTGGATTCATAGTATTCCCATCCGTCCCATTTGCAGAGATATTCGTAGCGTTTTGATCCATTTACACGGCGCGATAAGACTCGTCGTCTGCTGCTTTAGCTTCTTGACACTTCAAAGACAAAGATGGATTACCCAATGATCCGTTCGACTACATGCCTGGATTCATCGCCCTTCTTCTTGTTCACTGCCCTCTTGGACCTGATCTCAGCACTCGAGCAATACTTGTAAGAGTACGTACCGTAGAATACAGTCTGGTCGGATGCATCTCTCCTGCTGGACTTCTGGTATATGCTGTGGTGTAGCATTAGGATCGTCGTCCAGGGTGGGATAACAATCAGGACAGAACCATGATTCTTGGGCCATATCGTCGTATTGTGACAGACCGGCACATGCCCAATGAGCTCTATCTGAATTAGGATTACCGTTACACGTGACAACGGGGCTTACCTGCCACGACACTGTCGTCAGTACAATTGGCATAGACATAGGAGATGAGTAACTCACGAGATCACAAGTGATATCTTGCTAAATACATCAGCTCGGGATCTCTTACCAGTACCATAAACTAACCATTCTCCCAACAAGCGAATTCTCACCCCATTTCCACCATTTCTTCCTACCATCTTTAATTTCCCCATCAGATCTCTCCAAGAAAGTCCTAGGAGCCGTACTTAATCCCCTAACGCTCCTCTCTTCCTCATTGGCTTCATCGGCAGCTTCTTGAGCTTCATCCTCCAATCTCAATTGCTTCCTGGTACTATCCATAGGATGCCATTTAGAAGAGTAAATCGGTCGCTTTGTCCGTTTCCTCAGACGGTGTTCGGGTTGTGGGGGTGGTACGGGTGATTTTGAGACTGAGAGGGGACGAGCCCGGCTGGGACGAGCTAGGTAGGTATTGATACCGGTCAGGATATCCGTTATATCGGATCCGGCTCGTGAGCGTTGTGCCTCGGTCTCGGGGAGGGATTCGATACCGGATGAGAGGGATATTTCAGATCCCGCGCGAGGTCGAGTGTTATTTTGGATTCGGATCGTACTACTTCCTGCAACTGCGTTCTCGCGAGGAGGTATCGAATGTCGAGTCTCTTCTAGTGTGACATCTGGATCGATATTGAGGATATCGCCATTCTGTGATCCGTCGTTCTCGGGCCAGCTATTGCAGCTGGATCCTGGGGCGAAAGAGAGAGGAGTACTTCCCATCTCTCCATTCCCTGGATCCTGATCGTGCTCATGGTGATAATCACTCCCAGGTCCGGGCTGACTCGAATCTTCGAACCGAGTCATATCAGCCAATTCTTCGAATCGCATTTCCACCGCCCCCTCCCTCTCCTGTGTCCTTCCAGAGATCATGACCCCACCCCCAGCCCCCTTCCTAATAGCTCTATCCAGCCCAATCCCAATTCCCCGGTCCGCAATCCATCCAACTTCCATCATCTTCTCCCATTTAATCCCTTCCAACCGGAATCCTTCATCCCTTTTCTGCCCAACTAAAGCTTTCAGTTCCGCCAATTCTTTCGTCATTAATGTGGCATTTCGTGATTGAGATTCATGGATCCTATCCAGCCTTTTTTCTATTGATGAGGAGATGTCGGCGAATTTTTTAGCTTGAGCTTCTATAGCGGTCCGTTGGGTGCGGATGATTGATTCTATTGATCTCCATATTTGTGAGTTTGAGCTAGTACTTGAGTTGCCTTGAACATTGGACTGCTTCTTAACAGGACTTAGTCTTGATGCCTTATGTCGATCATTATGAGGATGAGGAAGTTGGGAAGCTGATGATGGAGTAATGCTATATGGTACAGCAAGAGGAAGAGGATTCGGGGTAGAAGGTGTTTCCGGCATTTCGATTTCGTTTCTGGGTCGTCAAGGGTTTACCGTAGCCTATGTACAGATGCATGTCCCCATAGAATATGAAGGTAGCCTATCTACAAGAAAGGTGGGTAGTTCAAGTTGTATACAATGAGGAACGAAGGAGATGAACCAACTTTTGGAAAGTCAAGTCGGAAGCATGAAACGCTCGGGCCGTTTATAGCCGTGGATAGTGGGGGCCTCTTTTGATCTACATTGTGTTAAGCAGAATAATGAGCAAGGTAGCATAGCAGATATGCATGCTAGATCAAGATAATAATATACACGAGCTGGTTCTAAAGCTGAGGTGAACTATCGAAAATAATGTCCATACCGAATGAATACCTAAGCGTAGAATTCTGTAAATCAGCATCTACCACCAAGAGCGAAAAAGGACGTACTCTTATTAATCTGATGAATCAACATATTAATACTAAAACTCGCCATTCCCTCAAACAACAGTAAATTCTGCTCATTATCGAATTGAGCCTGTAACAAGTCCTCCATTCGTATCTGTTCATATCCCATGATTGATTCTGTCGAGAGTGTTGGGGTTGTCATTTCGATTGAAAAGATTCCTACTTCGTTGGAAGAGATTGAGATTTGGACTTTATCATATTGACGAGGTGAGAATTGGTGGATCTTCAACAGGACACCTGTCATTAGTCATATCCCTGAGTAGGGAGAGGGAGGACGTACCCTTTTCATTCAAGTCCGTAGCTGTGTAGGTATAAGAACCAAATTTAGCTCCTTTACCCTCTTTCGCCAGAGCCCGCTGATGTCGATACTGCTTCGACAAGAACATCGGTTTCTTTTTTCTACCTATCAGCTCTTCTCTTCTTGGCCAGCATCACAAGAGAAAGAAGACTCACCCCTTCTGCTGTAGACTAGCCATACTAGAATCAATATAATCATGATAACTAGTAACCTGCTCATCGAACGTTGCTTTCTTGGCACTCAAATCTTCCCATGCCCGAGTCATAGCCATTAGGTTTTGTTTACCCATTTTCCTTAAATGATGTTTCTGCCTAATGTCCGAAGCGATTGATACGAGCAGACCTTGATAATTATCGGCCCTGGAGATTTTACCGGTCTTTTCAAGTTTGATACAATAAACAATAGCTCGGGATTTGACTTCGTGGAATGGTAATCTATCATCAGTCCCTCTCCTTACTAGTTCTGGAAGTCAGAGGGATCATAACATACGATCGGATGGATTCAATTTGATACCCTGCCTCAGTTGGCGGTGGGGGTAATGCCTGCCTTCCTACCCTCGCATTCTCAAGAGCGATATCACGATGGACTTCCTCGATCCACCTGACCTCATCGACCTCCTCAGGGCGGGAGACTAGGACATCATATAATGTCCTACCGGTCTGAATACGGAGAACAGCCAGGACATGTCGTTTAGCTTGAACCCAATCTTCTTTGGTTCGAGAGTCGTGGTCTCCGACTACCATCAGCTACAGTTCTTACACAACAGAGCTGACTCACGGTTATCATCGGAAAACCTATTTGCCAGACGCAACATGACAAGTGTCTTGCTCTTATCATAATCAATAGGTGGCCCCTCCAATTCCTCCAATACAGGCGCAATAGGATCTTTCGGTTTATTGTTCGTCTTCCATTAGCTACCTCTACCTCTTGAGACAAACGATACCTACAATGATAGGAACATGTCTCATGAGAATACTTAGCATTCCGTAAATCTCATTCCGAGTGATTGAAATGGGTTTAGCTTCAAGAGTAGATTCCAACATCGCATGAGCTTGGAAGTACCCTTCCAGGGGTTCAACATCGGCCACTACCACTTAGCTGATCCCTGTGGAACGAAGGATGTAGCTCACCATCCATTATCCAATCCCTAAATATCGGACCTTCGGACTTAATATACTCCTGCAATGGAACTCTAACAAATCGGTCTTTCAAGGAAGAAGGATCATCCTGAGCAGCAACATGAGTCAACAAGTTTGCAACAGCCGCTAAATTTCTTCGTTCGACTTGCCCGATGGGTTGATCAACCATTCCGAATGATTCTGGCGCACTACGTATAAGCTTGGTCAAGAGTATGTGAGATGCCTTACATTAAAGCGGGGAGGATGAAAGGTAGAACGACTGTCCTGGCTATAATGGGAGTGAGGTCGTCATCGTATGCGTCTGGGTATTTGATCTGGAATCAGCTATACCCCGCAATACGATTGAATGGACATACTCTCAACGCCAAAAGTGTCTCTCTCGCCAACATCTTGACGGTATAAGGTAATTGAACCGTCGATTTAACAAGGCCCTTGACAGTCTCGACACACAAGAATCGCAATTCCTGAAGATCTACCACATCAGCACATCTCCCAAACCCCACATTCAGAGAGACCTACGCTGGATATACTCCGCCCGAGCATGAGCATCAGTCTGCAATACCTGATCAGCATCCAAATTCCTAGGTCTTGTGCTCGGCATTCCCGTTCGGGTCTCTTCTGCGTTTATAGATCGGTGATAGAGTTCAACGGGATCTGTACAGAGATCAAGTTCTGGAGCTTGGACGATCCGCATCACGTTCTTCTCGAGGGCGAGTTGAACGTAATCGGTCAAAGAGGGTTTGATGTATCGTGATGCGATAGGGACTATTGCGAATCGGGATTCGAACAACGTTTCTAGCGAGACAGAGCGCAAGATCTCTTCGTGTATCGAGATCTATCATCAGCACTTTCTCTCGACAGTGATATGAGGACTCACCTGGAGGAGTTTGTGGAAGAGATACTCTTCCCTTCTCTCATACCCAAACAATATCAAAGCAACACTCTCCACCAACGTTCGATCCTTATCCGCACTTTCATCCTTACTCATCGCTCTCAACAACCTCGACAAGTATTCCGGCCGAGTTTGGAGGGTAAAGAACAAATGTTCATATAATTCCAATTTTCTCTGACTTTGTCGATCCAAATGTGCCCCAGTGGTAAAAGGGTCATTGTTGACATTATGATGAAATTGACTTTCCTGCCCCGCAGCCCCTGCTCGACGTTTCGCTTTAGCAAGTTCTTCAAACGTCATTTTATTATTGACAATCAAAGCGATCTTTGTATCCAATTCTTTCACTTCTGTTTCCAAGCCTTGATTGGTTCGGACTAGATCCATGACTTCCTTGCGCATTGATTCGATTCGAATTTGATCTTGGAAATCGGATTCGGTATCGTCCAAAAGATGCATATACCGCTGTACGGTAGGTACATCCACATCTTGTCCAGTAATGAGCCGAGAATAAGTTAATCGTTCCTGTCGACCTCGCCATAATGCCTGGATCTTGACCACTTTATCGACATTGACGTGTAGGTAACTTGTCCTTATCCACAATCGACGTCGAGCAAGGAAACCACGTATGAGCGATTGTAAGAAGACCAAAGCCCCCTGAGTATGGGGGTCTTGTAGGTAATCTCTCCATTCCCTATACTCTTGCCTCGCCAAATAACCCCTCGCAACAGCTTGGAAACCAATGACATCGGGCTGAACGAATTCCAGCCGTTTCTTCTGTTCCGTAGTTGATTTCTTTGCCAACTTTGTCCTCAAGAAAGCTTGTAACCCACCAACTGAACCGGCGACTTCCACTTTACTGAGAGCCTTTTGCATACTCTTGTGTGACTTCATGGCGAGTCGACCTCGAGCAACAGCTTGCAATGCGGAAATGGATGGGAAAGTATGTTGAATCGCTTGAACTAGTAATTGTCGTTGTCGACGAGCAATGACTCCACGAGCAGTAGCTTGAATAGCAACGATATAATCGGTAGCATCGTCCAATTTCTGTTCATGAGCCCTTTGTTGTCTTCGAACAAGAGCTCCACGGAGATGTGATTGTAGCGAGACAAATGTAGGGGTTTGACCAATAATGACAGATTGCTGTTTGGCAGCTACCTGCCTTCGAAGTCGGCCACGGAGTATAGCCTGTAGCGAAGTGATGCTATTGATAGACTGGGGAGTAGCTAATACTTGTCGTTCCGCTTTCTTCTGTCGCCTAGCCAAACATCCGCGACATGCCGCTTGGACCTGAACAAAGACTTTCGACGATTGATCAATAGTCCTCTGAGCATGGGATTGTCGGACCCTAGCCAACATTCCCCGTACCTGCGCTTGTAATCCAATAGCAATCGCCGCGGACCTCTGTAATCCTTCAACCTGTCTAGCCCATCGTTGTCGGGCAGTATGAGCCTTAGCGGCAGCTTGTAACGAAGTAGACCAGCCGTGGAGTTGTAACCTCTCTCGATGTTCCGCTAGTAGAGTTCGTCGACAAAGAGCACCCCTTGCCCGAGCTTGGAAACGTCGAATGATGGGTCCGGCAAGGTCGAGTTGAGCATGAGTTCTAGCAACGCGCTGAGCGGCCAGTCGGCCTCGGAGTCGACATTGAAGTTGAATGATGTTAGGCTCGCATTCTAGGAGTTCTCGATCACGTCCTGATCTTCAGCTTATGCCTCCATGGGGATCAAGAAAGCTTACGTTCATCCTCAGACTCCTCTGGTTCTTCTGGTTCCCAGCTCGCCTCCTTTGCAAGGGTATTACGAGCATCACCAAAGTTGGGCATAGCCACACCTTGAAGACCTTTCTGGGTAGCTGCAAGTTGTTCATCTATTAATCAGCCTTGCTTTACCATCGCGCAAGAGACATACCGGTGAACTCGAATTGTCCAACGAGATTCCCAATCCTCTCGGCTTTACCCAAACGAGCGAGAAGATGACTGCGGTCAGCCATAGTCCTATCATGATCAATTCAGCTTACCTCAAGACGTGAATTCCGAAAATCACTTTAGGGACATTACGTTTATTGTACAAATCCGTCGTTTCAAAGATGAACGTCTGACTGATCAGCTTGTGGACCGATATTGAGCATTCACGAGCTTACCTCTGGCATTCCGACGCTCCTGATAAATTTGAGAAAGTGATTAATATTCTCAGTCTGCTTATACCGATGTTTCCCTTCCTATCCATCAGTCACTGTCTTTGGGGTTTAAACGTGAACTTGCGGTGTAGATACTCCTCACAACACCCTCATCTTGTAACCTCTGGGCCAATTTCGCCAAGACAACACCATCAACCAAACCATCTTCCAACTCTGTTACTCCGAATCCTAATTCCTCATCTAAACACCCCTCAATCCACTGTTGGGCTTCTCCGACGTGACATAAGTACTCGTACGCGTGGAGATCATGGCGCCGCCGATCCATCCAATTTGATTGGATCAAACGACGGGATGGGAGTGGAGTGGGAGCTAGAGCTCGGGAAGCTGCTGAGGGTGGTAGAGCAGTTTTGGACAGTCGTAGTCGGTTGGACATTCCTGCTCATCAGCTTGGTTCTCAGGGATGGGAAGAGATAGCTGACCTGTAACTCCATCTGCTGAATCCTTGGGAGCGTTTCGAATGGACATAGCCCCAACAGCGCTCATCAAACCCTTCATTTCCTCTCCAGCTACCTCTGGCCGTGGCGAGTTGACCCCAACATGACTCGGAAGCTCTGGCTTTACAACTCCACCATAAGCAGATCTCCGCTTACTGACAGTCGATGTCGAAGGTGCACTGATAGGTGAAGAAGGGACATTTGTCGATTTGATGGGTGCCAATACCTCCGTCCGGACTCCGTCCCGAGTGGGAGCTGAAGTACTAGTATAGGTAGATTTGACGGGCGAGGGAGGAGGGATGTTTTCCTCCTTTGGTGATTCTGCTTTTCGACCGAGGTTGGATGGAACCCTTGGATGACCCGAGACTGGTGTATCGTCACCTTCCCATCCTTCTCCACCTGAGGCTATACGTGGTAAATGACGACCTAACCTTCTTCGATCCGTCTTACTGATTGAGCCGTATTTATCGCCTGATGCCGCAGGAGCAAGGCCGGAAGGAACGGAAGGCTGTCCAAGTCCAAGCGATAGACCAGAAGGAATAGGCTTGGCTTTGATAGATGATGGTCCTGATGGAATGGATGAGCTGGCGGGCTGTTCGAAGATATTCCTGGCAGACATGCGGGACGACGTTGGTGTACTCCGACTTGGAACCGATTGTTTAGGTGTATTATCGTCATCTGTTGGTTTCCCCAACATGTTGCCGAAGGGAGATCCTTTGACCGGTGTGGTTGGTATCGACTTGACAGTGAGGACAGCTTCAGCAACATCCCCAGCTGGCGCCGAGATCCCCTTGATAGTCTCTACCGCTTTCACCGTATCGATACTCTGGCCAGAAGCTGCCGCTTTCGCCTCCCTCCTCTTTAGCGCATTCGCTTTAGCTTTAGCCAGCCTATCTTCCGTGGCCTGGCTCCTTGAGCTCGCTATCGAGCTATCTCCGGTTGAATGAGGCGATAGTATAGACGTGTAGGATGAAATGGATGCGGGCCTTGCTCGGAATGTAGATTCGGTATCGGACGTGTCGGGGATTTTAGGGTCAAAGCTATCCATTCCAGAGACTGTTGTCCGTTTCTGGATCCTTGAAGTAGTTGTGGACATGGGAGTGGAGG
The DNA here is from genome assembly GCA_017654735.1 of Vishniacozyma victoriae. Classification (NCBI taxonomy): domain Eukaryota; kingdom Fungi; phylum Basidiomycota; class Tremellomycetes; order Tremellales; family Bulleribasidiaceae; genus Vishniacozyma; species Vishniacozyma victoriae. Next base: position 81,983 of record JADPYG010000004.1, read on the forward strand.
GGGTATCGATACTACCCCTCGAGCTTGATGCCAGTAGTGGACTTGATCTTTCCGAGGCGAAACTTGATGAAGACGAGGTGGTAGTAGGTAAAGGTGGAGGATGCATGCCATTGCCTGATTGACGAATATGAACAGATCCTTTCGTCGGACTTGGATTTGAAATAGTATCGTTTGATTTCGAGATCTTTGCTTCCCAGCCCCTCGCCAAATCCATTGACCGCCCTCCCCTAGAATGTCCCATGGTCGCAGGCTTATCCTTAACTATTCCCAATCCAACCCCTTCGGTAGGTGGATTCGCAATCATCCGAGCCACATTCCTTCTGATAGGTGTACTTGGCGGTGAGCTTCCTTTCGCCATCGCAGCCAAGGAACTGAAACCACTAGCGGATGTCGAGCCTGGGGTAGACTTGTGAGGCGAGGGGTTCTGGGAAGTAGAGGATGTCCTTTGCAGTAAACGTGTTTGGTATGCGAAGATTGAAGGGGACGAGGGTAAGCCTTTGGGTGGCGTAGATTGCTCGGACATTGTATTGTCTTCGGTACAAAGTGTTGTCTGTTGTTGATTTCGTAGGTGTCGAGGTCGATTAGATTCGTGTGTCCATGGTAATTCGATAGTACCCGCCGATATCGTAGCAGCTGTCGTGTGATACTCGAGTCTGTCGTTCCCGAATCAATCGATGTCGATGTCGTTGTTGATGATGATGGTATCCCTATCTACACACACAGCGTTTCACTTCTTACTCTGCACTTTGATTTTGAGTTCTCTTCCTCCCCTGCCCGCGACGCGACTTGAATTCAGGAACAACATACTTGTTTCATCCCCCTCATTTACTGCCACTCTCGGAGACTAGATCCATCTCCGTGTGCCTGGCTATTGAACTTTTGCCGTCCACCTTCTGAGCCTGATTCTTTCAACCTATACCTGTATACCTACCCCCTTACCAACATGGGTAAACACGATAAGAAAACCGGTAAAGGTCGTTTGGATAAGTTCTATAAACTTGCCAAAGAGCAAGGATATAGAGCTCGTTCAGCTTTGTAAGTCCACTCCCACTTTGCTGGAAAGTAGATTCAAGCTAATTATCAGCAAGCTTATCCATTTGAACCGAAAATACGATTTCCTATCAAAATCGAAATGTTGTATCGATCTGTGTGCCGCTCCTGGAGGTTGGTTGCAAGTCGCCGAAAGATACATGCCTAAAGGCTCTCTTATTCTCGGTGTCGATCTCAACCCCATCCGAGCTCTACCACATGTCACAACCTTTGTTTCCGATATCACAACCCCTCATTGTCGACAACAATTGAAAACTCACATGCACGACTGGAAAGCGGATTTAGTTCTGCATGATGGTGCTCCCAATGTCGGTTCCGCTTGGGTTCAAGATGCTTTCACCCAGAATGAATTGGTGTTGCAGTCTTTGAAGTTGGCTACGGAATTTTTGAAAAAGGATGGATTGTTCGTCACCAAGGTGTTTAGAAGTCAGGATTACAATGCCCTCATGTGGGTGTTTGGGCAGTTGTTCAAGACTGTTGAAGCTACCAAGCCACCTTCTTCCCGGTACGTCCGTTTCTCATTTATCTCCTTTTCTGTTACGCTTCACAAACCCACCACCCCCACACGACATGATGAATAACAAATTACTGCGTTATCTTACTTAAGCGTCTCACGACGTTGCAGATAAACAATTTACATTTCTATTCCTGATCTCTACCAATCCTCCCCCCATTGTATATAATCGTAATTTGGGAGTAGTTGCTGACAGGTAGTAACGTTTCTGCCGAAATCTTCGTCGTTTGCCAAGGTTTCCTTGCTCCCAAACATATCGATCCCAAATTCTTAGAAGCCAAACACGTATTCAAGGATGTCTCCACTTTACCCCCTTCCATCACTCTCAACCCCGACGACCCAAATTCATCTCAAGCGCTAGCAGCTGTTGGTTCAGCCCCACATCAACATGCCACCGCCAATGTGTTCCATCCTGAGAAAAAGAGAAGAGCGAGGGAGGGATACGCCGATGGAGATTACACTCTGTTCCACAAGGCTTCGGCGACCGAGTTCATCAAGGTTGCCGATCCTGTTGTTCTTCTTGGATCGATGAACAAGATCGAGTTTACTACCGATGAGGAGAAGCAGTAAGTCGCCCATCACCAAGGAACTGGGACAGCGCTGATTGTAGGTGGCTTAAATCGCGTCATACGAAACCCGAGATTCTTGCGAACTGTGAAGATTTGAAGGTACTCGGTAAAGGAGATTTCAAAGCTTTGATGAAATGGCGACTCGCTATCCGACTGGAAATCGGTCTAGATGTCAAGGCGGATCCAGCAGCCGACGCGACTGAGGACGTTACTGTCGAGCCAATAGACGAGGAGGAGCAGATCTCCGAAGAGGTAAATCCATCAGCTATGTTCAAAGACAAGTGCTGATGATAGCTCAAACGACTACACGAGGCCAAGTCGACAAGACAGAAGCGAGAAAAGAAGAGGTCAAACGAGAAGAAACAGCGAGATCAACTCAAACTTCGACTCAACATGACTGCTCCTGCTGATCTCGATGTCGATGATCGAGCTCTACAAGGTGAAGACGATGTATTCGACTTGGGAGAGGGTGAGAAGGAAATGAATCGTCGTGGTGCAGGCAGGGCACTAGGTGATGTCATCAGGGATGAAGGTGCCGAAGAGGAAGATGAAGAGGAAGAAGCTGAATCGAGTGAATCTGAAATGGAATTTGAAGATTCAGAGGAAGAGAGGGAATACCGTACCCAAGCTCTGGAAGGAGAATTGGATGAATTATACGATCAATACAAGGATCGAATGAATGAACGGGACGCCAAATGGAAAGTCAAGCAGGCTAGGATGAAGGATAAGAATTACGATGCCTGGGGAGGAATCAAGGAGGGAGGTAGTGATGATTCCGATGCTGAAGTCGGATCTCGAATGGTCAGAGTCCCCCGACGAGGTGACGCAGAGGAAGAAGATGAAGGAGAGGAAAGTGAGGAAGGTGGATGGGAGAGGTTGGCTGCTCGAAAAGCAGCTATTGGAGAGGACGATACTAGTGATTCCGAGGATGGAGAGGAGAAACCATCAGCACCCAAAGTACGAGTTACGAAAGTCAAGAGCGAACGACCTGCAACCGCACCCCGATCATTGGTGACGAGTCTTACGGATCGAGAGAATAGGGCTCAGATGAGTCGTCAGGCTCAATTATGGTTCGATCAATCTGTCTTCAAGGGTGTTGGGGATCTCGCTGCTCTTGATGGAGACGAAGAGGAGGAGGAGGTTGTCAAGGAGGAGGAGGATGAGAGTATGGACGGTGATGACGAGTCTGATGAAGCGGAAGCGGATGTCGATATGGAAGCTCCATCTCTGGATGATGCCGACGAGGATACTGTAAGTGATCCTCTCGTCCTTGTAACTGGTGCTGACAAGCAGCCCGACGACGACTTTGATTTCGAAATCGTCCCCCGTGCACCTGAACACGATGGTGAAGAGTGGGATGTCGATGATGAAGATCAGGACGAGGTCAAGCGACAGATTGTCAAGGGTATGCCAACTATCTCATCGGCAATGGACAATGCTAACAAACAGACAAGGGTCTCCTAACGGCCGAAGCTGTCGAACTCGCTACTCAACTCGTCAACCGAAAAATCACCGCATCTCAACTCATCGACCAAGGATTCAATCGTCTCACCATGAACAACAAAGACGGTCTACCATCCTGGTTCCTAGATGACGAAGCCAAATCTTATAAACCAAATATCCCAATCACAAAAGAAGCCATCAACGTCCTACGTGAAAAACAACGTGCCCTAGATGCTCGACCCATCAAAAAGATTGCGGAAGCCAAAGCTCGAAAGAAGTTCAAGGCAGTTCAACGTCTTACAAAAGCCAAAAAGAAGGCTGATGGAATTATGGAGACGGATGATCTTAATGATAATGAAAAAGCTAGGCAGGTTGGCAAATTGATTGGAAAGAGTAAGAGTAGTGAAAAGAGGCCCGAGAAAAAGATTGTTATTGCTCGAGGAGCCAACAAGGGTGTTAAAGGACGTCCTAAGGGTGTTAAGGGAAGGTATAAGATTGTGGATGCTAGGATGAGGAAGGAGGTTAGGGCATTGAAGAGGATCAATAGTGGTAAGAAGAGTAATAGGAGGTAGGCCCAAGCGTAGCGAGGACGTAGGTCTGCAAGGGGATTCATTCATTGCATTTTGATATTAGGTGTAGACGAATTGTACCATAAGCTATGTATGCCACATGTTCATTCCCTCTTCCGTGATACGACGTACGAGCTTGGCCTACGAGAGGATTAATAATGGTAAGAAGAGTAATAGGAGGTAGGCCCGAGCGCAGCGAGGGGCCGGGCGAGTGAGGCATTGACTTTGAGGGTCTGCTTGAGTTTTTTCCCATATTGCATTTTGGTTTAGGTGTAGACGATTTTGTACCATAAGCTATGTACTCCCACATGTTCGTTACTTCTTCCGTGATACAACGTACGAGCTTGGCCTACGTGAAGCAAACCTTGAGCTAAAATCGGGTATAGCCGACTGACTTGAAAGCTAGACGGGTGGATACCAGTGGAGCGGTATTCTCGTCTTATACTCTGCGCGATTACCCTCAGATACTGCGAACCACGATGACCTTGTCACATGCTTATGCGCTTCATACTCCTGCCTGTCCCGTTCCTTTCTTCGATACTCCGATACTCTTCTTCTATCGGTTGTTCCAGATTTGTCGGATCGCATATGCGATCTTCTATATCACTACATGCCGTGATGTAGATCAAAACCTCGATTCTGGCCGGAACCATGAGGAAACTGGTCTAGGCCGCGAAGCCCTTGAGGGAATCTCTAAGCAAAACGATCCGATTGATCTGGGAGTCGGCAATCCTCAGGCACTGACACGGCCCCTAGGTTGTAATCAATCCTACGTGTATCTTCCGAGCCGAAGACACGGGCATGATCTTTTTCACTCCCTTGAATAGCAATGTCACGATTTGGACTCGCAAAGCCAGGGCGTGACTGCATAAGCCAACATGTGAAAGCAGGAGATACCGAAAAGGGAGACCGCGGCGCTGGGCCCGATCTGAAAGTCCGACACGTACGTATCGCAGCCGGCCAATGATGGTCTCTACCCCATCGCATGAATGCTCACTAGCGCCCCAAGAGGCCTCGCCCGACATCGAAGAATGACAATATCGTTCCGATCGACAGACTATTCTAGACACCCTAAACCCCGGCACGCGACGTGCGACACGCGTAGTGCGACGAACTACTACGGCATCACAGCGTCCCGAGTTCCAGTCATTGCTCAACCGCCCAACGGCAAGCCGATCTCTTATTTTCATGTCTATATATATATACGGACATGTCTCACCCACCCTCACGACAACTCATTGCTATTCAAACCCCATATCTTCCGGAGTCAGCTGGCTATCGCATTCTTTCGAAAGACTACTGGCCCATAGTTATTACCCTGCCCTATTTCAAAGGATGTCTCAGGATCGCAAATACGCACACTCACCGGCAGCCTCGCGAGACCACATATCACACTTTGACATCGATGAAGAGAGTGCTCCCACTTACCACGAGGGAGTGAGGCTGGTTACGTTGAGACCCACAGCGGAGATTGCGGATGCTACTCAGGGCGTTCGCGATGACTGGGCGGCGGACCACGGGGCGATCTCAGCAGGCAAGCGTGCATACTCGCGTGAACGAGTCGGCCTGTTTCGCCAATTCGACCGTTACTGGAGCGTGTGCATGGCCAACGTAGATCAGCACGCCAACATGGCGACATCTGTCACCCTGCCCGGCGAACACACCGACCCAATTGCCAACGGGTCACTGTTGGTGTCAGAGGTATCGCTATGCTTCTTGTTCGTCATATGGACAGTCACGCTGCCTTACTGCTTCGCGTATGCTCTGTATACGCGTGATCGACAAGTCGCACACCTGATACGCCGGACCGTCGAACTTGATTTATCTGTCGTACAAAGATGCTGCACAAGCAGTACGATACGTGAAGCTTTAGATGTTTGGGCAGGGTCGGGGGCGACAAAGGCAGAAGTAGCGATGGGACCAGTAGGGGTGGTGATATCGCCTGTGTGGTCGACTGGTCACCGAGTCTACGTAATGGGTGTCCCGAGGAGGCCGGCCCACGTCGACTACTACAGGAGTCTCCGGGACGATCCGTCACTCACCAAGGCATGCGTGCTGGAAATACTAGCAAATGCTGGTAGGACCAAAGTAGTCACGCACTACACAAGTTCTGAATTCGACACGGTGATGTGTTGGCTGATGGTCAACGTATGCCCAGCCCTCGTTACCATACTGCTGGCGATGTCCATCATTATGATCGGCATCAGCGGGACGCAAGGTAACGTCGCGGTCATAATGGCGTCCGTTTCTATCGCAGTCGCATTGGTCTCCGCCGTCATACCTGCCACAATGTCTTCGGCGACCACTGCCGATGCGAGAGAAGTCGCCAAGGGGAGGATAGCATGGACCTGGAAGTCGCTAGACCGGAACTTCGCCGAGACCCACCCAGTAAACGTGATACGGCAGGCTGCACACATCACCCAAAGCTTGGCGTACGGACAGCGGCATTCGTATACTGGATTGGGGACAAACCTCTTGCGATCTATTCCAGGCGAACCAACAGGCGAGAGCTATTCGTGCAACGCTGGGCTCGCTCTTTCCGCAGTGTGCAGCTCAGTTCCCAGCGAGGTGACACAATACGCAACCATCATAGACCTCGGCTCGAATAAAATCAGTATCAACACTACCAGTGGTGCGGTCGCCCGCAAGGCTCCTGGAGCGGTAACTTTTCGTGCGGGTGATGAGCTTTGGATCAATTGAATCAACTAGATTCTGGTCCGGAATCGTATGGCTCAAGTGATCACATGCGCGTGTTTGAGGTGGGTGGTGGAAAAGTCAAAGGTTTGAATACATAGGTCTAAGCATGTATGTTGTCAGAGAAGCTTCGTAGTCGTCTGGAGATATGCTTTAATTGTGATAAAACCAAAGAGGACTTCTCGGGGCTGACCTTCAAATTTTTTTACCGAGATCCCGTCTCCGACTCTCAGTCCGCCATATACGAACAATCAGCATCACAGAGGGAGATAGCCTTCTGTATATTTTGCCTGTGCCGAGCTTGGTGTAGGCTCACCGTCTCCCTCGGTACCGAATCTCTTAGGCTCATTGTGTGAGAATGCATGGAAGGAGTCACTACTTGGAGGACTCTTCCGGCAATGTATGCTACACGTGAATTTGACCCTTCTTGCTTGACGCAACGTATGAGCTTGGCCTACGTGAATCTAACCTTGAGCTTAAATCTTATAGAGCCGACTGACTGGAATGTTAGAGGGGGTGGATACCAGTGGAGCGGGGTATCTCACACACGTTTCAACATGCGAGACGCCGCATATACACAAGTCTTCACACCCTAAGGGTACCTGTAGTGTATGAGGGGGCCATGTTGCCACTCTCACCCCGTATCTAGCCCCACTAACGAACACCAACCCCTAGATTATACGCCGAACAGGCCGCGGCAACGCGCGCCTAGACGGATGCTTCACAGCGCAGTAGGACCCACACCATGCATCCCGGTATTTTCGTCCTTGTCCCTTACCATGGAATAAGACCTTTTATGTAAGTAAGATAGCGTTATCACATGCTCCACTTTGCTTTGCTTTGATGCAATGCTCGGTCTTAGTAGGGTTTCAGAGTTCTCTTGCTCCTTTGCCGATAGCCTGATACTCATAAACTCTTCTTCTATCGGTTGAAATGGAACAAGGAACAAGGTACAAGGTGGATAGGCTCGGCATCTTCCTGAATGCGGTGGCTTGAATATCGCTTGATGAGGCAACTCTGACGTAGTCCACCTGTGTCAACAAACGACCTAATGTCCACGTCCAAGCATATCCCATCCGCAAGGCATAGATTAGACTCGATACCATGCCATAGACCTCATTCCATACATCTACATCTGTAACTAGTACAAATACAAACACAAATCCAACCTTACTCCACCCAACACTGAAACAATAGGTGAAACAAAACATCTCCGCAACCTAAACACACATCCTCGCCCCTTCCGTCGTTCACCCACTGTTATAATTCGCTAGCCGTGCGCTATGGTCGCTGCCTAGCTTTCTCATCGGTTGTATCATCGGGACAGTATAAGATCAATACAGATATATAATAACAAGAACACCCTCTTCCACACCACAATACACTCACAATGCAATACACGCCACCCCATTCGCCCGATCCTCACGGCATTCAAACGAATCTCGGACATGGTCGGTTTCCAATAGGAACAGCACTACAATCGCACGATCTCAAGCCAGAGGATCAATTCGCAAAACGCCCTATATCCCCCCCACTATCTTCTGGCGAGAATAGCGATTCCCAAATCAAAGAATCACACCCCGTCTCACTCTTGTCTGCATTAATGCACTCGCCTCGATCGACTTCCAACCCAGCTTCTTCAGGCTCAGGAATGTTGAGTCCACATTCCAGTGTTCCTAGTACTGCGGTCTCTAGTCCTCATCTACGACCGGTTTCCTCTGCGCATTCACATACGCAAGGGGGATTGGAGATTCCTGCAATGTCAATATTGAGGAGGGATAGTTATAGTTCTGATGGCGAGGCTTTATCGAATGGAATGACGCTTCCTCAGCAGGCGGAGAAGCCACAGGGGGAACTCAGATCTGATGTGAGTTACTACCTCCCACGCTGAATATGAAATGAAGTCGCTAATATCAGTTGGTCAAACGAGCTTCATCCCTCAAGTTCGCTGTAGCGCCTCCATTGAAACGACGAACATCGGTAAACCCCCATACACCAGACCCACAAGCTGTTCCTAAATTCGATACTCCCCCTACCCGATCAGATCCCGATATATCAGTCGAGATCGAGGAGGATGTGATCGAAGAAGATATCAACGAGGAAGAGATGAATGAAGATGGATCAGAAGAATCCGATCTTGGATATCAAGAAGATTCCGAATCATCAGATGAAGATGGCGATTCACCTCGATATCGAACTGGAAAGAAATACCCATTTGCGAGACCCACGAATTATCGTCTTCGGCGTCCCAACCCCGATGTAAATCGGGCATTATCACCTTCCCCTCCACCTGCTCCTGCTGTCTTACCACCTCCCACTCGGAGGGGGAGGGGTCATATCCGGGTCGATGAATCTTGTATCTCTGGAAAAGAGACGGATGCCGGTTGTTCTCGACATAGGTCCCCTCCTCCGAGTCGATCGAGATCACATTCGAGAAACAGACATGGAATGGGAGAAGGGAGATTATCAGATGCAGGACCTCGTCAAGGTCGAGCTGGAAGTCCAATGCCTTCTCGATCCAAAATCTTGGCCGCCTCAGACGAAGATGAGGAGGATGAAGATGATAAAGGGGAATCACCTGTGGATAGGAAAGATGAAGTTGTGTTTGGCCATTGGGGAGGATGGAGGTCGGATGATGCCGCATTCAAAGGAGGGATGGTGAAAGGTATTCGAACAGTCTCGGCTCCTGGTCAAGGTCAATCCGCAATAACGGACGACGAAGATCCGCAGATCGCCTCTATCCATGATGATTCAGGAGTCCGATCATTTTTCAGACGAGCATCCGAACAAATCCCAATTCCATCTCTTCGACGGGATCCATCTCCATCTCCATGTCCTCAACCCCAACCTACACAGCGATCACCTTCAGCAGCTGGTCGAGCTCTTTCGCCTAGTGGTTCGCCATGCCCACCTGCACTTGATGAAACCCCTATACTGGCTAGATCAGTAGCGAGGGTAGAGAAAGATTATTCGGGTGGATTGGCTCATCGGTTGGAACAGAGTTTATCAGCTAGTGCCCGATCGGAGGGGGAGGGTACGAGGTAGGAGGGCAGAGGCTGGTACTCTATCCTCATTGGGTCTCACGTTGTATCCGTTCATGTTTCATAACTCCTAATAGACTATTTAGTGCGCTTGGTATGATTGTAGCCTTAGATGCATCTGTAACGACATCCTCCTGATTGCAGAGCGGGCCATTATGCCCAGACGTGTAAGTTAGCCGTATGCCCGGCCCGGTGTGTTTTGTAACCGACGTGTCCACTAAGGTTAGATCTAGACCAGCCACACTACGTACTCGACTCGTACCTTTCACACTAGCCTCCTTAACTCCCTCCTTTCACCTCCCACTGCTATCTCCATACACAACACTACTCACTCTGTCCAGTATCAGATGTCAATCACCCAATGATGCAAACAGCAACAACAACGAGTAAAGTCGATCAAGCAGTCCCCTCCCCACGACCTTTATCTTCCGCGCCATCAGAGGGAATCAGAACGAGGAGATTATCTCTAAATATCCCAAATCCACCCATTCGTACTCCTGCAGTCCCGGTTCCAGCTCGTCAGGGATCTATACACCGACATAGGACAAGTTTCAGTACTAGTGTCAATAGTCCACAAGATAGGAGATTGGGCAGTTCACTTTCCTTATCACTATCAAGTGCGCGTGGGGTATGGTCTGGGAAAGAAAGTCATGAGAGGTTTAAGGATGATGAGTGGTTAAAGATCAAGTTGGGTGATGTGGGAAGGGATGAGGTGGGTGGTATGGTATGTGGGGAAGAGGGTATGGAAAAAGCTGTAGAGGTGATTTCCATTCCGCAGTTGATGATTGAATACTTACAGATAGGTTCTGCTGGGAAGTGGGAAACCTTGTTTACTTGTGGATATCGGGAAAAGTGGATATGCCTTCTTTGATGTACGTCTCTCCACCTTTACGCATTCTAACTCGGGCGCGAGAGAGAGAGAGGATGAATAGGGGCTGACGGGAAGTTCTCCGATTTAAACGTTTTCCTACTCTTGGTTCTTCAAGCTGCTTCCTCGTCCCCTTCTCTTGGATCCACAGGACGAAGAGACAGGAGAGGTCACGTCATAGAACTATTGAGAGGCGGTGGGAAAGTCCCGATCTCATCCGTCTGCAGTACGTGCCCTCACGTCCACCGTCACAAATCTGACATGCAGATACATCAGAAAAGAACCCATGTCATTCCTTCTCCCCCACCTCGACTCTTCGCGACCTCATCCCACTCTTGGCGTCCGGCGTACATCGAGTCGTATTACAGACGGAACCACCAACAATCCTAACAGCTTCAAACGTCCTTGAACACCTCATTTCCAACCCCCCACAATTCTTTAACCAAACTTTCCTCTCTCCCTCACTCGATATTCCCCTCAACCCACTCATCTCATTATACGCCCAAGGATCCGTCCTAGATGCAATGCAGGTCATGTCACTCAACAACCTCTCTGCCCTCGGAGTCCTGGGAGAATCAGCAACAAGGCATCGGAGGACTTCTTCCTCTTCATCCTCCTCTCGGCATGTACGGGTGGGTAGTTCAAGTTCTTTCAAACCCCCCTCTAGGTCTGGATCGCAGGTATTCAATATTTCGCCTTCGATCTTACCGGTTTCTCCGGGGTTGGAGCTGCCTTCGCCATTCGATTCCGGGGGAGGAGAGTTGATGAATATCATCACGGCAGAGGGGTGTGGGAGGTTGGTAGTTCCCTCTCAGGGGAGGGAGGCATTGGGCATGGGATTGGGAGAAGCTACCAAATCGTTGCAACTTATCGAGCATGCAGGCCAAGCAAGGGGTGAAGAGAGGGTACCTGGTACGTTCCTCCCTCTTCTAATTTTCTTCTCTATTTACTTGATGATAAAGTACATAAAAGCTAACAAGTAGTCCACACAATCACATGTCATTCCTCAATCCTCCACGCCTCCCATCTCATCCTAGCAACTTCGTCATCAAGAGTATTCCTTCGAAATCCAAACATGGCTCAATCCCCCTCACTCTCCCCCTTTATCCCTTCTCCACCATCACCCTCCATCCCGATCTCTTCACTCTCCCTTTCCGACCCCTTCGAAAAGAGTTCATCGGGATTACCACACCCACCTGCTACCGCTTATAGTCCACATTACGTTATATCCATTACGGATATCCTAGGAGCTTTAGGGAGGGCTTATATGGTCAATCAAGAGGTGCTTCCAGGAGTCCACCCCAACCAGCTTGGGAATCTGAATGAGGGGTCTGCATTGACTTCCTCCTTGAGGCAGAGTGGGGATCCTGACATTGGTGCAGGAGGGGGGCTGGGTAGTTGGAAATGGGCCAAAGAACAGGGCCAAGAAGCTGGTCGTACCGTGGCTTGATGCTTTCGACACCCGCCCTCTGATTACTCCTCACTCTGATTCAACATCCATCACAAACTTTCTCTCACAAAGACTATCTACTCCATTTCGACAACCCGACTCTCTCAATTTCAACCTTTGTAAAATCTCTCAACACCCTCAGTAATTCACCTCGTCAACTCGTCAATCCCCGCCGTCCTGTACTCGTGCACATCTCTCGATTCGATAAACACAACAAATCAAATACCCCAATCAATGCGCTCTTGTTTGTACATGTACCACTTCATTTTCTCCGAGTACTTGTACAGTATCCCATTCCAAATCAAACAGAAACAACGAATCGAATCTCAACAAATCAAGAAATGTATGTATTGTACGATAGTCTGACGAATGAATGCAATCATGCCAGTTCACACTGTCTGTACTCGATGATTGTCCCAGAATATGTGTGACTGAAAGACTTGTAACGTGACGAATCGGCATGAGATACATGAGCTATTAACTCACTACTATCACTACTATACATTGTCCTCTTTCTTTATCGTACACTGACCAAACTGGATCCTACTCTTTCGAAACGACGATTCGCCAGATTGCAATAATCAAACCAACAGTCATCATCCCACCACCACCTACAGCTCCGATCCAGTCGTACAACCGACTATTATCAGTCTTCCAACCCCGTCTATGATATATAGGGGAAGGGGACTCACACTTGTCGAATAGGAACCACCTCACTCTCATCTCCAAATTTCTGATCCCCAGCAAACCCTTCCATTCTCTTATCTTTCTCCTCCCATTTCCCTCTTAACCAAAGTTCAAAAGCCCTAGCCTCTTCAGGACTAGCTAATCCCGTATCATCCCTAACCTCTTCTTCAGGCGTAATAAGGGATGGAATCTCACCATTACCTAAATCCGAGTGAATGTGAAGATGAAGGTGGACAGTTGGGGGTGGGACTGATCTGAAGAATATTGATAGTAGGCCGAAATAATCTTGGGGGTATGCTGTGAATGGTACGCCTGGGTAACCTATCGTTACATCCATTAACTGGAGGTCGGGAAGTGAGGGGAGTAAGGTTCTTAAAATGAATAACAGGCCGGTTGAGCGGGGGTGGAGGGTCGCTTTGAGATCGTCCTGGGGATCAGCACCTGATAGGTATCCTGCCGATAGGCGGATGTAATCATTGAATACGGGCGTGAAGGGATTAAGCGACGCTTTGCTTCGGTCTGGCTTGATATGGTGGAGTCATGTAGAGACATTGAGAAGTGAAGTAAAGAGTGGAAACACGTACAATACCCTCCTTATCAGCATACCGCTTACTCTTAGCCCTCTCATCATCACTAGTAATAGTCCCTTCCGGGAAAATGAACAACCAAAGTGGTGATCGACCCGTAGACTTTTGTGTACCAGGCGACTGATTGAGGAGTGATGTGTTTTCACCTTCTTTGCCAGAAGTGGCGACAGACTTCGTGCCCTTTGCGTCCTTCGATAGGTCGTTTAGGGCCTGGGTGAGGTTCGCTCGGTCGGATGCCCATGATCGGGCTAGGAAGATGAATTTGAAGAATCGCTAGTCGTCAGTTCACGCTTTGAATTGGACATGGAGGCTCTCTCTCGGAATCCGCCTTGATTCCCCCTTGGAAAACTCCCAAAACGGCGCGATTCATCTTGGTTGTATGTCATGAAATAGTGGAAATATGGATAGAAAGACTCACCATACCCCAACCAACAACGGGAATCTTCTTCAATCCCTCTTTCAATAGAATAATGACACCCGTCGAGTGTCCAGAATAACAAGCAAGTATCCAAAGATACATCCAATCAGTATAAGCCTGATGATTCGCCATCACCACCAATCTATCCGGTAAATTGATTTTCGTCATTCTGCCCTTTGAATCTCGCTCGACGAGGTTGTTCATGGACGGAGGGGCATCTGTAGTGATGTTGAGCGAGGTAGGGGCGAAGAGGACCGTTATTGCGATTACTAAACATCAGCCCCCTTGCACTCCATCTTACCACCTCTTTACCATCGCCTCGAATAGCGAGGTTGTAAGAATACGTACATAGTCGACCATAACCATCTTTAGTCCAACCGATAATCCCATCGAACCATTTCCTCCCAAATACAGGAATAAGGAGAAGTGGGAGAGCAAGTATCTGAGCTGAATTAATCCCAATCTGACCGAAATTGAACAAGATCGGGAAGAATATCTTTGAATACAAAGGACCGTGTGGAGGTCGGTCGGCTATTGGGATAGTGTACATTTCTTTGTCGGCCATCTTCTGGTGAGTCTTGGTCGGCATCGTTGCTTGATGGTATGTAAGAAATTGAATACTCGCTACTCTAGTCGGGCATAGTCGTCATTAATCTAGTTAGTTGATTCACGTGATTGTAATGACGACCGATGCCCGAGATCCGGGGTAAAGCGGGGTATCTCCGCTCGAGTCATGCAAGTTGTCTTGTAGGGTAGTCACCACGAAGAACGGAGAAAAAAGATTGTTTGCATCTGATCAATCTTCTCACGGAACCATGACAGAGGAGGAGCCATGTGAGTAATCACTATTATTATGTATGTAGGGGCTGAGAAGTAGTACCGCCAGTCTTAGGGGAGGGGGTAGAACATCCACCTGGTCATTTACAAAATAACGTTTCCACCTCCGACTTGAGTAGGAACGGTACTTCCACTCCGACTCTCACTACCGAGCAACCTCCATCTCCATCTTACCAGCTCATTACTGGCCGTCCAGACCCTACACACGCTCAATATATCCTCGATGTAGCTATCCCAGTATTCACCACTACTTTCGCCCATACCTGCTCAGAAACCGATATGGAAGAATACATTACTTCCAATTTCACCCACCCCAAAATTCTAGCGGAACTTAGTAATCCAAATAAACGGTTCATCATCGCCATGAATCAAGGGCAAAGTTGCGGGTTTTCCCAACTTACTATCGGATCTACCGAACCTTGTTTATCCCATATCCCAACCCCGACCATGGTTGAATTACAGAGGATATACGTTGGATTAGCTCATCATGGAAGTGGGCTGGGAAAGATGTTGATGGATACTGCGATTAGTTTGGCCAAGAAGGAAGGATTTGAGTGGATTTGGTTAGGCGTGTATGAGGAAAATAAGAGGGCTAAGAGGTTTTATGAGAAACTTGGATTTGAAAAGGTTGGGACTCATGACTTTTGGGTCGGGAGCGATCTACAGATTGATGAGATCTACTTGAGGAAAGTAGATCCGTAGTCGAAGTCGAGGGATCTTGGTGGGGCGGAATCAGTGATGATCTTGTGAGGTCGGTAAACCATGTAGTATACTGGAAAGCATGGAGCGGAAGCATGCGAAACGTCAGGCATCGTGGAGGATTGCGGCCGGACAGGTAAAAGCGATCGATAAGTGGATCTGATCAGGGATCAGTGGTCAGTAGGTCAGGCGGAAGTAGATGGGATGATAGACAAAATACATATGCGTACGTGAAATATGCCACAAGCGACTCCACCTCTTCTTGACCGTCTCTGACCCTCTTACGACTACAATATCCAGAATCAGAATCCCGCACCATACTTCATATCTGTCTCATCAGCTCAGCAAAATCCACATGCGCAAGCGTACCAGACCTTCCCTGACCAGCTCTCAATCCTTGAAACCTCCTTTGCTGAGCAGCTTGGATCTTACTGACAGGCGTACCGCCCGGGTACGGATTATATCGATTAGGGGTAGGGACGAAAGGTTGTGGATGGTTCCTTGATGGAGTACCTGCGTGGGACTATCGTCAGCTGTGATTGAGAGGTGACATACCGTAGGAATAGGCGGTCGGAGGTTGATTGGTACAGCCGAAAGGGGTTGTATCTCGTGAGAGAGGAGGGTTTTTCTTTTTATCTGTTGATCAGCTTGTCGGTCTCGCCCGGGCGAACGAAGCTGTACTGACTTTATCGAAGTTCCCTCGTAGCTTTGACATTTCCCGATCTTTATCCCTTGATTCTTGGAGTACATTCTGATTTGTTCGGGAGGTATTGTACAGTTGTTCTTCGAGTTCTGATTGTCAGCTCAGGCGTAACAAGGACCTTTGAGCTCACCTTTATTTCTACGCTGGGTATCTGATCTCAGCGAGATCGTGATTGTCACTCACTGCTTAATTCTCCTCGTACTACTTATCAGCTTACATCTCGCTAAGGGAGAGGCCAGCTTACCGAAATTCAGTTCCTGTTCCAGCTTGTTCACCTGATCCTTCGAGTTCTTGAGTAAGATAGATTGGAAAGAACTACTCATCAGCTTGTTATCCTGAAACGTCAATGCAAGCTGACCTCTCTTGACTAGTCTGATATGTCCAGAAACCCATCGCCCTGTCTATCAGCTTTCACCGACAACTGAGGCATAAAGCTGACCTAGATGCAATCTCCAGGACAACGGAAGGAGTAAGTCCAGCCAATACAGACTGACTATCAGCTCTTCTGTGAGTGCAGGTCAGCTGAGACTTACTGATTTATAATCGGTCGAAGGATTAAGGCAGGATATCAAAGTATCAGCATGATTCACGAGGGGTAGCTTACGACTATATCATCCCTGTTCATCAGCTCACGCTCTGGAAAGGGCGACATAGCTTACTGCTCTGATAAGACCTGATCACAAGCTGGACAAATCTGTTCCTGCCCAAAAAGATCATTTGCACATCCGACTACCTCTCAGCATCCATATCCTACTTGCTTCCTTATTCTGACGGCGACCGCGACATACTGCAAAACACATCTACAGGTCAGCTTACCAGACCCCCCAGGTCAAACAGCTGACATACGAGAACAAGTAGTAACCACAGCTTTCCCGTCCGCAGCGACATATCGCCTACATTTAAGGTTATTACACCTCAATTCATTTTCGCCTTGCATCACGAGGAAACGTAGCGAGTGAGTCGTCAGGATATGAAGGTGGGTAGGTGGAGACTGAGATGTGTTCAAGAAATAAGTGATTAGTACAGATGAGTGAGAGAGTGTGTGTTTGACTGATTGACCAAAGGATGTTGAATCAAAGGAGGTCTGTGCGGAGAGTGGCGAAAAGATAAGTCGGTCGCGTGCCCCTTGCTGGTGTACTCTATTTCTGCAGCCGCGATTGCTTGTCTTGCTCATCACGCTTTAGCCTCTGTTGGACCCCGTTCTTTCACGGACGAGCACATGGGAGACTACGGCGAAGGTCTTCTGTGTAGTTGTTACGGCTATCGCGACTTCGTCTTGTATACCGCACATTCCTCAAGTCATGGTCAGTTCACGCCAGGCGATAACCGCGCCCCCTTTTCCGCAACGAAAAACTGCATCTCTAAGAATCCTATAGCTACTAAACCAATAACGAGTCACAATATCTAAACCATACAATCTTCAACAATCCTCTATCCAATACACCCAGCAAGCAGCTTAGACCTTGAAGAACCTAGTCAAGACTTTCGAGAAGGTGGTAATCGCTTCCCGAGTCTGTTCGTAGGTGGTGGTAGAATATGCCAATCTGAAATAACCGACTCCGTCACCTCCGATCGCATGTTCACCATGAGCGTCGAATGCCCATCCAGGTGCAAAGAGAACCTGCCTATCAGTATTATGTTGTAAGATGGAGGAGGGAGGGACGTACAAGGTTATCAGCTAGTTCATGCCATAATTTCTCCATCAACACCCTTGTCGCATCCTCGCCCTTTGTCTGTAACTGCCTGTAATCGGGATGTTGATCCACATGAATAGCTAGCCAGACAAACATCCCCGCAGTAGGTGGAATGAACGAAACAAGCGCAGGACCATGAGCATTCTCCAATCCCCTCTTCTCATCCCACCTTTTGATACCAGCAGTAGGCTTGGCATAACAAGTAACACCCCTTCCTAGACCCTCAAATACTTCTCTGACATATTGGTTCGATACGACTCCGTTTGTGTTTTCTTCGAATTCGATATGGAAAACATCCTCGAAGGTGTCGCATAGCCAGTTTCGACGCATCTTGTATAATGCCTTGATACCTCGCAACCAACGGATGTAGCCGTCGAAAGTGTATTTGTTGAGCATTGCTGTGGTCATTGCGGTGACGAAACCGGATGGGGCTTGGGTGCAGGATTCGGTGGCTCGGGTAAGACGTTCGATGAATAGGGGAGAGGAGGTGAACCATCCAAGTCGGGATCCGGGGCAAGATGTCTTGGAGAAGGTCTAACAGTCAGCGTGAGCTCATGACAGAGGTGCTATGGGTGAATGGTCGACTAGGAGAGTCGCAGTCTGCAGACATAGGCTCTGGATACCTGATGAAAAGGCGTTCACTCGTTGTCATGAGGCGCCAGGATGATGTTGATGGTAGATAACGATAAGAGGAATCACTTACATCCATTCGAATGACTCGGCCCTCGTAATCGACAGTCAAGAAAGTAGGGGGTAAAGCCTTCAAGAAAGCTTCATTTCCATCTTTACCTTCCGACTTTTCCAACTCCTCCTGCCTCTTTGCGAGGACGGATTGTTGAGATTGATGCTTTTGGGGAGTCCATTTACCAGCAAAGAGGCAGTAGTATGGTTCGTCCTCGCAGATGATTACATCTATTCGTTAGTGGAGATACTAGAGATAGAGGGGACGGGACATACCGTATTTCCTGCAGACTTCGTAGATCTCCTTCTTTCTCTTTTCCAGCATTGTTGCTCCGGTAGGATTTTGGCCAGTAGGGATGGTGTAGAATACATGAGGCCTCTTCTTTCCCCTCTTCTCCTCATCCCATTCTCCCAAGACCTTGTCCATGTGCGAGGGTAGAACACCCTCACCATCCATCTTGATAGCTACCATCTCACATCCCAATGGCAAGAAAGCATTCTCTGCTCCCGGGTATGTCCATTCCTCAACCAAGACTGCATCTCCCTTTTCCATAAGCAAGCCTACGATCTTGGCCCATCCATCTGTATTTCCTACATTCAAGAGAACATCCCAATCGCCATAAGCGGGTTTGTAGACTGTCTCGACGTATTTCCTTAGGAACAAGGGGAGGGCGGGTGGACCAGTAGCAGCTTGATACTGGAGTGAAGTAGCAAGTTGAAGATCGGTAGGTTTAGCATCTTTAACGTATTTCGGTACCGAAATCGTTTCCAGTTTCTTACTTCCAAACAACCACTCCATTAATGAAGTCGATTGTTTCTTTGGTACTCGAGAATTATCGAGGGGTACATGATCGACAGGAAGGATTTCCGCCGATAAGGATTCGAATGGGAAATATTGTGGAGATGGGATACCTCCTGCCATTGGGATCATTCCGGGGACAGCGGCATATTGGTACAAGTCCTTCAAGGAGCTGATGACCCTGTTCTTAGCAAGGTCACTGAGGTGATGAGATAGATCGATGGCGTTGGGAAGGCTGGATCGGGTGGAGGATTGGGTGGGATCGGTGGGGATTGCGTGAGCGGAATCCATCTTGTCGGTGTTTCTGCGTATTGCAGTGGTCTTGAGCTTTTGTTGCTCGATCTAAAATGGATCGAGAAGAGCGAGAACTGTGCGATGTATAAAATGCCGGTCTGTGAGTCGTGAGGATCGAGTAGTCTATGTATATACCATGCAAGATAAGACTTTGTGCTGACCGACGGTCGCACATGGTTCCTAATTAGCTGACCAACCCACTTTCGGACAAGCGGAGACCGCCGCTTTCGGTCTTCTCCGGACGCGTGTCTTTTGATTCCGTTACAAGGGGCAAGGGGTGACCGTTTGAGCTCGACCATGAGCAAATGAACAAAAGCGACTTTTGTACTGTATATATTCCACCCGGTCGTCCCGTGTCAAAGCTCAATAACGTAAACGCCATGCAATATGAAACGGTCACGCAAAGTCCCGGCACTGAGCTTACATAAAACGACCAAAGGTAGGGGTCGTAGAGAAGAAAAGGCATAAAGACCAAAGGAACTTGACTACGCTTGTTGTCTGTCTCCCAGGTTTCCTAGGTAATATGGACAATGAACAATACGGCATATTAATACAGCTCGGGGTGGTAGGAGTATATGTATCAACTGATTATCAAGTACATTCAATACATATCATTATTTTGACGATCCTAACGAATTACTACACTTCACAGCTACTCCTTTCACCGACTAGACGTTTACAGAAACCCATCCCCTCCTTTCCTTTACTCGACCAAACTCGTTCAACTCGGTACTCCTTTATCAATACATCCCGTACGGATCCGTCAGGTTGCTTGATCACCACTTTGATCCTTTGAGATATTATACGGATACGGAGAGGATTGACCTGGAGATCAGTAGAAAGGTAGGTCTACTTGTCTTTAGAGGAGGTATATAGCTCACGACTAGATTGACTAGTTGTCTCTTCCCACATCATCTCGAGTCTTACTTCTCGACTTTCAATACAACTTACCCTTACCCTTACATATAAACCATCGTCATCATCAACAATGGGAGCCGCCAATACACAGGGTGTTCCCCAGGAAAAGACAACAAAGGGATCTTCCGCATCGGCACCTAGAAAAGTCAAGTTCAATGTCGGTGAGTCCTCTTCTGATCGATCCCTTCTCTCATCTTCTCCTTCTACGTCGAGCTACGTGCTGACAACAGGCGCGGCATATCAAGTAGTCGATGTAATCGGAGAAGGAGCCTACGGGGTCGTCGTATCCGCCACACACCGACAGACGGGTACCAAAGTAGCAATCAAAAAGATCGCACCATTCGACCATTCCATGTTCGCTCTAAGGACATTACGGGAATTGAAATTATTGAAGTACTTTGCAATGGAAGGGGTCAGTGAGAATGTAAGTCATACACATCCACTTTGAGGACAAAGGAACTTATAATAGATCATTTCGGTATTAGATATAATCCAACCATCATCCTACGAATCATTCAATGAAGTCTACTTGGTCCAAGAATTACTCGAGACGGATCTACATCGAGTCATTCGAACTCAGGATTTGAGTGATGATCACTGTCAATATTTCCTTTATCAAACTTGTAGAGCTCTAAAAGCTCTACATTCCGCAGAGAGTACGTCCTTTCCCAATTCTTCTCCTTCTCCTTCTCCTTCGCGGTCCTTGATTGACGTCGGAACAAGACTAACATCCAGTCATTCATCGAGACTTAAAACCTTCCAATCTACTTTTGAACGCAAATTGTGATCTCAAAGTATGCGATTTCGGTCTAGCAAGGAGTACACAAACTGCCTTCCCAGGAGATGGAGGTCAAGGGCCAATGACCGAGTGTGAGTCTCCTTCTACTCTCCCCATTTTCTGTTCTCCCGCATTAGCTAACCTCAAGACGTGGCTACGAGATGGTACAGAGCCCCCGAAGTCATGTTATCTTTCAAGATGTACACCAAATCAATCGATGTCTGGTCAGTAGGTTGTATCCTAGCAGAGATGTTGAATGGAAAACCATTATTCCCAGGAAAGGATTAGTGAGTCCCCCCTTTTTTCCTTTTGGAAGAAAATAGAGAACAGAAATTGATAATAGCCATAATCAACTCGAACTCATCTTGAATGTCCTGGGTACACCGACCATTGATGAATTCTACGCTATTACCTCGAGACGATCAAAGGAATATATCCGTTCTCTTGCTTTTAGAAAGAAGATTCCGTTTAGGGAATTGTACCCTAAAGCCTCGAAGGAGGCTATTGATTTCTTGGATCATACTTTGACTTGTAAGTTCCCCTTCTCCTTCCTGCCTTCTACCCTTTCTGCTTCACTCTTCGGGTCCTTAACTCTCCGCCATCTGTCCTTTGATATTACCATACGGGCTCCCCCTCCTTCCCCCCCTCCACCTCATTCTCCCTCCCCATGTCTCTGCCTAATGTTCCTCGCTATCGCGAGTCAGAGCTAACAACCAGTCGACCCAAGAAAGAGGTTTACCGTAGAAGAATGCCTAGCCCACCCCTACCTCTCATCATACCATGATCCAGAGGACGAACCAGCTGCTAAACCATTGGACGCAGATTTCTTTGAATTTGATTATCAAAAAGAAGCTGTTGGAAGGGAAGAATTGAAGAGGTTGTTGTATGATGAGATTATGAGTTTTAGACCTGCCCATTAGGGGCTAGTGTATGTTGTGCTACGAAATTGTCGATTCGAACTATCATACATATTAGTTATTTCATGTTCATGTTCATGTATTAGTATTACTCTGAATGCCTGGTACGAGAATCGGGTATTGGTTCTTTGCCGAGGAAGTTGATTGATTCAACATTTTCAGTGATTGTACCTACCTTTGACCTACTCCCCACTCATTCGGCGTCGACAGCAGACTTTATCGGAGCGAGTAGGAGCAAGACGGGATGTCGTCCTACATATCTCGTGTCTTTGCACGACCTCACCCCACGCAAGAAAGTACCCCGCCCAGACCGATCAATGACCGAGAGCCCGAGCTCGACCATGATCAAAACCATCAGAATCACACCACCCCTGCTCCCACAGCTCCAGCAGCTGACACTCGAGCTCCCAATACCCATGCAACAATCGATCCATCATCAAGAGCTACTCAGGTCACCATTGATAAACCATCAGAAGATCAATTCCAAATAATGCTCTCCTCAATCCTCACTCAAAATTCAAATCTCCTAGCTCAAAATACCGAACAAGCTCGAGTGATCGATAGATTATCAATATGTCTATCAGAGGCAGAAGCGGGTCAGAAGGAATTGAGAGAAGAAATGAGAGGAATGTTTAGGGGTATAATGGATATTCTGGGTGGATTGAAATCTACACCTGCTCCGAGTGGGAGTGGGGGTGCTGGAACACCAGTTTCGTCTGGTTCTGATGTTGTTCCCTCCATCACTCAAGTAAGGGACGAGTTTAGGGAGTTGATCATTCAGGACCAGGACCAGGATCAAGGGAATGTATTTGATGGGGAAACTTCACGGGAAGGGTATTGGAGTCGTGAGAAGGGCAAGCAGAAGGATGTTCAAGGTGTTGATCCGAATGTATTTCAACGACGAACTTTCGCTTCACTCGATACCCCTACCGACCGAGGAAATAATGGGCAAGCGATTGATATGGACGTATGGAACAACAATGGCGAACGAGGAGACGTTATGCTGAATTCCAACATCAGGCCTCATAGGCGTCAATCGTATGTCCGCCCGCGATATCGCACTGATAAGCAGTACAGTCGAAGGAATGACCAATACCCAATTATCCGCTATCGCCCAGCAAGTAATCGATATGCAAGATGAAGAAGATGAGGTACCACCACCACGCATCGGTTCTTCCGCTGTAGATGAAGACCCAACCACACCAACCAGAGAATCGAGTCGGCCCATCCGTCAATCAGCCTCTCACAGGAAATCTTCTTCCCTACTCCCAGATCAGGAGGAATCGAACAAGAAGCCAAAATCCGAAGGGCAAAAAAAGGCGAGAGCAAGCAGTAGTACTGCAGCGACAAAAGCAAGCTCAGGTCCAGGAAGGGGAAAACGAACCACTCCCAAATCCAAACCGAAGAAGATAGTGCCAAAAGTGAAGAGACAGAGGACATTCAATGGGAGGGTCTCAATGACTGCTAGACCCCTAGGACGGGGCGATGGACAGAAACGAGGCGAGGGAATATGGCCGGAGAAAGGGCAGAATACAGTCAAGGGGAACATGGTGAGTACTCTACTTTACTCCTTGCATGACAATATTGATGAGCATAGCAGGAAATCGTTTGCGACATCGTAAGTCAATATGAATCATCCAATCTTGACTTTGGTAGCTGACGATAGTGTAATGGCCGGTATGCTTTCCATCGTATACAATAGCCGAGGCTAATAATAGGGTCCACTGGGCATGTGCAGGTCTAGAAGACAACTCGGTCGCTCCGGATGAATGGGAATGTCCAGATTGTGAGGAAAAGATTGAGCAAGGTACGCCTCCCACCTCTTCATATCATGAAGTATGTACTGATATCAGGCGAATCAAAAGACTCAATCGAAAGAGCTCCACAAACCCACTGCGTTCGACCAACTTGTATCCTCAGGTCCGTTCCCCCTTTTCTCAGATAATAAATACTGATGAGTAGGGAAAAGAAAAAGATTGTGATGAAAGAAGGTGATGCCGATCAATTCTACGTTGAGAAATATATCGGGTACGTCTTTGCCTGTTACAAGCCACGACACCTCTCAACCTCTGTCACGGATGAGATTGACTTGAGTATCAAGCTAACGATCAGCCGGAGAGCAGTGGGTAGAAGACCCGATGGAACGTCTAGGGTATTCGAATATCTCGTCAAATGGCTACAATGGCCTACGGATACTTCTACCTGGTATGTTCCCTTTACCCCTCCTTCAATATGGCCTCTCCCTCCTACACCGAGTACCCCTCTATCTTATCCTGAGTGACCGCTCGCTCCTATTGATGCGACCAACAAGACTCAAAGCTGACATCATTAGGGAACACGAGAATCAATGGCCAGTCAACAATCATTACGCAGACGACTTCATAGCCGAATGCGAATTGTATACTGTCAATACCAAGAAACGAGTCGCTTTATTACCAGAAGCTCTGAGGTGGTTTGATGAGGATGGGGAGCTGATTGAGACGATTGTCAACTCGGATGATGAAGGGGAGGAGGAGGATGATGATGATGATGAGCAGCCTGGAGTGGGTGGTGAACACCGGGGGATAGGAGTAGGGTTCTTTTAGTGTAGACTGAACTCAGCCTTGATGCCTTTCTTTCCTTACTATAATGGAATTGCTTTTGCTTGTAATAAAACAAACCGATAGATTACTTCTTGTATTTGCCAATCCACGAATCATGCAATTCCAATCGTTATTGCATATGCACGTGGTCTAATCATCTACATCTCTAACCTCGAAGAGCATCATCGGCTCAAGGTAAGACCAAGATACTAGCACCCCCAATCTCTACCCTCTCCCCGCCACGTCCAAGAATAACAACATCCAATTCCTCCCTTTCATCCCCTTCTCCCTCCCATAATCGGACCTTAGGCAACTCAACAGCTCCAGTACTACCAGTAGGAACTACTTCAAGTCCAATACTCCACCCCTGGCCAGGAGCGAGGGGGGGTACGTGTACAGATTTTGGACCTTGCCAGATAAAGTTTGAAGAGGGATCTAATGTAATGGCGAGCTGAGTGGCTGTTGCTGATGGGTGTGCGTTGGATATTGATAGTGATATTGTTGTGGGATAATTGAGCCGGGCGGTAGGTGAAGGAGTGAGATGGGCTGTAATGAAACTATCCTGTGGGGGTAGGAGGAGAGGTGGGATAGGGAGATGGGTCGTGGTGAATGAGGAGGATTTATTACTGATTGTTAGCTTGTGATATGCAAATGACACTGGAGAAGAATCACCTTCTCCATTTGATGACGATATAAGCGGAAGGATCGGTAGAAGGTCCAAGGATCGTCGTTGATGCTCGACGACTGGGAACCAAGGCGAATTTGGTAGCTAGCGAATAAACAGTACCTTCATTCCAATCTACAATCAGCCCCATCAATGAGTCCAACATACCCTGAGGGAACTTCTCCCCTTGGTTGGTAAGAGAAGAAGTAAGTAGCATAACACTCTCATTCTACCATCAGCTTACTCCCGATCAGTCACTTACCTTCGCTTCTATCTCTATTGAATCGACAGTCACGCCCCTTTGACCAGGGAGTGAGAGAAGACTCATCACGGTGCCCCAGCCTTCGACGCCATTACTCGAAGCTTTTGAAGCGTGCCTATACATCACCTGCGTTGATAATTCGAATGGATCCTCAACGTCCAATGTAAGGGTATGATTTACTTCCTCCACTCTTTCGGACTCATCATCGCCCAATGAAGCCAGTAGTGAAATATCAATCATCTTCGAGCCTGGAGACAAGGAGGTGATGTATACAGTCTTTTCGATACTTGAAGAGGGCTCGAGTGGGCCAAGGTTGATATCTTGTAAGAGAGATGTTGATTCTTGGTCCTCGTATGTTGCAGTGAGATCTGTCAATCAGCTTCGTAGCAGTGAATAGTGATGAGAACATACCCAGCTCATCATCGTTTGGCGGTAAGAATACCGATAATCGCAGATAAATTTTCCGATCATCATCGTTCTTAATCTTGATGACCACAGGCACTTGTTCGCCAACGTAGCCCGAACATTCAGCTATATCGAGTTCTACGGCCAAAGGACGGGGTTTGAAGCTTCCATCAGCTTTTTGTTACGAGGAGAAAGAAGGAGCTCACTTGACAGAAGATGCCAATTCGTTGACCGGAATCACAGCTCCTTTTGCAGTATACCAACAAGCTTGCTCTTGAAGTGGTAAAGAAAGTTGGAACGTCCATTTGTCATGTTTCAAGTTCAACTTGATATTCTCGATCTATCATCAGCTCACTTTCCGACGATCACTAGATGACATACCTTGACTTCTCCCTCCAGATCACTCTGTATCATACCATTCAGGACCACTGTCTGACCAGGGGACCATCGCAAAGCACCAGTAGCTGTAATTACTTCATCTTCATGTATCAACCCCAAATCTATTATTGATGCCACATCACCATCACCGGAGTGGAGGGTACAAGACGGTCGATTGTCCGAGAATGTAATTTGGATAGATGAGAAATCGAGGTCGGAGATGTAGACGTTTTCATTGCATTCAAAAGTGACTTGGAATGGGATCTGCCCGCCTAGTTCAGCTTCAGATGTCCAAAATGCGGTAGTGGTGTTCACTACCATCAGCTCGTTGTTGGGGATTTAGACTTACAGATCGCGGAATCGAGGTCCATCTGAACGACGATGGGGTCGCTGGAAGATGGCTGGGTAGTCTTGAGTAGTGACAAAAAGTCATCTTGTAGGCCCACCCTGTCTTCTCCTTCAACACCGCTTTCTGCTCATTAGCTTTGTGCATAGTAGGAAACATAAGCTTACTCGGAGACATCATTTCCAGCAAGAGTTTGGCGGCTGTTTCCACATTCCCAGAACTCTGAGCACATTTGTACCATAATCCCCTAATCTGCCTGACTACGGGTGACCATCTATCTTGTTGGAATGTAGGAGAGATACGATCAAAGAACCTATCGCGTCAGCGAGACTTCAATCAGGAGGGGAAGGAGAAGAGGAGACTGACCTCATTGCTAGATCGTATTGTGACGACGCGCAATACGTTTCTGCTATACGGAAAGCTACCAGTAAAGCAACCCTGGTGTGACCTAACGATTCCTCTTTCAGCAACTGGTACGCCTTTGTATACAGCTAAATCATCAGCTCAGACCAGGGGTCGAAAGGGGACCCACCTCGATAGCAAGTTCCGAATGATCAACCTTTTTCTCATTGGCAAACCCCGGCGCCATTGAAATATGCCCTCCAGCCTCTGACTCTCTCGCATCCTCCTCCACAGCGAGCGCTTCATCAAACCTCAACTTCCGCTGGAGGGTGCAATCAGCAGCAGCATAATAATAATAAGCAGGCTGCTGTAACACTTGTAGTGGATTCACACTGGACACTGGTGTTGCAAAGAATTCCAGACTTGGTGTGACACCGACTGGAGGCGCTGTTGGGAGTGAAGGTGGGGAAGGGTAGGGTATACGTAGATTATCGGCTTGTGCCATTTCGAGAAGTTCGGCGAATATACGATATTGACGAGAGAGGGATGACCAATATTCGAATGTTTCTTCTCCTATTCCCCATCCGCGAGAGAGATCTCCGAAGCGTTTTAGGTGGACGTGGAATGGTGTAAGGACTTTGGGTGCTTCGGAAGAGTAGAGGAGTAGGCGACATATCTGCGAGTCAGTGAGAACGCGGAAATGTTTTCAAGAGGAAATGAGAGGGTGTAAGGGAGAGGTGTAAGAAAGGTGACATACACGTATAGCAACGCAATCCGCTAGAACCTTTGCTTCTGCCCATCGTTTCGTCCGAGGTGGAAGGGTTTGGGTAGAACCAAACATTTTCGCCAGCTCATTCCAGCAATCCTCATAATGTCTATCATCAGCTCACATTCACGAATCAATAGTAATTGACTTACCGCCTAGCCTCGACCATCTCGCCTCTCAATTCCGCAAACCACCCAGCTTTCCAATCATATCTCACGGCCCACCCCTGTGATCCCAAAGTCTTTCCCGGAACACCCAACATAGCTCCACTACTGACACTAGGCAGTCTCACCCTCTTTCTCCGAACCTTTTTACCGTGGGCAGCATAATATTCCATTGCCGAATCGTATAAAGCGTCTTGTAGAGATTGTACGAAATCGGGAAGTTGATCTGCCGGAACGGGGGTTAAGACGAATAAGCTGGCTTTTGCACTTAAACTAGACGCTCTTCTCAAGTACGATAATCGAGGATCCAGTACCGGTGAATCGAGTGCGGCAGCACTAGCCATCAAGACCACTGTTAATTTGATCCCTCGTTCACCTAGCCTGCGGCGACGATCTACGATTTCTTTGACTAGTGAATCGTCCATTTCCTTTTCTTTTTCTTGTAATGCCTCGGTTGAGAGGGAGTCGGGATCGGGGCATTCCCAAAGACGAAGAAAGAGGACAAATACGGATGGAGTGAATTCTGAATGTTTCCGGACCCACATTGGGGTTATTAGACCGTCGGGGTAGGTGGGCGAGGAGATAGTGAGCGGTGAGAGGGGAGAATGAGATGGGGCTGGTTGGTCCGGGTTAGTCGTGGGTGGGGGGACTTTACGAGCTGGTAGTCGGATACTCTAGCTATTAGCCTCTCCTTGACCCTTGTCCATAATCCCTCCTGCTCGCCGCTCTGACTGTACAGAAAGACATACCTTATCCACAAGCATAATCCTAAAATCCTTCCTCTCGCCCTCTGGAATCCAAACCTTTGCACTCCCACTCTTAGCTTCCAACGCCCCTTTCAAATCAGAAACGAGTTTATCAAAATCCCTATCCTTTTCATCCTTTTCCTCCTCCTTCGAGATCGTCGGAGCTGTCGGCGTAGCTTCTGATCCAGGTGAAGTTAGAGGAGGTGGTGATTTTGGTAATTCCCTCTGTCGGGCTGAAGGTGAAGTCAAGGGAGTAATGGAATTTAAAGCTGTAGATTGACTTGGGTCCAGGTATGTCGATCCAGAACCTGAACCAGATCCAGAAGCAGGAGGGCGAGAAGCATCGGATGGCCGTCTAGATGAGCCTGGTTGAGCTGTACTCCCACTCCTGTCCCTGGAGGGAGTGAGACCCGCAACGAACATTAGAGGTTGCGGGTGGGCTAAGAACTTCTCGTCAGCTCTAGAATGGCGTGCATACTCACTTGTGGTGGATAGGAATTCATTCTTGATCACTCGGACACAGCCCTCTGTCTTGTTAAGACGACCTTGCTAGATGAATGAGATAGAGTCGAGTGATAGGTGGGGAAAAGACAATGATACAGTAACGTGGAAATGACGTCTTGACGTGTCGTGGTGGAACTCGGCAAGACGATTCATTGTCCTCTATCTTTCATCAATTGCTTTTCACCTTCGCGCATAGGATCATTCAGATACAAGCTATATGACAGACAATATCGAACTTAAACCAATGGGTAAATCAGCGCCTTCTACACCACCTCGACATCCCGAGTCCTCTTCACTCCACTCTTCATTCAAGGCTGCCGAGGAAAAAGCTAGGGCTGCTGTGCATTTACAAGAAGGTAATTTAGATGCTGTCTCAATCTACGGTCTAGCCGTTTCTGCATGGTATGACTATTTCTCATACTCAAGGGATGAAGAAGGGAGGCTGACAATCAGGTTCGCAGCACTAGCGCTCCCATTACTATTATTCCCAAGGATCATCCTGTTCTTCGCCCAAAATCCCGCTTCACCCCACGTAACAACCTCCTCGGCCGATCATTACGATACTTTCACCCCTCTCGAATCTTTCTTGATCCAAATCCTCTGCCTAGGATTATTCACTCTAGCTCTATCATCCCTCCTAATCCTCGCTCCCGCATATCATCCTCCTTCCGTAAACCCCTCCCGAAAACCTCTACTTGGATTGATGGTTGCGCTCACGACTTTGAGTGCATTGTTGGGTTGGAATACTAGTGCTATTGGAGGGTTAGGGACGGTTATTGGATTGGGAAATACGATTGTTGCGGGTTGGGGATGGTGGGTGGTTATGTTTGGAGAAATGAAATTTGGGGAGAAGAGGAGTAAGATGCCTGATAGGTTAAAGAAATTGTAGGCAGGCGACGAAGGAGCCTTGCCGTAGAGTCGTAGAGTATGGCAGGCGACGAAGAGGCCCCGGGGTGAAGCTGTAGAGTATGTTTATGTTATGTTTAGAGTCAATGATGAAAGGTCAGAATTGTAGAAGAATGATACACGAATGCATGTATAGCGTGAAAATATCTAAAATCAACAAATACAGTATTATACTTACTATATACCTCTAACACCAAGACATGCCTGAATCCCGTCATTGTCACCTCCTTTGAACCCTTGATTCTGCTCTCGCAACTCTTGAATCTCGAGCACACTGTCTACACTCCGCCCCCTAGCGCTACGCTCGCTTCACTCGCTACGCCCGCTCGGCCCCCTGAGCCTGATCCTCACCCAACATCCTATCCATATCCCGACTAGCCCTCTCGGCAGCAGCAACGGCAGCAGCATTTCCTTCGGGCGTATCGGCCGCTGTGGGCGGAGCGACATCAGACGCATTGACAGCTGCGGACCCTACTGCCCCAGTCCCTGTAGTTCCAGCAGCTCCGGCGACCCTCCTTCGTCGTCGTCGGGGGAGTGTAATGATTTTAGGCATTGGCCTATCATCCAAATCTAAAGCTACATTCGTTGCTGATTGGAATGCCTGGATGTTAGTGTCCAGTCGATAATTGTGACGAGCCTAACGGCTCTGGAGGGACCTACCTCGATCCAATCAACTACATCCCTTGCTGAATCGGTTTGTAACAAAAATTGTTCACCCTCCGATCGGACCCTTACTACATTCTTTCTCTTGACGTAATCCGCCGCTAGACCACTCTCGGCATTTTGAAGAGTGTATACTTTAATCAATTGATTTTGCTGGAAATGACTAGCGATCGAAGTAGATTGTGAACTCGCCGATCCGATGGACGACGAAACAGAAAGTTTTCGGGGAGCGTTGAATAAATGAACATCTTTCGCGTCTGATCCTGTCGATGTAGTAGATGTAGAAGGAGCTGCTGATGATACCGAAGGTCTTCGAGCATGTTCAGCGCCTGTAGAGAGTGGTGATGGACCTGGCAACGATCCTCTTCGATGATCAGTCGCAGCGGCAATGACACCTGAGATAGACCCCCTCCTTTCTCCCCCAACAGGATTAACAATAGATCCACGCCTAGCAGGAGTAGGAGTAGGCGTAGCTTCAAGAGACTGGCGTCTAGCCCCATTAGCACCCAAGATGGTAGGTTGTGATAATCTCCTTTCTCCCGGAAGATGAACATGTAGATTTTCTTCAGATTCAGATTCGGTAGTAGTTGGTACTATCGCATTATCTGATTTTAGTGGGAATCGATGTGGATCGAATTTATAGACGAATAAAGCTGTTCCTCGAAGTATGTAATAATGTTTTTTCCAACTTCGATCTCTTGCTTGAACACCTGGAGCTGTGAATTCTTGTTTTCGAGATAAAGTTCCTTCGATATGGACCTGTACATTAGCGCTCCATCCCCTATAGACAAACAAAAGAAGTCAACATACCGCACACCAATAAGCAGGTAATTTCTCTCTACCTTCTTCATCTCTAGGCCTGGGGATATAAACTCCAGGTAAAGCAGGCGAGTAATCAGGAAGAACAAGCTCTCTTTCCCCTTTATCACCCAAAGATCTCCGCCTCTTTAGCGCAGGTTTATCACCTTCCTTTCTACTCCAAAACATCCCTCCGAAACCAGCAGCAGGCGTAGGAGGGGGTTTAGCCCATTCACCAGTAGGTGTCGCAGGAACACCTCCAAATTTAGGTTTAGGAATATCGATTTTCCCAGGAGCATTCTCTCTTTCAATCTGGATAGGTTTTGGAGTTGAAAATCCTGCATCGCTTGCTCGACGGGGTGAAGCGAGATTGACCATGGATTGTGAAGCTTGAGTGAAGATTGTGGGTCGTTGTGGTGATTCTGGTAACTCTGTTGAGGTGGGTGGCAGTGGACTAGCGGGTGCTAGTGAAGAATGATCATGAGAAGAGGAAGTTTCATTACTAGCCCTATCCCCGTCATCCGATTCGTTCGCATCTTCGACCTCGACAACAGGTGGAACAGTAGTTTCAAGAGCAGCTTCACCTTCACTAGCATTCGGAGCCCTGTTCAGAGACTCGACGTTGTTGGTAGGTAAAGAAGAGGTTGTGACGTTTAGGGAAGAACCGGGTTGAGAACCGAAATAAGAATCGGTCGAGTCGGATTCAGTCCGGTACGAATTTGAACGGGTATTATCGTTCGTCTCTGGCCTCGAAAAGGAGGGAGTACCAGGTGTACCGGGATTGAATCGTGCCCAGATCGAAGATGATCCCTTCTCCTTGCTCGGGGTAGGAAGCGACCACATAGAAGAGGAAGGTTGATCTTGATATTAGCTTCTCTCTTTATTTCAGGGTCAAAGACGTACCAGGTTCCTCGGTGACTGGGGCAATTCCAGCCCCAGGAGAAGCAGCAGTCTTTTGTTTCCCTTTGCCCTTTGCAGCAGGCCCAGTTCCAGTCAATCGCTGTCTGAGCGGAACAGCCTTGTTCTTGCCTTTCCCCTTGCCTTTCCCCTTCTCCTCAGTTTCAGTCTCGTCCTCTGAATCTCCATGTTCATGTGCACCTTCAACTTCCGTTTCACTCTCTTCATCATCATCTTCATCATCGTCACTTGCTCCTACTTCACCATCTTCTGATGCATTTACAGGTGGTTTGAAAGAAGGTTCACGTAACATTACCGGCTACTCGTCAGCCACAGTTTTGATGACAGAAGGAGGGGGACATACCATTGCACGCTTCGCCTTTCTCAACTCTCCATCTGACATTGGTCCTTTCGAAGTCTGCCTAGGTAATGGCATAGCCATAAATGGGAATCCACCCGATCCCAATCCAGGCGTCCTAGCAGGCGACATCATTCCACCCGGTGTCCTGGGTCCTCCTTCCCTAGCTAATGATCCCCATCCAGGTGTCCTAGGAGTTTGAGGGGATTGAGGAGGGAACCCTGACCAGCCTTGTAAAGTGGGTAGATTCTTGATAGGCTGAGGCATAGGTGGGGAAGTAATGAGATTCGTTCGTTGTCGTACCGGTTTAGGGGGTGAGGTAATACCATTCGTAATAGCCGGGGAGAGTGATGTTGGAGTTTGAGTAGTTGAACTTTCCGATCTAATCATACTTAATGGTTCGCTAGTTTGAGCGAGTGGACTAGGTTTAGGAGCAGTCTCTACGTTCAAAACAGGTCTTCCACTCTCTGTAGATCTGCGAATTTGAATCTCTTCCCGTGATTCGGTAGATGTGGGTGGGGTGGGTAGACGACTCTGCGGACTGATATACAATGGTTTAGGTCGATCAGGTTGAATAGGTTGCCATTCGGATAATGGCTTCGATGTGTCCAGTTGTATTGACCTCCGTTTACTATTCTCATTCGTCTTGGGTATAGGACTTGGAGCATTTGGCGATAAACTCTGTCCATCGGGTGAAATATCCGCATAAGAATCATCGGGGACTACTAAAGGATAAGGTGTCCAAGACGTTCCACCATTCTCAGGCGATCTCGAGCGGGATAATGCGAATTGCTGAGGACTTGTAGCTGGCGATGGGAATCGGTTCTGGTCGGCGTCAAGTGCCCGAGGTGGAGTACGGGGTGATAGATCATTATTCCGTCCCATAGGCGTACCCTGTGGACTAACATCGGCAGGAGGGGTTATTGGTCGATCTATCTGTTGAGATTGGGGTTTGAAAATAGTCGAAGGCGAAGTTAATTTCTTTCTTAAAGCCTCTAATTTTGATCCATCATGATCGTCATGTTTGGCGAATATGGTCTTTAATTTACTAGATTTCGGTGATCCATTTCCATTTCCATTCTGATCCATCTGACCTGCATCCACTGACAACCTCTTCCCATGTCCCCCTCTCACAGAAGGTGAATCATCTACTTGTTTCCCCTCTGATCCCCTCCGTATACGAGATATGAGAGATGGCATATTCTTTTTCTCTTTCTCTTTCTCAAGTGATGAAAGTGATTGATCGTAGGTAAATTTGGAGGATGGTGATATGATCCTCTCCTTTGATCCAGTCCACTATTCCGAGTCCGTCCTTAGAAGCCCGGTGATAGCTCTCTCTCCTACACCCTACTGCGGTGTGACAAGTGTCGTAGATGATATCGTGTGAGACAAAGTCGACTGTTTCGCTTTTTTTCGTTTTCGTCACAGTACGTACTCTTCAGTCCGGTCCAGATGATCCGGTTCGGTACTCGATCAATGTTCCTCTATTGATATATGTATATGTGTATGTACAAGTCAAGTCGAGACTGAAACTGAGATGGAGCCCGGTAGAGATACAATCAAGCGGTCGGCTGCGAGTACTGGTAAAGAGGGGATAGTCGATGTATCGTAATATGGAATGTGGAGGTGGAGGCTGCGTAGTCTAGGACAGGATCCAGTATCCGGGGATCGTGTGTATGTCGTGTCGTGTAGTAGTCTTTCGTACAAAGAAATGGACAGTGATGTATAGACAGATCAATGGATGCTAGATACTAGATAATAGTGCTCGATGCTATTGATACTTTGCTAACCGATGACCGAAGTTACTGCAGCATTCACCGCGAATATACTGCAGAGAGGATACCAAGCCAAAGCCTAGCCCCATCTGCTTACCTTCTTTTTGCTTGTCAGGGGTAACGTTAGTAACAAGTAGTTTCAAATTCAGGGTAATACGTCACTGTCCTTTATTATAATTCGACTTGACCAATACCAAAGCAGACGTCTGTCAATTCTCTCTTCCTCACTTCTACGCCTCATGCATCATACATCTACATCATGCAAGTATCTCTGCCGGTTATCGGCTCCTAATTCATGGGACTGGGTTGCGATAGGCGACAACAGGTTTATTTAGTATTTGTGCCAAATGGGATTGGAAAATAAGTAGTCATATTTAGCGGGGATCGACTTTGTTTAAATAGGCACCGATCGGATTACTACCTACTAGTTCTGGTCATCTAACTTAACTTACATCTTTGATCCGCGGATACGCAGAGGATTTGGTTAGTTGATCATGTAAGTTAATTTAGTGAAATAGCTTTAATGTAGATCTGTTTCCCGAGAATCAGATTATATAACATACCACATCATCCATTGCGCAAGGTTGCATGATAAACGCTATTATACATACAGATATCGATTTAGGATAGGCATAGATGAAGCAGTACTTGTCTCAAGGCTCACTTTCCATCTCACTCCTCATATCCGAACTCCAGACAAGGACTAGACGGACAAGACCCATTTCCCACCTTCCAACCCAACTTTCAATCCAGCAAGTACACTCTCCCTATCAATAACCTCATCTTTCTTCCCTTTCCCAACGAGTCCGAGGTACTCGGATAATGATATCGTTTCTTTATCGGTACTTTCCAACTTTGAGACATTCTTCCTTAATCGCTTCATGATCTTTTCAGATACTTCAGTAGTGGTAGTGGTGGGAATGGCGGAATCGTCTCGTTTCCGTTTCTTGGATGGTTCGGAATCTTCATTCGTGGTTGTTGGTGGTGCAGGAGCGACAATGACTGTCTCCGCACTTGCGAGAATTTGATTATGTGTCGCCTTTACGCCTGCTTTACTTCCAGTACCGCCCTTATCTCCCTTCTTTCCCTTCTTCTTCTTCTCCCCATTTCCATTTGTCGCGTGTACCGGAACAGCAGGAGTAAAAGACGCAGGGGTAGTAGATTCCGGAACAGGCGAACCACCAAGAGGAGTAGATCCCCAAGACCTCATCCCACCCTGAGGAGCAACCTTATTCTCTCCAGTAACACCAGCATTCCTACCGAATCCCCTTCCACCCCTAGGAGCAACAGGAGCAGCTGCAAACCCTCCCCTTCCTCTTCCTCCTCGCATAGATGGTGCGCCATAAGCGTGGGCTGGGGGGGCTTGTTCGATTGCTTGGAGTCGGGATGGGTGGATGGCGGAAGTACTTGCTGCTGGTGTCAAGTCTTCGGTGGGGGCTGGGGGAGGGGCTTCAGTGAAGTTGCCTCCGGGTGGTGGGCGGGTAGCAGGGGCTTTTCCCTATGGGTCAGTATTCTTCCACTAGAGCAGTGTCCGGTAGAGATGGTTCATGAATGGGGTGGGTAAGTAGGACAAGACATACCTTCTTGGCACCCTTGTAGAGAGCTCCCTGGTATTTCTCAGCCTCACTAACACAGCTGGTATGGCTCCTTATTATCAGTATAGCTCACGTGCTCCATACTCTTAAGAGGGAGAGGTCAAGTGGAAGGGGACATACTTGTATTCCCCATTATGGAACGTAGTAGAGCAGTCTGGTTGTCAGCCATTACTCTAAGTGTATCTCATTGCGAATGAAGGAGTAAGGAAGGGGACTCGGGACCTGCGGCCCCTCGCGGAAACGTACCTAAACAAGTAAAAGACGCATGACACCTCCCACGATGTTGATCAAGTTTAGGTTTCTTGACAGTATCAGCACATCCATCGCATCTGGTTATTAGTACCTCTTCTTCTATTCTTTTCTTTCTCCGTTGAGGACAGGGAGGGGGGGGACATACTGGAATGAAACCATTGTTAATATATGTATGTATAAATGTATTGGTAGTAACGCAGCACAAATGGAACTGCAACTTTTTCCAGGCACGTGATCTTGGGTATTACGTAAGTTGACACGTTGATCCTATACGCGTCGAGATGAGCTCCTTCCTACTTGTATAGCAGATAAACCCATATACATCTAGGAATATAAATCAAGTACAAAGTACAAGAATGTCGAGATTAGGTCCAGAACGTAAGTCATATCCATATCAGAACATAATCAAGGAAAATAGGAGGACCAGAAGCATTAAGTGATGGTGATAAGAGTCGAGAGGACGAACACGAGAGAGATAATCACCACACAGGACAAAAGGGTTGAAGAGAGAAGGGAGGAAAGCAAGAAAGATCAGAAGAGGGAAAGAAGCTGATATAATAGCAAGGATAAACGCTCGTTTACTAGATCAATATAAAGGTCAAACAATTAGGTTGACTGCTAAAATCATTAAACTCAATGGAGAGACAGCTACCGTTGAGGCTAGTGATGGGGGCCAGGTAAGTCTTCTCCTCTTCTCTCGTTCTCCTTCTCCCTTATACTCCTTCTTCTAAGCGTATACATTCACCTTTTCCCTCGCTTTCTTCGGATCGCTTTTGGGTTTGATAGCTGATAATAGGTCGGACTTCATTTAAGTCGAGTATGTCCTCTTTTACTATCCACATTTTATCGACCCAGCCTCGATACTTATCAAGGTCATGTCGAGCCGGTCCTTCATTTTAGGGGAAGCCCTCGGCGGGGGTGGGCTCAGGCCCTTCTGCTCGCGTCTGGTCTTGGCCAAGCTTAATCTCTGCTGAGCTTGGACACTCTCCACGCCCAGAACCTACCCCACATCACCAAAGCTCGGGCACTCATGACCTCGCTTTGCTCGGACGCTCGGATGCTCGACACTAGCTGATATATAGGATATGCACCTCTCTGAAGGATATTACGAGATTATAGGGACTGTTAAAGAAGATAAATCAGTTAAAGCATTGACTAGTATTGAATTAGGTCCTTCTCTCGGTTAGTCCTTTCTTTTTCTTCTTCCCTCCTTCTTTCCATGTTCCTCCTCCTTCCTCCTCGTGTTGTCTGTGCGGATCTCCGCCTCGGTCTCAGATCTACCATCATACCCCGGGTGGAGCTGATTGTAGATATGGCATCTGTAAATGCAGTTGTTGAACTCGCTCAGACAGAGAAAGCACAGGGTGTACTCGCTTGATCACTTTTGAATGATGAGGGGTGATACCGGATAGAAGAAGAAGAGATACCTTAAAACAAATCATAAATCATATGTATAAACAGCATACCTCCTTATAGCGTCGTTTGCAACCTACCTACCTTTGCTGTAATGATGAGACTGCCTCTGATACCTGAAGAAAGCTTGTCATATAAGCACGAACCTGGCCCTGGCAGAGTAGGTGATCTATAGTACATCGCCATGCATTGACAAATCTACATGTCTGTCATTTTATCGAAAAAAAAACGATATTTGAAACCTAGGTATATCCTCTTTATAGTCTCTCCACGAGCAAACAACTCCTTTTCATCACATTCCCAACTCCCAACTCCCAACTCCGCGTCTCACTCTACTCCACGGATGGAGGACCTATGCGGCATTACGTAGTACTACCCATCAGCCCCCATTCCCATTACGCACTTAAGAAAGAGAAGGGACATACCTAGGATAACGGAATCTCCTCTTAAGAACATTTTCCTATTCATCAGCATCCAACCATATTCACATCTTGTTCTTCATTCGACATCCATTTCACGTCCATATTGATATTTCGAGTAATCCCGAAACGAAAAGAGGACAGAGCAAAAGAAGGAATTGAGAGACATACGAGATAAATCGATCTTTGTTGACTGGTTTCTTTCCTTTTCCTTTTGGTGTTTCTACCCACATCTGCCATCCGAACGAAATCGTGAGCGAAACGAGCGATTGAGTGAAGTGTGCGGACAGTAAAGGCGACGATGATAGATATTCGAGTAGGGTGATGAGTTGATACGGATATAATCGAGATGTGTTTAGGGTCGTTCATTGATTCAATCAAAGTCGAGGGCGATCATTCGGGACGAAAGGCGCATTTGAGCCGTTATGTATAGGACGTAATACCGACATGGAAGAGAGCGAAGGCCGAACAATGTAAGAGATACGCGTATATGTCGAGGGTGGAGATAAAGAAAAGAAACAGATCAGCATCGTTCCCCCTCTCAACAATAAAGACGTACCTCCTTAACATTCTCAAGTACCATATTAGCATGCCTATCAAATGCTTTGACCCTTGCCAATAGTTTCTTATTATTCCTCAAACTGATCAAGATCTGCGACTGATTTCGGACGGCTTGTTGTAGGACCGAAAGGGGACCTTGTGAGATTTCATATTCTTCAAGTTCACGAATTTGAGCTTCGTCCAATTCGGATCTTGGGACGTGGGCGTATTGACTAGTTTGTTAGCAGGCTACTAGGCCGTATACAATGTCACCTTACCTCATTGTTGTACAGATATAGGTGAATGATGGTTAATGGTAATGGTTGATAGAGAGAGAGTAAGGCGGAAAAACCAAGTGTTTACGAGTGTGGCACTTATGATACGAGAATCAGGCACAGCCTACGTTCACTTATCTGTTCTAAATGACAAAGAGTAATTCAACATTTATACTATGAACATTGTGAGATGTCTGAATCAGTACCATCAAGCGATACCATCCATCCATTTCTAAGGGGGAATTTCGCACCTGTAACAGAGGAATTTGTGGATTTTGACTGTCTAGTGACTGGGGAGATACCGAGGGAACTTGTGGGTGGGCAGTATATCCGTAATGGAGGTAATCCGGTTTATCCACCTGAACAGGGGAGGCATTATCATTGGTAAGTGATCGAGCCGCTAGGTGAGATGTGTGATCGAGTGGCGGCGAATGGTTAGAGGGATACCTGATCGATGCTGAGGGCAAAGTAGCGCATGGACTGGGAGATAGTCACGCGCCCGAGCTAGCTTGGGTTTGAGCTGATTTCAGGTTCGATGGAGATGGAATGCTTCATGGTGTCCACTTTCCGGAATCATCGAACGACCCCTCGACGTATAAACACGCCGGCCCATCCAGAAGTTCGACACGCCGCGCAATATACACAAATCGCCACCTAGCAACCCCTCTTCTAGACCTAACACTCCTCCTCCTCCGCTCTCCAATCCCTTCAATCGCTCTCCTAATATCCCCCCTCTCATCACTTCATCGTATAATCTCAGCAATCCTCCAGGCATTCACAATAGCGATTCGAGCCCGATTAGGTGTCTTGTCAGTAGCGAATACAAGTGTAATATGGTGGGCTACTGGTCTGGGAACTGAGGCGGAAGAGGAGCAAGGGATTGATGATAGTTTAGGAGAGAACGAGGAGGATGTGGATGGGAGGTTGTTGGCTACTTGTGAGAGTGGACCTCCGTTGGAGGTCAGGGTACCGGGTTTGGAAACTGTTAGGTGGGATCGACTTGATGATGTGTCTGGAGAGAGTTTGGGGAATAGAAGAGGGAAATGGGAGTGGTTCAAGCGCTGGGGGCTGTCTAGGGTACAAGAGGTGGGTTTCCTTCCTCTTCTTCTTCTTTATCCTTCACCCTCAATTCTTATTTCGTCTTGTTTACTCACCCGCTTCCTGTTCTTGAGAGAGCATGTACGAGGTTGAGCACGTAGCTGATAATAGGACTGGATGACTGCTCATCCCCGTGTGGATCCTGTGGATGGATCGTTCATTTTTTACTCTACTCAGATGTTTGATGCACCCCACGCGAGGTATTCTGTGATTGATAGATATGGAAATCATCAGATTTGGAAACACGGGGTTGACACTGGGCGAGCGAAAATGTGAGTCTCCCTCCCTTTTCCTCTTCATCTCTTACAGGGATTTCCCTGCCTAAGATGAGAAACACACTAACGACAGGATGCACGATTTCGGATGTACACGCACCCACACCATCTTTCTCAATCTACCCCTGACCTTGTCGCCTCGTAATATGGTTTCATTCAAACCTCAACCCCTTATCCACTTTGATCGATCCCTCCCATCTGAATTCATAATCTTCCCCCGCCTTCACCCTGATCGAATCACCAGATTTATCGATCCGGAACCATGCCTCATTTTCCACACTGCCAACTCATGGGACGATTACAATTCCCAAGGAGATGTAATAGCAATCAACATGTTGGGATGTCGATTCAAATCTGCCAAACTCGTCTACTCGGCCGGAGCAGTTGACGTCCCCAAGATCGAAAGGCAATTTGGAAAAGACGATATAGTCCAATTATATTATTATCGCTTCGACCTTACTACAGGCGCTATATCCCACGCGTTTCCATTAGCTGGAATCCCATTTGAGTTTCCAACGGTACCGCCTGCAATGGGTATGATGCCTAGCAAGTATGTGTATGGATGTACGATGGCCTCTGGATCATTCGATGAGAGGTTAGGTGGGGCTGCTAAAGTCGATTGTTTGGTCAAACTGGATGTCCTGGAACTTATTGCGAGGGGAAAGAAGAGGGGTGGGGGCAAATGGGATGAGCCGATTGATAATCGATCAGCCGGGGAGATTATATCGGATGGAAAGAGGGGAGAAGGGGTTATTTCGATATTCAATTGTCCGGATGGTTGGTACGCTCAAGAACCACGATTTGTTCCTCGTCAAAATGGAAGAGGAGAGGATGAGGGGTATTTGCTATCTTACGGTACGCTTCCCTCCCTTACTGAATTTCCACTATGGAAAAAAGAGGGAGAAAGAGCTGATGATAGTGTACGACGAACGATACCTCATGCCTGATGGAACGCCCTCTACTGCTAAAGACGCTGGGAGTGAACTTTGGGTGATTGATGCGAAAACCATGCGAATGGGTCAAGGAGCTATTAGTTGTCGAATCAAATTACCTCAGAGGGTTCCTTATGGGTATGTCCTACCAGCTATTTCCTCTTCACGCCTTCCCTCCGTTACACATTCCCCATTCCACCAGCCATTATCCACCATTAACCATGCACACACCATTCCCCCGTCAGCGCTGACCTCCAGACTCCACGGAACCTGGCTGCCTCCTTCCGCGTTCGCCACCCAGCGCCCCCTTCCAACCCCACTAGGCCCCCAAGAACTCTTACAAGATAAACTCGCCCGATCTCGAATCTCCCATTTCGTATCTATAATATTCGCCCGACCCCCAACGCGCGATAAATCCCTATTCGAAAGAGTAGTCCTAGCATTCATGTGGCCAGCTGCATTCTGTATTTTGGGAGTAGCAGTTACTGAATCTTATCGGCATTTAAGTTCTAGTTCAAAACCCCCACCTGCGCCTGAGGTGTATCAATATAATGTAAGATCTGGGGTTGAGGGGTATGAAGATATAGTTGGGACTATGGAGAAGGTTGGGTATGGATGGGGATTTACGATTTTGGTGGAAGTACTTGCTGTTGGGCTTGTTACTCTGGGGTGGTATCTCTGGCCCAGGGAGGTTGAGGTGGAAGAGGTGGATAAGGAGGAATGATCGAGTTTAGAATACATGTTGTTTTCCCGTCTTAGGCTTTTAACGTTTGTAGCATAGCATAGCATTTCATATAGCATGGCATTCATAGCATATTTCGCAAGCTTTGATCTATCCGTAGGGTGGAAGAGGGTGCCGCGGAGATTACTCAATCTCCGTATTTGAGCTATTCAGACATTTCCACAAGTTACTCTACAACTACATTCAGTATTCAACGACAATGTCAGCAACGAGAGGAAAGGTGAGCCCCCATACCAGTCAATGTAGGACAGAACTGATGTATAGACCGCATTAGCACTTACGAGGGTATGGCATCATGCCTCTGCTCAGGATCGGGTTCTTGGAAACCTAGCGAGCCGTATAGCTTGGGTATTGATGGGGAAACATAAGCCTACGTATGATCCTGCAGGTATGTCCCCTTCCTACTCCCATCTTGAGTCACCTCGAGTGATTGTATTTAAGAAAAGAGCTGACAAGTAGTCGACGCCGGAGATTATGTAGTGGTGTCCGACGCATTATCAGTTCGATTAACAGGAAAGAAATACGAACAAAAGATCTACAAACATCATTCAGGATTTATCGGTGGATTAAAAGAAGTCCCAATATCCAGAATGAGGGAAAGGCGTCCAGAGGAGGTGCGTCATCATATCCATCTCGTATCAAATGAAGATACTGTACTAATGGTAGATCGTCCGAAGAGCTGTTTCTGGAATGTTACCTAAAAACACATTCAGACAGAGGAGGCTTGATCGATTAAAGGTTTTCCCGGGAGCTGCACCTGATTCGTATTTGGAGAATGTAGTCAAGGGGTGGAGGGGTGTTGCATCACCTGAAAAGGAGGGACAGGAGAGTAGATGATTTCAAGGGGATTTAGGTTGAATGATATGTATGTACATCAGATATGACTACTGATCTCCTTTTCACTCGCGATCGGTCATGTTACTCTTAGGCACTGACTGACATGGTGCCGCTAACGCTGTAGAACTTTCCATCTCACCATTTCATCCCGATAACAACCTCCACTCGTCCCTATTGACGGAACAAATCCCATCTGAAACATTATCCAGACCCAGTTCCAAAAAATTGTCCAAACAAGTCGCCGTGCCTCGTATGGTCTCGCCTCAAATTGTCTCTGAAACATCGCCAAGTCCAAGACCTATCGGTTCCTTTTCTAAACAACAGGTAATGTGGGGTAACCCAGGAATTAACAAAATCTGACGTCTACTCCATTCATTCATTTCATTATTCATCAACCTTACGTTACGTTACTCAACTCTCATATCTATTCAACATCGGGCCCGGTACCCGATCTTTCAACCAACCTCCATTCAAACATCCTCTTGACCGGTCAAGCTTGGCTGGTCCATATTCCCCCCGTTCATCATTCCACCTTCAACACTACCCACTTTA
Source organism: Vishniacozyma victoriae (assembly GCA_017654735.1). Lineage (NCBI taxonomy): Eukaryota > Fungi > Basidiomycota > Tremellomycetes > Tremellales > Bulleribasidiaceae > Vishniacozyma > Vishniacozyma victoriae. The sequence continues at coordinate 125,679 of JADPYG010000004.1, forward strand.
AAAGACCGCAGAGGTCAACTTCATCATCTACATATACACAAGTCTCTTATCACTCCAACTTGTCACGATACGAATACCTAGTTCCTACCACCTAGTCCTTATTCAATACATCAACGCAATACATATCACATGCCATCGGCGCCTACTTCACCTGGACCCCCTCAAAGGGAGTACATGACTCGATATGCTAGAGAGATTGAACGTGAGTTACTTGAAGGAGAGGAGGTGCCTCCGCCAGCATCTTCATTTGGTCAGAATGGATGTATAGGAGCATGGAGGGTAGGGAGGGAGATTGGAAAGGGTGCTAGTGGTATGTCTTCTCTCTTCTCCTTCCCCAGTATATGAGAGACAGGAGCTAATGAGTAGGTCGAGTTCGGATCGCTAAAAACGCCGATACAAATATCTACGCAGCTATGAAAGTGATCGACAAAGCCGCTCCGGAACGAGAAACAGTATGCTCAATCGCTACTGCTACTTCGAAAGAGGAGGATAAATGTGAAAAAGTCAAGCATTCAATCGAGAGGGAAGTTGTAATTATGAAATTGATTCAACATCCAAATGTGATCCAATTATACGATGTATATGAGGATTCAGAGAATATGTATGTATCTCTATCTCCATATCTTTTGTTACATCCAGAAAGACGCTAACACCAGCCACCTACTCCTAGAATACGTAGGAGGAGGAGAACTATTCGACCGTCTAGTAAAACACGGTAAACTCCACGCAGACGAAGCATCCCAATATTTCCAACAGATCATCTCGGGAGTTTCATACTGTCATCATTTCGGTATCGCTCATCGAGACCTCAAACCGGAAAATATATTGATTGATCATCATAATCGTGTAAAGGTTGCTGATTTCGGTTTGGCGGCTTTACAACAACCTGGGAATTTATTGAGGACTAGTTGTGGGAGTCCGCATTATGCTTCTCCCGAGATTGTCTCTGTGAGTCCATGTTCTCTGATGACGTCTCTTCTTGATTCATGTATCGCACCTACCGGTGCTAGGCTAACATATAGGGAGTCCAATATAACGGAGCAGCAACCGATATCTGGTCATGCGGAGTAATCTTGTACGCACTATGCGCAGGTCGACTTCCATTCGACGATGAAAATCCAAGGACATTACTACAAAAAGTAAAGATTGGGAGGTATCATATGCCTCCTGATTTTACTCCTGATGTAAAGGATTTGATCAGTAAGATGTTGGTTTTGGATCCACATAAGAGGATTAAGGTATACTTCTTTCCTTTTCCTTTCCCATCTTTTCTTGCCCCTGCTATTTCGTCTCTCTCCCGAACCTTGACCTGTCAAAAAAAGGAAAGGAAGAGGTAGACTGACTCACAGATGGACGAGGTGATCAAACACCCTTTCTGTCAAAGACGACATCCCTCCTTCCCGACCGATGCTCTCTTTCTCGCTTCACCACCTGAATTGATTGACATCAAAGAAGTACTAGCCAGTAGGGGTGGGATGGATGATACTGCTTTCCAGAGTTTACAGGTCTTGTTACCTGATGCGGATGTTCGGGATTTGTATCGCGCTTTACATATGCCCGAGTGAGTCCTTGTTTCCTCTCCTTGCCCGCTTTACTCCTCCTTACTTCTCCTTGCCCTCTCTTTCTTCTTCGCTAGCTTCGTCATCCAGGGTCAGAGACAGATGTAGTTCAATGCTGACAGATAGGGAGAACTATGAACAAATCTGCTACCGTCTCATCCTCCTCTACGATAATCGAAAGATCAATGGCGAAGATCCAATCACCTATCGATTCTTCGGTAGTAAACCTGAAGAAGTCAAGATCGTCCTGCCCCTCTTCACGGCCGATATGATGGAATCCTTATTCATGAACCAACCATTCAGACCAACATACGATCCCCACCTCGACGCAGATTACCTCCAATACCACGAGACTGCTAAAGCGGAGATGGACGCTTTGCAACGGGTTGGGGAAACTCCGAAAGCTAGGAGGGTTAGGATGCCATCTCCAGAAACGGATTGGGAGATTGTACATAAAGCCGCACAGGGTACTCCTAGTACGTCTCCCTTGCTTCCTTGACGTAGTGAAGTAGAAGTACTAATAACAGTACTCGTGGACCATGATCGGCTTCCTACGCCAGGTCAAACGGAAGCGGCTCGAGCACTAAAGAGGAGATCATCACATCAACCAGCTACTTCCTCTCGACCTCCTCCTCCTGAACTCAACCGAAGGTCTACGGTGATTCACAAGATCGAAAAGGAAGAGAGGAAAGTAAATGGTCCGAGATCACCTATGCCCAAGACACCTGCATTACCTCAAGGGCATGAACATGCTCACACTCGACGAGACCGAGACCATACCAGACAAGGAAACTACACTACCCCATTAAGGAGTCCTCAACCTATGCGATCTCCCCAGACCCCTGCTACGAATTGGAATGAATATGAAAATACCCCAAGGGTCCCTGCTCCTTCTGGTGGATTGGCGGTACCGACCACGGACGTGGTGAAATGGGCTGCGAACGTCCCATTACCCAATACGCCCCTTACGGGTGGTTTCACCCGGTTCACCAATCCCCATGGCAACGGAGTCAATGTACCTTCTTCCACATACCGCCCACCACCTCCTCGCACAGACTATGGTCCTCCAGCATCGCCTCGATCCCAGAAACCCGCCCCAAGCCCCAATAGGACACCCAGAAAGAGGACAAGTGCAGTAGTAGATCAAGCATTCTTGGATGATATTCAACGACTTGCCGAAATCAATGTCGAACTCGATACACCCCCATTCTCAAAATTACATTCAAGTACGCGGAGGAATCTCGATCGATTAAGCACCTCAATCTCCCAATCAGGTCTTCCGAAGAGAAGAGACGCTTCTCCGGCAAAAGGGAAAATGGGTAATGTCTTCCGACTAATGAACAAGGAGAACGTACCCCACGGTAATGGGGAACCGGTATTGAGGAGAAAGAGGAGTGTTTTCGGTGGAAGAGAAAAGGAAAAGGAGAGGGATAAAGAGAATAAAAGGGAATCAACTTATGTGACTGTTTCTAGTGGTGCCGAGAGGGAGAGGGAGAGGAAATCGGTTTATGGGACTTTTGATGAACCGCTCGATACTCAGTTTAAGAATGTTCCAGGGGGATTGAGTGAGGGTAATCGGCGACCTAGGCGTGAGTCCCCCTTGCCTCCTCTTCCAACCCATCCCACCACCTAACAATTAGCTGCGCCCCTCAACCTCAACATAGCTAAACATGACCTCGAACCATCCCCCCGACTCGGCACTCCGGGACTAATCAACTCCCCAGCTCAGACACCTACCATGTCCCAGCTCGCTACTCCCACTATTGGATTCGGGACAGCACCGAGGACTCCACTTGCCGTAGTCCCCGAAGCACAAGCTAAGAGGGGATGGTTTGAAAAGACTTTCTCGGGGAAACCAGTTGGTGTGAGTCTGCTTCTCCCTCTACTTCTTCTTACTCTATCTCGATTTCGTTTGAACTTATGCTGATGATAGTACTACGAGTTGATCTCTACTTATGATTGTTCGACGACAAGGGAGGAATGTTTCAAGATTTTCAATTCCCTAGGAGCGGCTGTTCAAGTTGAAGATTCGGAAAATTGGGGTAATTTGGTAATCTCCCAACATGAAGTTAGGGGTAAGTCTTCCCTCCCATTCTAGAGTCGTCGGAAACCCCAGTAAATAGAGAGGTGAGCGGAAACAATTGGAGGGTCAAGAGAGAAAGGGAGAGGACAAAAAGAAGAAAGATTACTGACAAACAGGAATATCAGGCCAACTAATAACTCGACCCGTAAAAATAAAACTAGTCTTCATTCCAAGATCAAACTCTTATGGCGTACCCACCAGTGGAGGGAATTCACCAAAACCACCAGCTTCACCTCGATCTACATACTCTTCAATGAGGGGTACTGGGGAAAGTGGACAGGGGACGAGGATTACATTTAGGCAAGAAAAGGGGAGCGAGGAGGGATTTATGGCTGTTTTTGAGCAGTTTAGGACTACTTGGGGGTGGGTCTTTCTTCCTTTTTATTTCCTATCCTCGCTCTTGTCTTCACGATTCAACCGTCATGATGACGAAGAGACAGAGCTAGAAGAGTGAAAGAGAAAATACAGCTGATATACAGACTGGATTCACTCAGGTCTCCGGGGATGTACGGTTCACCCGCTTTCCCCCATTCTCCCCAATTATCGCCAGCTCAGAAGATGGGTGGTGGGATCGGAATGGGTATGGAGGAGAGAGGATTATTTGATGAGGATGTCCCAGGGATGGGAATGGGGATATATTCCTAGGGTCGATGATGTGATGAGAGTAGGTTGTGGTCTTGTTCAGACTGTGAGGAGAAGTGTGAGCAGGAGAGGTGAGATGGTTGTATTGCAATCGTCGGATCACGGGAATGCAACCAGCATGAGTCTCATTATGTGTCCATGGCTGCTGGATCCGAGACTTCGGCTGTTTGAGTGATCAGCTAAAAAGGCTCGACGCCTACTTTACTGTGAATTGATGCATGATGATTTCTCGATGTAATGATGAATTGTCTCCTCCTTCGGCTTTGCCAACGTCAACGCAAATCGTCTCAGACCTTCGCGTAGTGGCTTGACGGCCAGACGCCTATCGCCTATAATCATACCCCTGTGACCTAGCTCCATATCCAGCAGGAGGAACATCCCTACCATATCCAGCAGGAGGTACATCCCTGCCATACCCACCTGGCGCGCCTCCACCATATGCGGCGGGAGGCGCATAACCACCATGCGTAGGTGGTGGAGGGGCGTATCCACCTTGAGCAGGTGGAGCAGTGTATCCTCCTCTGGGCGGGAGGGGTGTACCGTCTCGAGCGATATTATCGAATGATCTGATGATATGTTCTGGTCGATACACAGGGCCTTGGCGTCAGCTTACATCCCAAAACTTGTCACAATGAATGAAGATAGGACATACCATCATAAGACCTATTACTAGGTAATTGCCCAATGAACCAAGGTAAAGCGGGAGCAAGATCCCCATGGTTCGAAAGAGCAGGTGATGCCCTCACAGGCTGAGCCCTAGGTGGAACGAAAGGGGGTGGAGGGGGAGGTCCACTTCCAGCAGATGGATACCTATTAACAGGTCTTTCATCCCTAGGTGGAACTCGCGGAGGGGGGTTATATGAGGGTGAAGGCCTTTGTCTCTTATTAGGAGCACCGCCCGAGAATGAAGGTGATCGAGATGGTCGATTTCGTCGGGGTGATGGAGGCCTGTACTGATTTTGAGGTTGAGGGATTGGTGGTGGGTAATTTGTTGGTGGTGGGATTGGGTGATTTCCGTTGGTGTTGTGTTGAGGAATCGGGAGGGTTGGGGGAGGTGGAGCCATTTGCATTTGAGGTGGCATTGGCATGTGTGGGGGCTGTCGACCTAGACCTAATTCCCTAGTTCCAATTTGATCTACTCCATCATATGTGAATCTCTGAGCTAGTCTCTTGAGTGTAGTGTCTGATAATTAGCCTCATTCTCCTCCAGATTGAAAGAGATGATATTGGGGAGAAAGATGAGGTGGACATACCATTTGGAAACACTTCTTTGAACCTCGCTTCCAATTTATTGACAGCAGCTAAATCACCGTACATGTATTCGTACCTAGCCCAAGCATCCCACAAAGGTCGAGATGTCTCTGCGGGGATGCTAAGTGCCGATTTCTCAAACAAAGCACGAGCATCTATCATCAGTCTCCTGATCCTTTATTCCTCGATCAACGAATAACGAAGAAATGGGCTACTCACTTGTATCATCGTTGATAGATAGCAGAAATTGGAGATGCTTAATCACATAATCTACTTCATTTGGAAACTTCTTAGCCCCCAAATCAAAGATCTTAATTGCGACCGCCGAGTCTTTGTTTGAATGGAACTCCATCATGGCTGATGCTTCGAATAAATGCCAAGTGAGATGAGTTCCTCTTCTTGCTTTTCCGAAAATAGTCCTGGCAGCTTTTATTCCCTGATGTCAGCTTTCCTTCCCCAGCTATGATGAACGGAGAGAGAGAGCAATAAATGAGACTCACCTCTGACCTCCTCGTAGATCGCATAAACATGATCCAAGAAATCGAAATTGCAGTTTCGATCTCTACAATCTCTTTCCCTCTTCTCTGCTCTACCATCTTTCCCCTACCCTCCCTCTCCTCGACTAATCGTTTCATCTGATCAGACATGTTGATCTCATCATCAGTCGTTTGAGGCGCATTTGGGATTTCAGGTCCTTTAGCAGCTTCCACTTCGGCAGAGACGGTCTTCTGGAGATTTTCAACTTCGGTAGTCAAGTTTTCGATAAGGGAAGTGTAGATTTCGGTACAAGTTTTCGCATCTTTTTGGATCTCGAGTAAATCGGCACATGCGAATGTTAGGAGGACGCTGAGATTAGCTCAACCCCACCAAATTTGTAACAATCGTACCTGCTTGGACAAGCTTGAATACCGTCTTTGAGAGTTTTTATTGCTTCCTCGATATCCCCAGAATCAGAATAGTAAGTCGAAACATAATGCCTGTACATTAGCCGCATCCATACCAAGGAATCGAGAGGGACGTACCAGAGCTCTGGGAAATGCCTCATCTGACACAAACATTGCTTCATGGCATATTTGATCCTAGCCGCCAAAGCCTCTTTATCCTCAATAACCAATTTATTCTCCTGTTCCCATTTCAGATAAGCTTTCCAACCGATTATCAGTCCACGCTCGAACCCGCTGAAAGTTGGTTTGGGAGGTAAGACACTTTGAGCGGCGTAGAGGGGATCGGTGAGTCTTTGGAGATCTTTGAGAGCTGTTCGTGCGGTCATGTAGGCAGGTGACCTCTCTGCTAGGAACTTTTTGGCCTGTTCATCAGCTCAGACCGGTTGTAAGGTAGAGAGAACGAGCTTACGGTCTGCTTATTGACATTATTCTCGAATGCGTCGTATGCTTTCCAGATTGCTTCGACATTATCGAGAGGGATACAGGTCGCTTTATGGTATGCTTTTCTTAGATTATCCTGCTTCTGCTGTTCTTCCCAATCATTTGTCGGCTATCCATCAGCTTACGATCGATTGTAGGTGCGACTGAGCTCACCCTTGGGGCGCTCAGGAACTGTAGATAATCCTGCCATATCTCCCCACTAGCCCTATCCGTACCACAATCTTTCAATGCAAAGTCATATGCCTCGATAATAATTGCTCGAATAGGATCACTCAGTGTCGCGCCTTCCACAACTGGATTCTGACGACGAATATATTGTAGGTATTGTTCTACCATCAGCTTCATCTAATCGGATATGGGTGACATACTCCATACTGCGACATCGCTGATTCCGCCAGAGGAACCTTTGATAGCTTTGGAGAATAGATTTTCGACTTCTGAGAAATTGTTTAAAGCTTGCTCTAGCTTGAGTAGGGATAGGAGGGGTTGGGTCTGCATGTCAGTTTTGGTCGGGAAGGGCAAAGGTAGACTTACAGCACTGGGACTATCCTTTTCGATCACCGCGTACCAAGCTCGAGCATCGTTGATCTCGGTATTATCGATACTCCACCCAAACAAGTGGAGTAGAGCTTGGGTGTCTTTATGGTCTAATATCAGCATTCTCCCCAGATGACGATTATAAGGACTCACTGGCTCGCCAACCAATGGCTGCTTCCTTGTTGTTGACAACACTGGGCGATTGTTCAGTGATTCCGGAAGGTAATTCGCTTAATGGCAGATTGGGCAGGTGGCTGTAAGGTTGTTCGCTCGTACTACTCGTCGATGGGAATTTCGTCTTGACTTCCTCAGTCTTGATGGGTTGTTGTTGGAATCTAGGATCGGAGCTTGCGGGGACAATTGGTTTGACGTCCTCGGCCGATGCGGCTACAGACGATTCGCGAGGTTGAGACGGATCGAACGAATTGACTTGTGCGCTAGCTTGTTCTATCGTCTGAGGGACGGATGGGTCGTATGAAACAGATGTGGTGTCCTGAGGTTCGGATGGATCGTATCGAGCAGCCGGTGCCGATTCACCTTGGGGTTCGGATGGATCATATCTGACCGCAGAAGCTGGCGCCTGATCTTGAGGTTCTGAAGGATCGTATCGCTGAGGTGGATCGTATGTATCCTGTGGTTCGGACGGATCGTATCTAGGTCTGACTTCCGCTTGTTCTTCCACATCCACTTGCATCGGACTAGTCTCTTCCTCTATCGTAGTCTCCATAACGACGTCGTGTGCTGGTTCTGCAACTTGTTCGGGCAAGACTGGAGCAGGTATATCTGCATTGACGATGTCTATAGTATCTTGTGCTTCCGTCACTGTCGCTGTTTGAGAAACGGGTTGGTCGTGAGGAGTAGCAGCCTGTGCACCAAGTCGCGGATCACTAGAAGGAGCAGGGGGAATAGCCGATTCTAAAGCCCCTTCTACTTTTTCTGCCTCTGCCATAAACGCGTCTGTCTGTGCAGCAGCTGCATTTTCATCATCATCAATTGCAATCTCATCCGAATTTACATCTGCCTGAGCTGCCTGATTCTCGACTGCCAAATGTGCTTCGGCAAGACCCGACTCGACGTCGGTTAAAGTGTTTAATTGCTGGATTATTCCAGATGCTTCTGATGCCGATGAAGTATGATCCTGATCTGGTTCTTGTTCTTGAATGTCGGACATGGCGGGTGAGGATGGTATTGGGGGATCAATGGTGGTTCATACAGAGAGAGGGGGGAGGGTGGAAAAGTAAGAGGAAGAGAAGGAAGGATGAGGGCGTTGGAGAAAGGAACACACACACAGAACAAAGTGGGGGGAGTAGATAGTATCAGTTGATGGTGTGCACCAAGCAATCCGTAATGTCGCAGATGGTTTCGAGTATCAGATCAGAAATTCGTAACCTGAGCTCTTGATGCGGTACGAGGGCAGCATATTGCGAGATCAGGGCGAGAGTCAGTCGTATTTGGGCTGGATTCGCAAAGTTGACATGACTACACCACTACGAACAGAGAGCACCGACGGAGGCATTGTCCAAGCATCAGCTGGATCTGGAAACATTGATGCATCTGACTACATAACAATCACGCTGATGGACTATCGAGGGCTATGAAGGGAGAGAGGTAATCTGTGCGACCACAGAAAGCCGGAAACGTTACTCGAGGATACTGACATCTGATTTGGGGATGATCCACGACTGCCCTGAAATGATCGGAGGAGACGGCTTAGAATCAGCAAGACGGTCTCCCTCTTCGAGGACGCCACGGTCGACAATGTCCGTACGGTCATTCACCATCAGTCACCCAATACGGCGGTTTCACTCAGAAGTGTGTTTGTCAGTATTTCTGTCCACTCCACTAGGTGTCCAATTCTACTCGGGACTTTCGAAAGATCCTAGTCAGCCCGGCCTGTTGGACAATGAGTTCTGCTGGGAGTAGATGTGATTCCCAGGCCTTACACCATGTTGAACTTAGGCTGGTCGGGGATGCATCTTCGCTACGATCTGGGCATCGAAAATCACCAGGCTACCTCTAGAGTCTTTCACGCCAGCACCAGACCCTCAGGTGGATTCCAGTATTAGGCCGTTCCGTCCTCCTCATCTCCAGTGACGAATGATTGACGATGCATACAACATATGATAACCGAATTTCCCAACTTGACATCCCATTCCCCATCCCCTCTAGAAATCATAATCATCCCCAGGCCCAGCAGCAGCAGCCGTCCCCGAATTCAGTTCACCTCCATATTGACCGAATCCACCAAGTCCAGCCTGCTCAGGTCCCATACCCATATCGATATTCTTGGCCTGATCCATGAATTGCTGCTTGACATCTAATGTCTGAGTGATCAAAGCTGCACAAGCTCGTTTCAGCGCGTCGGCGGGATTTGAGCGGTCATCCGTCTGAATCTTGATGACGATATCGTTCTCGAGGGGATGAGGGACTTTGTAGCCTGCGAAGAGGACTGAAGGATCTAATAAGAGTTGTCTTGATATCAGCTCTACAACACGCAGGGTTGGAACGAGCTGAACATACGCTCTTATCATGTTCCCTAACGTGTGATCCTGTTTACGTAGTGTGAATGTAGCTGCGTTTGGAATCTTGGCATCCTCCTCTATCTTCAGACTGGATCATGAGCGCAAGCACCAGTAGCGTCTACCAAGAAGGACCTACGGCTTTTCATCTTCATCCGGAATCCACGCCTCCACCCTATTCGGCTGATTCATAGCACTAGCTCCTCCCGCCATTTTGATGATTCCGTACTTGAGAGTTTATCCAAGGGGTACTGCACATAGTCAGCCGTGTCCCTCAGCCGCATTACCGGCACGAGGCAAGAATCAGCCCAGCTTTCGAGCTTGGAATTTACTGTCTCCAAGCTCGTGACCCGTAGAAGTAGGACTAGCTGCACATACCTAGTGTTCCAGATGATATATCTGAGTCTCGAACTGTCGTACTGTAGGATTGTTGACGAACGGAAGGTGTGTGTATAGTAGACGATCGTATAGATACCCGTAACGCTTGATTGATTGCAGAGTAGAGTAACCAAAAGTTAAAGGGAGGATCAATTAAAGGTTATCCGGGGTAATCTCGCCGGATCCTCACCTGACTGCTGTCATCTATCAATCCGGTTCACAAGGATAAGGTAGAGCTATACAGCTCAGAAAAAAGATGGCATGGATATCAAGTGGTCGTACTAACGACGAGGTGAGCTGCAGAAAGCTAGAAAGACCCCCGTCTCGGCTCGAGCTCATGACTAGCTGATAGACACGATGAGGAAGAACGGTCTGATCAAATCTTCGAGAGTAGCTGAGGTGATTCTCGTCGACGCCGACTACTGATATCGCAGCTGATATACAGGCAATGAAGCAAGTAGACAGGAAGAACTACGTGGTAGACAAGACTAAGGCATATGAAGATTCACCTCAGTGAGCTCTTACGCCCCTGTAGTGGAGGCAAGCTAATGAACAGGCCAATAGGATATAACGCTACAATATCGGCACCGCATATGCACGCCCACGCAGCTGAGATCTTGCTCTCCTTACTCCCAGCCAATAGTCATGGTGGGGCTATACTAGACGTCGGTAGTGGATCAGGGTATCGTAAGCTATATTACACCGCTGTCGCATGAGTTGATACGGTAGTGACGGCTGTATTTCATCATCTCGCACCAAATGCCAAAGTGGTCGGTATAGAACATATCAAAGAACTAGCCGAATGGTCGAAAGAGAATCTTCGGAAAGATGGTATTGAGGTCGGAGACGGGGGCGTAGAGATCGTCCATGGGGATGGTCGATTAGGTGAGCTGTCATCACCAATTGAGATGGGAAAGCTGAGACCTAGGATCGCCTGAGCACGGTGGGTAGCTCCCATGATCTAGCTCATGGAAGCTCCGTTCCAGATCATACACGTCGGAGCGGCGGCACCAAGTATTCCCCAACCACTAATCGATCAGGTCAGCTTCAATTCGCTCGATATATGCATGTAAGCTGATAACAGTTGGCAAAGCCGGGGCGGATGTTCATACCAGTAGGCGAAGACACTCAAGGTATTTACGCTCATCAATCAATGAGGACGAGGCTAAAGGATAGATATTTGGCAAATCGATAAAACGACCGAAGGGGTCGTAACGAAAACAAAGCTTTTTGGAGTCATGGTCAGCCCCTCCTTGGAGTCATGGATGGTGCTGATGGGTAGTATGTTCCTTTGACTGATGCTGTCGAGCAGTGGCAGTGATATCTGCCACTAATACGTGGTTGACGGCAGTATTCGGGGTATGTAAGTTTTATGGCGATGTATATCCTTTGTGAGATCAGCAGAATTTCGGAACGCGATCGATAGCATATTCGAAACGAAATTGAGCGGCCTTCTCTTGATCATTCATCTCTTGCCAGGCATCCGGCAAGCAACACCCTCAAGACAGAGTCAAACACCATCGAGACAGATCCATATCATGTCACGACGGCAGCCACAACATCCCCAATGGACATATACTTTATCCGAAAATGCAGAATATCCTGAGGGCGGCAGAGAAAACACTCTCAACCACTTTGCAAAATACATGGAGGACACACTTTCTCGATTCAAGCCATCGATCGTGACCGACAAGGTGCAGGAAACAGTGGCAATCAAGCTCCCTACATTCGTGGCCAAACCAGCGCAGTCTTTAGAGATAATTCCCGACGCCACTTTCAACGATACAATCATCTATATTCCGTCCTGGTTCCGTCCGGATGGCTATACTTTGCAACCGGGCGAGGAACCAAAGGGATCCGCGATCGTGTTTGACGGGTCCAATGCATATCGAGTGTCGAAGGTCTCGCACACGGACAACCTGGCTGGAATCGAGAACCTGTCAATAACCAACCGTACTGGGACTCATAAAGTGGGAGTTCAACTCAGCGGAGGAACTCGAACGGAGTATTCGGAATTGCCAGGACTCTTAGATTGGAAACGATCAAACATTGTCAGACAATCAAACAAGGTAGGGATCTCTGAGAGACGTCCGGTGTGTACGGCTCGCGAGACATCCGCCAGCGCATCATCATTGCAAATCACGCGCCCTCCAGGCAGGTCATCTGCAGCCGCTTCCCCGACGCCGAAGGGAAATCGCATATTACTTCCGGATCCGCCTGCTGAAACGTCGAGCAAGTCCCCTGAGATTACAAGAACGCCTCAGGAATATCCGAGTACACCTATGGCATCTCATCAGCAATCCACGCCACTTGTCCATGAGCACACAAGTGCCGCTCTTTCCGACCTAAACACTGGATATCAGTCTTTACAGGCGAGGATAGATGCCATTACATATTCTCCCTTCATACATGTACCCGCCACTCAGCAAGAAGAGGACCAAACCAAAGATGAGCCACACAAGCAAACTAGGTCACGGCAGACCGCGCATGAGCAAGAAGAAGAGGGAGCGAAGATGCTAATAAACTTGCTCGAGGAGATTTACGGCACTCATATCATTGAAGAAGCATCATCAATCTGAGACGTTGTTGTGAGAAGTCATTTACTAGTCAGCAGCTAGTCTTGTAGCAAGTACTACTATGCTCTCCGGTGTAAATGGAAAGGGAGTGCGAGGGCAATTCTGGGAGCTTGCGTCGTGAATACATCTACCGTCCTACTTGACAATATGCATATGCTGTGTACAATTGATTCCACATCACTCTTCCTCCGGTTTCAGACATGTTAACAATAATTGACTACTCACAATGCTATGAACATAACGGGTACACAGTCTACTGAGCTGTCTTGTTGTCACTTCCAACAGTAGCAGTTCCCTGACCTTGACTTTCGTCCTGAGGATGTCAGCACCCCCAAAAGTATCGGTCAACGGGGTAGACACTGGCCACAAGCGATCCACTGTGGCGCTCATGACTTGGTTCATTTACCTGGCTATCCAGTGGTACCCAATACAAAATGTCTGTATCACCTCGCTTCTTGACCCAGGTCAGCGGCACCCCGTGGATTCTATAGGAGTGGAGCCTTCCCTGCTTGATTCTAGTCTGATTCTCGAGGCTGGCTTCAGCCTGTTTGCTGAGAGATGGACTGAACAGCTTTTGGTTATGGATAACCAGTCTAGATTGAGGGCTTCCGTGACAATCAAAGAGACCATCCGTATCGCTGGTGAGATACGCATTTCTCTGAGTGTGTCTATGATAATTTTTGGTTCCTCGATCTCTCTGATGTTGAGAAAAAATGTCAACGTTACATGGGCGATGGTCCTTGTGACAGGGTTTCTCACCAATGGCAATCTCCATGTTTGTCACTCGTTTGGGATCATAGTCGGATGTGTAGACTGCTTGATCATTGAGTTCCAAAACCCCCTCCGATTGGGGGAACATCTTCAAGAACCAGGCAGAAGCGGACTCTGTCGGTTGACTACGCGCTCCTGGCTGTATGTAATGATGTGGGACAAATGTTTGAGGACCTGTGGGATTGGCTGCGTTTAGTGGGAACACTTTACCGAGTTGGGTGTAGATTTTTGAATTGGTCGGGGGAGGCGATTCACGACCGTTACTTGTGGATAGACATGATATAGACCTCATCGTAGTGAAACGATGTGGAAAGGTAAAATTGGCACTACAGCAACTTCTAATATGCAAACATGACAACAATACTTGCCACCAAGACGGAGGCGTGAAAGGTGACGCCTTCAAAAAGGAAGTCGCCTTGGCGGTCAGGTCAGAGGGTCTATCTGTATAACAGATACTGTGGAGCTACCAAATGGAGGCGCTATGCAAGGAGCAGCCTGCCCACAGCAGAAAAGTCCGTGGAGCTGGATGTTTGCACCTATCCAAAGCTGTATGGACGCGCTGCTCAATCTCTTCATTACTTAAGGCAGGAACACCAAGGCAAGGATAGTACTGGCTGGACATCTTGGAGTGGCAAGTACGTGTCAGACATGGCCTATTATGTGCTCACGAAGTAAATCGAATCGTTGCCCCAAGCAAAGCATTCTGGCATCAAGATGGACCCTCCTCGATCACCTTGTTGTCCAGAGCTGAGCTACCAGTTCCACTCCTTTGAGAGCCTCATCACGCAGTGTATGAGATACATGCCACAACGACGTGGTCTGACGGGAATATCTCGCTGACTGAGTTGGCGTGAGGGTATTCATCCTTTGTGCGGGCGATACAGATTCAAACCGCAGTCAAAAGCAGCAGGCCCAGCGGCGTAGCATTCCGACTATCATTCAACCTTGGACATCCTGACATTTTCTTGCTGCCAGACATCCACTCAATGCCACGACGAATGCCAAGACAAGAGTACCAGTGGACCGTACTGCCAAATGCCTCAATCATCAATGACCTCCGCGCGGACTTTCAAGACACTCTCGCTCCGATTGCTATGTTTGCCAAGGTCGATGGATCCAATAGCCACCTCAGGGTTGCTTTGGAGAAGAACTCAATCCGCAAGACCACCTCGATAACAAGTATAAAGCCGGGGCACTTAAAAGAAGATATCCTCTATATCCCGGCCTCAATCCCGTTCAAGAGACGGCTTACCCAGGAAAGTGATAACTCGAAAGGTACCTTTGTGGTGAGTTACAATGGGGGTAAATTCTGTATTCCCGGCGTGTCCCTGGTCGACGATGGTGAAACTGTCACTATTTACACAGTGGACAAGGACGGCATGAGGGAGAGGGGGTTTACACTTGCTAAGCAGACTGGATTACGGCAAATGAGGACGCCGGGAGTAATGGCCTGGCGAGGAGCCAATATTAAGAAAATGGAACGTGTGACTCATCTACATCCATCACACTGCGACTACAAATCCACAAACTCCGCATCTACCGCCGCTACCCACAAGTCACGATTGCCGCATACTCCTACTGGGGCTGCGAGCACGGTCCTTGAGTCGAACACCAGTCAGTACGGGTATCAACACTCGCTTTTGAGTAGCTCAGGTCCGATCGAGGAGCCGGATGCCTTACTTGCCGCAATGGTGAATCTCGCAGAAGACGTCATTCCGAGCACCGGCCAGGGCTCAGACCATTCTATGGCTCCGCTGTCTCATTGGTCTGATGAAGCAATTGGATTTACCCCAATCAACCGTGGCTAAAATCTGGCAAAGCTGGCTGAGGTACTCATCACGCAGTACAGATTGGAGGGCTCCGAGATCCATCAGCAGGATCGTACGCTGGCGAACCTGTTACACAGTTTTAGACAACCCTGGTAGATTTTGCTTGATACCCTATGTATACATCGTATGCACAATCAACATGTCTCAAGTTTGATTCAGTCTCTAAGCAGGCATTTAATAGCTAACAATTTACGAGAATGTGAGCAACCAAGAACACGTAAGAGTACACTAAGCTGCACTGGTTCCGTCTCTGACGGTAATGGATTCCTCTTGAGTATTGTTCTCCTCCTAAAAGTATCAGCACATGATGGTCTTGCCATGTCAATTTGCACAGGGACACCAAATCATTGATGGACTTACCGGTTGTTGTTTCACCCACTGGATTGATCTTCTGTAAGGGAGCGGAATGCAGCCATAGAAAGTCGGAGCCAGCCCTTGAGGCCTGAACTTTGCAGAGATCATGACCACAGCCAAGCAAGTCGGACAATTCTTTCAATCGACTCTCACCTCGAGATGCATCAGGAACAGCCCACTAAGCCTTGGGCAGTGCAACTACGTCCAATCTCTATAGATCTCTCTGACTTTGTTGATATGAATCATTCACCACCTTCCCCCCATTTTTAAACACGCAGACAACAATTGCTTAAGTACAGTACATTGACTCAGAACAAGGGCACGCCAACAGCTAAGCTACATTGTGATTACTTTCATGGGTGGAAAATTCTGCCGTTGGCTTGTTGATGATGGCCTAGCACTGTCAGCACAACTGCATAATGAGACCTCAAAGATCAGAAGGTAAATATGAGAGGCTGCAAATGCAAAGATAGAGGATTGGTACTCACAGGCTTCCTTTCCACGCAATACAATGTCACCTCATCTCCATTGCCAGTAGGAATTGCCCAAGCCACTTCCGCTCCCTCAAATAGCAGTGATCGATTCCCTTAGCTTTTCAAGTTCAGCAACTCCCGAGTTGCGCATTTAGACGGTCCATCAGGTCTGTCGGTGTTGGTCAAAGATCCATTAAACTTTAAGGTTACCAATGATTCACCTCCCTTATAGGTCCATTCAGAGACTTTTTCAGTGAGAAGGCCTTGATGCTGGGCAACATGGCAGTATGGCTTTTTGTTTTTGGGCGTTGAGTATATGATGTGACAAGGCCCTTTCTGGCCATTTCTGTTACTGATCGCGGCTATCAAATCGGTCTCGTCTTTACGCGGATAGTATTTACAAGTCCAAACCCTGCGTCCGTCATCAAAAATACTTTGAGTTGGCGATGGAAGTCCCCCCTGGGGCAAGTCTTTGGAGCGAGGGGTTGATTGATGGGTTGGGACAAAGCGGAAGGTTCCATCGACTTGCGATGCCAAAGTGCCAACCTGGCTGTATTGCAAAAAATGATCCTTCAGATCTTTCTTGGAGCCAAAAAATGACTTGAAGTCTGAAAGGGAAGGTGTCATGACGCAGTGAAATAGTGAAGGACTGTAGGTGTTGAATATGTCTCCTCTGGTGTTGACCTGTTTATACGAAAGTGGTGCGGGGTGACATTGCCACCGAGGCTCAGATATAAAAGGTTTAAGTATCAATGGATCATGTGGAGCTGTTTGTGTGCAATGTTAATTTATATATTCACCTTGTGGAGCCATCAACGGAATACCTCTCCAGGAAGCGGCTACAAGACCTTGGAGCTTGGGCTTTTCTCCTGTCTACATGGGAAAGGGCAATGCACCGCTTCACAACAATGCTCATGAAAGGGAAAACAAAGGAAGGTCAGGCGAGAGGATGAAGCAATGATCTTCTCCTGCTCCGACTTGCGCAGTGGCATTTTGTGACATTGTCTGTCTTTGTGGCTTAGCCACTCCCGTCAGTGCAACTCCATTTATCCCGGCGTTATACAAGTCTCATGCGGGGTTATTAACGATCCTTTCATATTCTATTTAAGGTCAGAAACAGCTGTGAAACTCCAGTGAGCTTCATCTCTTGTCTTCTCTTACAATACACATTGCCACGGCCGAACCATAACACCAATCAAACACCATTGTTCCAATACACATACAATATGGGAAAATACCCCAATACCGGAGCTGTCCATGTGCCTTGGCTTGAGGTAGACGAACGCAAAGTCCTCGATGCATCTTTGAAGAGTGTAGGAGCCATAACAATGTGGCACAACTCGAGACAGGACCACAAGACGACGTTCATGTTTGATAAGTCGAGCAAGAACCTGAGACCGGTCCGTCTCGACGATCCAGCAGTCAAATTCAATCGACGTGTCATGATTGTACCCACCGGTGATGGCACCTTCGATCAGTCCAGATTCAAAGGCTCAGTCATTCTCCGACCGGACGACGAGATCGGAGAGTTCCAAATGAGCGTCATGCTTGAAGATGTGGATATTCGACTGGACAACGAGAAAGTCACAATTGGAAAAAAGACCAAGGGAAAGGGACGAGACAAGGACAAAGATATAGTGGAATCACTTTGCTTGTCACTTCACACACAACCAACTATGCAAATATACAAGTCGGGACACCCCACTTTCGCTTGGGGGGACGGAGGACTCGGGAATCCGGTTGGAAAAGCATGCGCCACCCCGATTTCGATCCACGAGTCCCATCGGGACCGCGTTACTTACCTCGATACTCTTTTGGACCAAGTCTTCGACGGCGGCTCGGACGGATGGACGACCCGAGAACCGGCTTCGACTTTTGACCCAAGTATCGAACCGGCCGCAGCCGAGTCCAGTACCCGCCGCTCAGCCCCGGAATACCGATGGAAGGTCGACTACGTAGGAACCGAGGAGTCTCTTGAAACCTGCAAGCGGCATTTCCAAGATGCTCTTAATCCCAGCCACATCAGGACCCGAAAAGGAGGATTCGCAATGGCGTTTCCATCGGGTGTCATCCAACCAGCTTATTCGGTGCAAGGTATCGAGGATGCATGGTATGGAGGAACCGTCTTACATCACTCGCCATCGATCCCTCCCGAACAATCGACTAATCCGACAGACAGGCTGTCAAAGGGAGAAATGTTTATCCGACATCATGGCCAGGTGTGCCGTGTCACCGATGTTGATCGAAGGGTCCTTGATACTGGAGCAGACTTTTTGTACAAAACGACTCGTAATGGAGCTCATGAAATCGGGGGTAGGCTCCAGGGAGGAACGCGAGCCGTTCTGATGGAGACACCGTCACTTATTCGATGGGACGGAGCAGAGATTCATAGGGGATAAAGAGACGAAGCATTTCAACATCCCTAAGTCACACTCTCAAGATCCCACCACCCCAGCTCGCAGTCGCTTTCTTGGTAGTCCTGGACGTTAGCATCGTAGCTTGTCGCGTTGTCTTTCTGATGAATTCCCGCATGGTGAAAGACGACGCAGCGGCTTACTGAGCTTCCCCGTCATGAGCGCGGTCATCTTGGCTCAAACATTGACCATGTACCTTACTTGTCGTTGATATGCTGCACCTGCTTTTACAGCTCATGCTGTACAGAGTATGACCGAAAATGTGACCGCAACACTTTGCTTCCAGGAAAGAGGCTGCTCAGAGGGTGGCAAATGGGGGCGGTTTTGTCTTGAGGCTATATTTAGCCATAAGCAAGCTTCGGGCGATCGGTGATGACAACCTTCTTCATTGCCTAAGTACTTATGAGCACTACGGCAAAAATTCTTCTCCCAGTCCCTCGGTAGCATTCGGCCACACATCCAGCAAGGCATCAATCATAAGCGCCATGAAGTCGGTGTTGAAGGTCGACCCTAAAGACGCGACAGCGAGCGATCTATCCACTCGGAGGCAAAGTAAATCCCAGCCGATAGACTGGTGGACGGTCGCCCGGAAAGTCGGTATCCTGATGGCTTTCGTCTATGGTTCGAAATTCGTGGGAAACATCATCAAACACAGAGGATTTTCTTTCCTCGCACCATCAGAATACGATCCTGGGCCACTATGAGGGACTCCGTTTCCAGGTCACTACTTGAGATCGAGGAAAGGATGTATTGGGGAATATGTTGAAGCACTCGCGGGCCTATGGGATACGGCTTTCTTGACGCGTCGTGATGAATACCAGGGCGTGAGATCAAGGTAGAGAGCCCTAGGACCATCGTGGAAACGTTTAGACTGACGCTAGATGCCGGTCGTCACGTGATTGCTCAATTCGGTGCTGAATAATGCCTATGTCTCGATGACGGAACATATGAGACATACTCAGCTAGCCTTAGAGAGACTGCACGTATCTCCAGTACGTATGGGACCAACAAGCCGGGTCGCACATTTCGTCTCATCCGGGCAGTAAGGTGTCATTGAAGCTTTTCAACGTGGCTTTTCGATACCCGGGCGCAATTCCTGGAGGTCGTTGAGATAAGCTCGATGGACCCATGCTTGACTTGCGCAACGGCTCCAAATCTAATTGCAGACTCATCGAGGCACTCCCCATGGTCCGGACGCCAAAAGGCGCCGACGCGTCCGCAGGCACGACGCCGATAGTTCTTAACCTGTCATCCGCTTTCTTCCCTGCATCTGCTACATCTCTATATGTCGGGCATCGAACACATCATCGACGAGCTTCCCGAGTCCACCCACATCAACTTCAAAACCCATCGCGACTTCATAACCCACGTCGACGGGTCCTCGCTTACCGGCGAACAGTACGTGAAAGCGTTCATTCGTACTCGCAGCTCTGGCAGCACTCAATACCGCCTTGCCGATCTGAGCGCCGTCGAATTCGATGGAGGACGTGAATGGCAGGACGATGTTGGTCGAACGATCTATCTCGAACGACCTATACCGGCGATGTACAGTAGTCGACTCTCGCGTCCATACAAACAATTTCTCGAATGGATCGAGCAGCAGCGTCGATAGTACGGTGACCGAACTCGACTCGAGGGCTGAACTCACTTCCTCCAATGATGGTCTGGCTCGGGGAGACATCGGCGAGTGCTGTATTTCAGTCTAAGGTCATCCGAAGCCCGCACAACTGCACCGGCGACTATCATCCGTGGGTCACCCGGATATCGAGCTGCGATTGTCGGGGAGGTTGCACGACTCGCCCATCGGTGGTTGCAAGATATTAGCTGCGCTACAGTCGGACAGAGGGAGCGTATCCTGCATTATGACTTCCAGTTTAGCACAAGTATGAAGAAAGTTTGATCGAGGTGAGTACGTGTAATTCAGAGATGAAATCTCGCTGATCGGCCACAGATTCAGCGAGAATATGAATCAGAGAGAAACATATGCACCAATTTAATATAAAGTCGGAATTACAGTACTCAGCCACCTGTCAGTCATTGTCGCTTTGTGGGTCGAGGCAGTCTTTGATTTGAGCGGCCTCCAAACCATCGTCCCAGGTTCGTTGTAGCCCGTGTTTTCCTTGACGAACCAGGAGCTTTCTCATCTCCTTCGTGCCAGCCTGTGTCCTTTCCCGTGAAAGATGCCTCGCCTTCCTCTGACTTCCGAGTTGCATATAGTGCCTCTGCCCGCCCATCTCTTCCAACTTTTCGGTTCCAGTCCTGCTCTTGCGCCTTATCCTCGATCCTGCTGTGCATCGTGTCCTGTGGCTTCTCGCCTGCTGGTTCGAGCGCAACCCAGCGCTTGCCGCGGCCAAATCCCTCTGCAAAAACCAGAGTATCCGGACTATCATCTCTGTAGTGACCCTTGTCTCTTTGCCCCACGGTCGCCCAAAAATCCATAGCCTCCTCGCCATCTCGGTCTCCTTCCGGTCTCGACACATTGATCACCCATTGCAATCCGGATTGGGCCACCTTGGCGGTCATATGAGTGTAGATCTCGCGATGATATGGCCCTGTCGCCTCTCCAAGGAGCGATGTTGAAGCACTATACACTCCGACTGTGGCATCTGGAAATACAGTTCCAGAGTAAATTGCGTCTTGCAGGGCGAGATCGTTTGTTTGTAAGGTAATGTAATGGAAGTCGACCAAACGGTTTGCGTTTGTACCGTGTGTTTTGCGGTCCAGCCAACGCTGTGGATCCTTTTTACTGAACACAAAGAGACCGGCTTTTTGGGTGGCACGTATCTTCGACCCATCGGATTCGGGAACAGTAGTCGCTGGGGATTGTGGTAGATGTGCTTGTGAGTATGATAATTGCGGTGGCAAATTCGTGCCCGGGGCGAGGACCACAGAAAAAGGGACATCTGTCGAGTACGGCAATGAAAGAGCAGCCTCCTTGGGGGGTCGCCTCGATTCAGTCTGTTTCCCAGTCATCCGAGCTACGTTTTGAAGGCGAGTAATCTTACTGATAATGGACAGCTTTGAAAGCGGAACCACTAGTGTTCGTCATGTCGGAAAGATGTGGATCAGGATGTATCGAGATCGTGCGGTATGGTATGTGAGAAAGAGACAAGAAGGCTTGGGTCAGGTAGGCTAGAAAAGGCGTTTCTCCTAGGGTGAAAGGAGAATCACGACTTCCAAACAAAGGACAAGCAAGGGGGCAAGATGGAAGGAAGTCTGGTTTTTAAGAGATAGTGGGGCAGGGGTCGAGCCTCCTGTGATCCAAGGAGTCCTTGGTCTTGCTAGCTACTACCCCTTCCCTCCAAGTAATCGAGTGTACCCAACATGGCTGTTCATGGTCATAGTCTTGCTCTATGAATGTTTGAAAGTCCATAAACAGCCCCCATATGACCAGTGTGTATCGATAACGTATGGCGTTTGGTCAACCTGGAAGCATCCTATAAGATGGTTCCGCGGCATTGCATTACATGTAGTCTTGATAGTGGTAGCATTTCAATGGGATGAGCAAGTATATGTATCCCTACAGTCATCAGATCAACATGATCGATGTGTCAGGCATCTTGAACGTTGATGAATACATCTCATTGCCCAAGTCAGTCCCATCAAATCTTACAGTTTCATGCACTCGATCGCAGACCAGCATCCTCCTTCGTCCAAATCAGTCCCCTCATCCTCCCGTACAGGTGTAAAGCCATGCCATCGCTCGTCATCGTCTTTGAAGAAGAAAGAGCCATCGTCGGCAGCGTAGAGTGTTCGACCCTTGTCTACAATCTTTCCACCAAGCCAGCTGTTACCTTCCGTCTCTTCCTTCATTGTTCCATACGACTTTTGCTCTGGATCAGTAATATACATGGTCCACCTCTCAGCTCCCTTGACCAGGCGGACGTCCAACCCGGTTTCGATTCGACTGTATACCTGTTCAGAGTCCTGCGCGTGATGAGTCATAGGTGTAAATGTCTGAACGGCGATGTTAGAATAGGAAGTCGTCTTGTGGGATTTGGACCGCTCTTTGGGTGTAGGCTTGAGGCTGATATATTCGCAGCGATCCGCTTGACTGCGCGACGGTGGCTCGACTGGGAAGAGAAGGTAATCGGGATGCGGTCTTGTCGTGATAATTTGGCGGTTGCTTGACGATCGAGGTTCTACTTCGGATTGTCCACTATAGTCTTCGAGTCGCAATTGGACCGTACCATCGTTTCGAGATTCGGCTATTTTGTCAAACGATTGAGCACCGAACAGAGATCCAATAGGGCGTTTCTATTCCATCATGGAAGCTATCGTCTGAGAGACAGAGCTACGAGAAGTCAGAGGATAGAGCGGAAAGCGAGAGACGGGTGATTTAACCGAAGATGAAATTAAGCAGGTCCAGTGTCGGCAGATGCAAGTGTGGGAAGACCTGCTGGGGATGATTCAGCAGCTTCTCACAGTGAATCCCGGTTCATGAAAGGATTACAAGAAGATCAACGTAGAAAGGATAAGCCAGCAAGAATAGCCCGTAGAAATACATGGTGGTCTACTCATCAGCTTCATTCGCACGCAGTGTGTACCTGGTACTCACACAACAATGCTTGAGCTTGGCACAGCTACGGCTACAAAGCCCATGATCCGTTTGCTAGTAGTGTTACAGGATTAATATAATCTAGAGCAGTACCACCCATAACGAACTAACATCAGCTCTCGCTCCTCGATACCGAATCATACTCACAGCCAAACGGAAATAATGCTCGATTCCCTCTTTCAAATCGAAGTCGGTCAAATCAAGGGCTGACATCAGTCTTCACTATAAACAATCGGAAAGTAAACTCACTACTATTCTGAATACCAAACACCCGCTGAATATCATCAACGATCAAAGAGAATCCCGTGATCCCAGCGTCGATATATGTTTCATTCAATCCTGTCCATGATACTTGTGTCGATGTAGATGTATTTGAGAATGCAGGGATATAAGTCCCAGCATTCGAATCACCTCTCAACTACCCATCAGCCCTTGAGCAGAAATTGGTGGAAACACTCACAGAGTCGGTGCTCTCTGCTATACTTGCCCATCCCCACCTCCCAACTCCATCTAGGAAGAGACCGAACAACATTGCTTGGAGGAATAGGGAGACTCTATTTGGGAGACATAAGACTGGGATACCGACTAATGCGTATATGTAGTGGTGGAGTCGGAGGTGGTAGCCGTTCCCTAGGTTTGCTAGGACTATTAGAATGGGGACTAGGGGGAAGTATCTGCTTGTCAGTCATACGAGAGAATGTCATTGGAGATTGACTCACCTGACGATAAAGTACTGCAGTAATCCCACTTTGCGTAATGTCAATGCCTGGATCACTGCCACAATGACCACAAACACCAAGATGATGGTCAAGGTAGTGACTCCCGCTGGATCTAACGCGTCATACCCCAACCTGCTTATCGGTAATTTTCCAAACACCTGGGCACTTTCTACCCCGATCCAATACCCCGTCCCCTGCCAGAATGCCAATTCAAATGGTAATTTCCTAAACCCTTCCATGGTAGTTTTGAACGCCACTTTATATGCCCAGTAGCTCGCAAAGATGACAGGTCCAAAGGAAGCGAAAACCCATTCCCAATCTGGCGGTTGGGCACGTGGATTGGAGACGAAAATGATTTGAGTGTATCCCAAAAACACGAGGATATGGAACAAGATCCATGTTGGCGGGTTCAAGAGAAGTGTGAGGATGAACAGGGAGATGGCGTTGTAGGTCGTAATGATTGGGTGAATGTCGAGGCAACCGTTCCTTGCTAAGCGCATTAAAGCGTATGCACCTGGGAAAGAGGGGAGGAAAGATGCCGAAGTGATTCCGTTTGAAGTAGATGATTCGAGGTTGGAGGAACCCTCTGTCAATGGTAGTGCTGAGAGGGAGACACATCCTCCCCATGTACGGTGGACCATTCCAGCGTGTATACCTGCTGCACAAACCCATGAATCCGCCCTATCATCAGCTTAGCTCGTAGTCGTGACTTACCGATAGGTCGCCGAGTCTCCCCCACCAACGACAAGCGGAACACCATTCACTTCCTCATCTCCTACCCATCTTGGATTACCCAAATTGACATCTCCACATCCACCAAGACATCGATATTCTCCCCCATACAAAAATCCTGCACACGCCGTCCCGTTGATCCCGCAGGTATCAGGCGGCCAATCGTTCCAGATGGAAGTCGTACATCCAATAATAGGCGGCCCATTAAGAGGCCACCACTGTTGTCGAATCAACAGGATATATCCTGCCATCCATACCCCTATAAAGGGCCAGAGGAAGTATCGAAGTTTCCAAGATTTCGAAAACCGGACTACCTTGGTATCGATCGCGGACTTGTATGATTTTTTCGGAGTCGACAGCGATAAAGACATACTAGGTGATGGCTGAGGTAATAGTGAGGTTGGAATAGGGTTGGCAGGACCCAGTAACCACCTAATGCGTTTCCAAAGGGGTGCCGTCCGTTTCTTGAATCGTCCAACTTTACTATAATCGGCTAGGAACGGCTCCTCTAGACTCGTCGTAGTTGGCGAATCGTATGTGTAGGACGCAGACTTGGTAGTCTCATCTTCCTCTTGAAGAGTAGAGCTGGTCGTGTGTCTTGATCGAGATCCAGATGCCTGACTGTTCTTAAGGATTTGTGGTGACGGAATGATTTCGTCGTCGGTTTCTATGAATTTAGACATTGGAAAGTGTATTACATGTACAGTCTATGGTCTATTTCGATTCTATGTGTGACAGCTAACGGTACAATCTACAAGCAAGAGTCCAGCAACAGTATATACATGGCGATGGTCGTCAAAGCAGTCACCATAAGATCGATGAAGTATGCCCAGATTCTTGGTAAACCGGCATCGGCCACTCGGATAAACACCTTTGTCCTAACGATCCTGACTGTGACTCGGGACACAACAAGTCCGTTATAACCTTCGAGCGACTCCGTATCACAATATCCATGGAAGGAGTAGGTGCCTCGTCGAACTGCATTGAATCCAATATGCATGTATACCTTGTCGCATTCAAGAGATGCACCAGTCATAAAGTAAGGTAAACATGACCGGAGAAATCAGGAAACTTCCACGTGTACACACGACGCGCCCATAGAATTCCCCCAACTCCCCAAAGTTAAAGATAATCGTACCATCCTTCATATTTCATTATTTCTATCATACAAATGACAGGTCAACTAGCACCAGCCCAGGAGATCTGGAACCAGATCCAACCATACTCTCAGAGGTTGAGTATCGCTTTTGCTGTATTCGCTATTATCACCGTTTGGTTCTTTAACTGTATGTCCCATTCATTCCTCACTGAATTGAGGAGAGTTGATAGATAGCATCGGCAACTGCTAAGGATACTCCTGTTCTTGATCCTGTCGAGTGGAAGTCTTTCAAGTTGGCCGCTACTGAGAAATTGTCGCACAACACCGCTCGGTATGTTCTTCTTCCTATGGTAGAGAGGTGCTTATTGTAGATACCGATTTGCTCTTCCCAAACCTACCGACTGCCTCGGTCTACCCATCGGTCAACATATCTCTGTATGCGCTGAGATTGAGGGAAAGAACATTGTCAGGTCGTACACCCCCACCACTCTCGATGATGATAAGGGACATTTCGATTTGGTCGTAAAGGTACGTGCATCACCTTCTTAAGATGGGGCCAAGCTGACCGGCAGACATACGAGAAAGGAAACATTTCTCGATACTTGTCTCTATTGACTGTCGGACAGGAGGTACGAGTCAAGGGACCCAAGGGAAAGTTTGCCTATACGTACGTATACCCCATCAACCCTGTCCGGGATGCAAAGCTCATACCAGCCCCACTCTCACTCCCCACCTCCTCATGATCGCCGGTGGATCAGGTATCACCCCCATGTTCCAAATCATCAAATCCTCAGTCAAGGACGTCAACGACAAGACCAAGCTTTGTCTCATTTACGCAAACGTCGACGAGTCTGATATTCGTATGTCCTCCTCAACCCCTTTAAGACATGGCTAACAAGCAGTTCTAAGGAAAGAATTGGAGGAACTTCGGGATCAATCAAATGGCCGATTCGTCATTTACTATGTCCTTAACAAACCTCCTGCCGATTGGTCTTATGGTACTGGATTCGTTACCAAGGAAATGATTGAAGATCATATGCCTTCCAAATCGGTTGGAGAGGAGAAGGTCTTGATGTGTGGTCCCCCACCTATGATGACTGCCATGAAGTGAGTCACCTCTCTCACCACGGTCGGGATATTTTGCTGATGATAAGGGTGCACCTTGCTCAGATTGGTTACCCCGCTCCTAGGGCTCTTTCCAAGTTGGAGGACCAGGTCTTCTGCTTCTAAGCGGAACGCTCAACTACCTGAGCCTCCTCAGGGCAGTAATCGTAACATACGAGATACATCTAGATATAGAACTAGCATACGGGATATACAACATGGAAAGTATCTTTGGTGGAAAGAAACCTAGATTGACCCTTTCCTAACACCATTCTCATTTCCTCTTTCTACGATCGGATCCTTCTTTCCTATATTCATGACTTCCTGAGTCAATTTCGCTTTACTCTTTGCTTTCACCCATTCATGAGGTGATGCCGACTCATCCCCACTTGCACTCGCACTTCCTTCAGACTTTCGACGAGCTCGAGGCGTAGAGGGAGGCAATGGGAATTGAATATTACTTAATCCAAACATGCCCTTGACCCTCTGAACAGTCTGAGCGTCGGGGATAAAGGATGGATAGCGGGAATCTGTACTTGCTGAAAAGATTAAGGATTCACCATCATCAGACAGTGCCCCTCTACTTCCTCTCTTTGAACTTCGTTTACTATACTCCGTCCTCTGACTTAACGAGTATCGAGTAGCGCCGGGAAAAGGCTCGTATAAACTTGGTAATGTCGAAGAACCCCTTGGATCATCGGTGATTGATTTAGGTACTCCAGATTGTTTTCGTCTATATTCTTCAGGAGGTAATGTGAAATCGTAAGCGGGCGTTACGGGTGGTTGGGGGAGAGCGACGGCTGAAGAGAATCTCGAATCTGGGATTTTGGTCGATAATCTCGATTTCAAAGCAGGAGGTCGAGGAAGTGGTTTCTCCATCGAAGGAGTGGGCGGGAAAGGGTATGAATCACCTTCGGTATGACGACCCGTGGCGATTGTCGATGGAGTTTCCAATGGATCATTCTCCTCATCCTCCCTTTTCATCGTGTTGATAGCTTCCAACAATCCCCCAGGACCTCGGTGGGTGGAAGTCATATCCGCCCTAGCCGTCATAGGTGATACCACACTGATATTGGTAACATCCTTAGCCTTTAAGTATCTCACTCCAACTTTTGGTGTCCCCACCCCTAAGCCAAAAGAAACTTCACTTCCAGAACTAAAACTGGTCGTTCGATCCCTCTCAAGACGTTCAGAAGTGGTGGTATACCTCAAACTCTCGATTGAATCATTACTATCCTTCCTCAACCTCTTACTTTGTTGATGAGCTAATGCAAATGGTTTCGGAGGGGTTCGGGGTGAAAAGAAACTTTCTCCAGTCGCTCGTTTTTCTTTGTTTATAGAGAGGACATCAAGGAAAGATCGATGTTTATGTTTCCAATCAATTGAAGTATGGTATGAAGGATCGAACCTCCTAGCAGTACCATCAGGTGGACCATCTGCTGAATCGCTAGATAATTCCTGTTGACCTTCTGCCCCACGTTTCTTGCGTCGAAGGAAGTAGAAGAAGATGAGCATGGAGATGAGGACTGTGGCGATTCCACCGCCAATACAGCCCAGAATGATGGCCAATGAGGTGTCGGAATCTTGATTCTCGTGGCCATGCTCGGGCGAGGGGGAGTCAGTCGCTCCTGGCACCCCTGTCGTAGAGTCTGCTAATGTTGATCGAGTTTGGGCGAGAGATGAGGATGAAGGTAATGAGGTGGATTGAAGGTCGGAGAATGAGCGGGAGAGTGTGGTAGTGCCAGAAGCAAGGGAGGTAGTTGCGAAACTAGGAGCAGCAGCTGCGGCCAGGGCGGGGTCGAATCGAGCGGCTATATGTTAGTCTCCCTAAATGCTGAAGTGAACATACCATCCCAAGTACGCCAGACGAAAGGTGGTAAATCTAATGGGTCCTGGGAGAAGCCCAGTCTATCCGATCAGCACCCGCTCGAAATGCAAAAGAGTACTCACCCATCATCGACGAAAGTAGCACATCCGGCACTATACGCTTCCTGAGTCGACCAGGTACGATCGCCCCCTACTTGGCACCTGTCATCAGTATTTCTACTACACATATTAATGGATCTTACCAGCTACATGCCGCCTGTTATCAGCGTGATACCGAACGGCTTGGGGAAAGAAGCTTACCATCAGATTATAAGCTGCTATATTACATTGACAAGCCGACCCCTCTGAGGGCGGGTTGTACCCATAAGTCCCATCCACAAGAGGCGGAACATTAACAAATGCCGAGCTCGGTATACAAAGCGATTGTAGCTTTGACCAAGTTTCACTACAATAAGCTACCCCCTCATCGAGGAGTCGAGGACCCACCAAGGTGATTCTCCCGCTTGATTAAATAAGAACGAAGTGGTCGAATTATTATTACAGATAGTATTTGTAGTTTGAGCTTTGATTAAATGAATGTGAGTGTAGGCGTATATCAAATACAAAGTCCACAAATTAATCATTTTGGAAAGAGGCAGAGTCGGAAAAGGTGGGAAGAAACGATGTTCAAGGCCTGGTTGTTCATTGTGTTTGGCAAGTTGAAAGGGAACAAAGGATGTTAGATTTAGAATGTTTAGGATCAGCGTTTCCAATCGCTTAGATAGTTGATAAGTCCTTTGATGAAATCACCGAGGATCATGTCTAAGATAGGCTGGGGATTATCTTGAACGATAGGGGATAAATGATCTTTACAGATGGGTTCGGAGAGATCCGATATCCGGGCTCGGGCATCATTGCTTCTACCCGGTCATGCTTATATTTCGCCTTCCCATCATTGTCCTCCTTCACTACCTTTACTACTACACATCATTCACTGAGCAGGAATGTCGACTCCACCAGAGACATACACTCCTGTTAAGGATATTGAAGCTGTGAGCTGATGTCTGTATACTTCAGAGTAAGCTGACGAAAAGATCTACACTCGCCTTCAAAACCGATTCGCTTCAGGCGTAACCAAGACCCTAGAATACAGGACATACAATCTCAAGCAACTAGCCTACTTGATCAAAGATAACGAAGTCAAGATCCAAGAATGCTTGCGAAAAGATCTAGATAGGGGAGAATTCGATACTGTCATGTCTGAAGTAAGTCCCTTTCGAATGAAATGGCTGATGAAGAGGTGTTTCCTCTGTTTGGTGAGATTGAGCTTGCGTTGAAGAAGTTGTCTGGATGGATGAAAGATGAGGGTAGAATTTGGGATGCTAGTTTGTTTTTTAAGGTTATGAGTACGTATACTGGTGATAATCAAGCTGATAGAAGAACCCAAGATTATGAGGCAGCCAAAGGGTGTCTCTTTGGTGAGCTATCTCCAGCTCCTACGAGACATCAACTGATAATCAGATCATCAGTCCATGGGTAAATAGCTAACCTGATCTCCCAGTTCTAGCTAATATCAGAACTTCCCGTGGTTATGCGCCCTCTCACCCCTCGTAAACGCTATCGCAGCAGGATGTCCAGTCGTGATCAAGGTCAGCCCCTACCGTACCCTCCTTTGTCAATACAAAAGCTAATAAACAGCCTTCCGAACTAGCTCCCTCTTCCTCAGCACTACTAGCGGAGCTTATCCCCAAATACCTCGATCCCGAGGGGTATGCTGTCGTTCTCGGTGCTGTTGATCAGACTACTCAGTTGCTAGAGAAGCAGTGGGGTCATAGTAAGCTACATTTAATGTTTTGGTGAGTCTTTTGAAGCTGACGCTCAGTCCTTTTTACTGGATCAGGACGGGTTGGGAAGATCGTAGCTGCCGCTGCTGCCAAGACCTTGACTCCCACTACTTTAGAGGTAAGCTGACGAGTTTCGACGATGAACTTGCGAGCTCACTCCTCAGCTCGGGGGCAAGAGCCCTACAATCGTAGCTGCGGATGCCAACATGAGACTCACTGCTAGGAGGATGATGAGTATCAAACCTATGAGTGGATCGCAGATTTGTGGTAAGCTATCTCCTGATAATCTCAAGGTGCGGGGCTGATTTGGCAGTTTCACCAGACTACATTCTAGTCGTCCGAGAGAAACTTGACGCATTCGTATCAGCCTGTCAAGAAACGTGAGTCCATATCCACATGACATATCTAACGACAGTTTGAAAGAATTCTTCCCACCTCACCCAGATGCCAATTCTGCTATTGAAAGCGTAACCACCGGATCCCTCCGTTCCGACCATGATTACAAGCGACAGTTGAACTTTATCGAAAAAGCGGAAGCTAGTGGTCATACAGTAATCAGAGGTGATATTGATGAAGAGAAACGAAGGATGGGGATAAGTTTGGTAATCATGAAAGGCGGGCCTAGAGGAACTGAGGGTGGATTGATGGATGAAGAGATCTTTGGGCCTGTTCTTCCGATCATCCCTGTTGATGTGAGCTCACAATTTCTTCTTGAACCGGAGGAAGAAGCTAATGTGTAGTCTGTCGAAGATGCTATTGCGTTCATAAACGCCAGGCCTAATCCTCTAGCATTATACGTTTGCACGAGCAGTCG
This sequence comes from Vishniacozyma victoriae, assembly GCA_017654735.1. NCBI lineage: Eukaryota > Fungi > Basidiomycota > Tremellomycetes > Tremellales > Bulleribasidiaceae > Vishniacozyma > Vishniacozyma victoriae. The sequence continues at coordinate 157,126 of JADPYG010000004.1, forward strand.
AGCTACTTTCCAAAAAGGTAAGCTTCCGGATGGGTGTATGCAACCGTAGCTGATGATCAGTAACCCGAGAGACAATCAGTGGACATGCTACTTGGAACGATTTCTCTTTCGTACCCATTGGTAAGCTGTCTCCAATTCAACAATCTCAGCTGACATCCAGCTCGATCACTCCCATTCGGTGGAGTCGGGGATAGTGGTTGGGGATCATATCACGGTATTGATGGGTTCAAGACATTTTCCCACGAGAAAGGTATGTCACCTCACCATTTATGAGCGTAGCTGATGAATAGCAATCCTCGAATTGCCATTCTAGTAATTCCCCTCCTCTCACATTGTGTACAACTGCTCATGAACAGTATCGAACCCCTGCTGAATATCCGATACTCCCGAGCGAACCCTACCATCCAGAAACTTATTCGATTAACCCTCTGTGCTCCAGTACATTACGCTAGGCCATCTAGCGTGGAGTCGGAAAGGAAAAAGAGGGTGATTGGGTGGTGGAGGAATAGGATCTTTGCAGTTCTAGTCCTTTGTGTAGGGGTTTGGGTGGGGAATTATTTGGGCTGGACTAGGGGCTGGTATTGATCCCTTGGCAATGTTGGGGACAGGTGAAAGCGTCAAAACACAAAAAGCAGTAACGAAAGTACGAACCGATTCAGTTTGTTTGTATATACATTTCTGAAATGCAATGTGATGTACATATACAACCCTGTTGAGCGCCCGACAATTCTCTTGCCCATGAGTGTCAACGGCTCCGATGTATGTAAAGCTTTTACGCCGAGACTCGGTTTTCGGTCCATCCTTTTTCGCTTCCCCCATCTTCCCCTCTTATCCTCCGAACCATGCTAGATCGCTTATTCCCTAGTGCCGATGTGTTTGCTGGAGCTCGTTAACTGGTAGAGGTCCATGCCTTCTTCTATGACTCCTATGACTCCTATGACTCCTATGACTGGGCTAGAATCATGGATTCAAGAACCGGCCATAGGTCGTGAATACCGGATCCGACCTCAACATCGTAATATCGTCGTTCCGAAGACAAATACTCAAGACATTCTCCCCATCAGGTCGTTTGGGCAACAAGAACCCCAAACTCGGAACCCCAAGATGATCCATCCGGCGGAAATAAGTCGGTTTACCTAACCCTAGCCCGAAGTCGAAATTGTATCCACGCATGTTCGCCCAAGAACTGAAAATGACATCCACATCAAGATCTAATGTTGCGTTTATATTGATGTCGTTTCTGTTGGTAGCTCTATGAAGTAATGTAGCGAATTCTTTCGTTGTATCTCTTATCCCAGGAATGTCAGATACTTTCGATCGTAATTCGGCTGCGATTGAGGATAAAGACGAGTTGGCGAGGTCGTGCAGGGTGTGCGTTGAATAGGCGTTATTTGAGATGTACCCTGGGTAGGTCGCGGGGATCCCAAGGTATTTGCGTGGATTTACTGATCGTCCGATTGTACTTGTAGTTGAAGGTGGGTAACGTGCCAGTCGAGCTTTCGCTATGCTCTGCCAAATTAGAGCTGTCAAGGCATCGTCGGTCGAAATGAATCCCGATTGGAGGTCGTGGGAGATAGTAGATTTGAGGTTTGATAATGAAGATGGACTGAACAAGACACTGATCCATTGATGTTCGACCTTCTCACTCAGGTCTTCGACTGTTTCCTCTTTCGCTTTCTCAGTCGATGGGTTTGCTCGGTACATAGATTCCGAGGGTGATTGCCAATCATCATTGAATATATCCACTATCCCCTCCCTCTCCATATTCCCAATCTGAATCTCCTCCTCCGTAAAAGGTATCCCATTACAAGCTTTATCAAGCAAATAACAAATTTGATCCTGAGCAGTCCCATCCATAGCTTGATGATTCGCCATTACACTCAATACGACACCGCCGGTGATAATCGATAATTGGAGTTGGAGGAGTGGTGCTCTGTCCTCGTCTCCACTTGGTAAGACATTAATGGGCGCAAAAAACTCTTCTTTGAGCATTGAACATGCAACCTCGGATTTAGCGAGTTGAGCCATAGTCGGAGCATTTTCGTCATTTCGCCAATCTTTAACCACAAATTTGGGTATCGACGTATGCGGAGTAATCGAGAACACTCCCGATGAGATCTCCGTTCGACCGGTATTGATAATCTTCCCAGCTATCCAAGGGAATGCTTTCGTCAAATCAAGAAGACCCGTATGGATAGTATCGGTAAATACCGAAATATCGGGATTGGGATCATCGCAAGGGAAGATAAAGACGAAGGGGGTCATGATACTGAGTACATCATTCTGACCAAATATCTCCAGTGGAATGTCAAGTACCGGACCCATGCTGACTGGAAGTATCGACTCGAGTTGTGGTGGTTCTCTACGACATTGAGATGATTGAAATAATGAATTCATGTGCCAAGCTAACGAGTCGATTCCCGATCACCGGATACCCCGGACCTGAAAACCCGGCCCGGATCCTGGTTGGAATCCCAATGAGAGCTTGATCTTACCTGACAAGTTGATACTTGTCTATATGGAGCAAGATGGGGGTGAACGAGGTCTGAAAAGATAGACGAAAATCCATGGATAAAGCTTGGTGGTGAATTACATTTCGACTCTTGAGACCATTCGAAATCATGATCTAACCATACTTTGGGTGCAGTCTCGTTTTCATTCCTCAAATCATAACCTCCTGGGAAAACATGCTAGATACATGAACTAGCTAGCAGGTTCCACACGTATGAATGGAGACCCTACTCCACAATCCTTTCATGACACCACCTAAAAGGATCACCATACCAAACATCTCACGGAGCACAGCATCTTCGCATGCTTCCCACCTCACATTATCTATATCACATACAATGTGTAATTCCAGACCCGCGCAACTCGTGCATACTGAGTCCGATACTTCAAAGTCAAAAGAGGAGGCAGGGAGGCGAGATCCAGTGACTCTCGATCCGAGGAAGAAAGCAAGTCTTGCTAAATTGTTCATGCACAATCCTCAATTCGCTGAAACGTTCTTTAAAGCTCGAATTGGTATGTTCTCTCTAACCTCCACTTTGATCTCATGTAAATTTGAAAGATGCCTGACATACAGGCGAAGAAGGAATGATCCGATTTCATGCCCTTCAATCTCATATCGCCGAGATGCCGGAGGAGGGATTGAGGGTAATAATGGAGCAAAGAGTCGTTGGAACCTTGACCCTCCTCTCTCAATTCTTTGATCCGTCCGAAGCGGATACCATACCATCACCACCCACCAGATCTCTTGAGAACGGGGCTCAAGTGGAGAAGGACACGGACGGGAGGATGGAGAACGAAGGAGAGAGAGGGGTGAGGGTAAAGATGAATAAATGGTGTTGGATCTTCCTAGGAGCATGGACGGTAGGTGAAGCAGGGAGGGTATTGGAGCGACGAAACCAGACTTTGCGGTAAGATCAGTACTTAGTTACCCCTGCCCTTTATTTCCGAGATCAAACAAGAATCGCACGACCTGCATGCACATTGTATCGTTTTCTATTGTCCATATCGAGCCACTCGTTATGGACTATGGTCGTTCGAGAGATGGTGGATCGACCCATCTGACTGTATCCCAAGCCCAATATCCTATTTGTCAGCTTTCTTTTCTTTTCGGTTCTGTTTTGTTTCTACCCCTTCATTCGATCCTCGAAGTGGAACGGGCTGTTGCCGAGATGGGAAGGAAGGGGCGGAATTCGACTTACCCTTTCCTGGCTTATCAGGCCAATCGTGACATCTCACTTTCTTCGGTGGTCTAATCGTTAGCTTCCATCTTTCTTACTTCTCCCTTCTATTTTGCTATATTCCTTTCGCCAAGATCCTACTCTTCGACTTCGGTCGATCTATCGATCGAGGCAAAAGAGGCCGAAACCATGTACCCGCCCTAGCGGTCGGAAGACTCACTTATCCTGCCAAGTAACCATCTCATTCAACGTCGTTGGCGCTGGGAATTCCACCCATCCCCTTAATTGAGCATCTCCTTTCCCATAGCATGCGTGTACTCCCGGGACCGTCAAGATTCTTCCAAAGCCGTACTACTAGTCAGCGATGTCCATTGTATCTATCTCCCTGACCGGTCGAAAAAGGTAAAAGGCCTAACGGCCTGGGGTGACATACCTTCCAGAAATCCCAACTGATAAAACTACTTTCACTAGCCTGACATTCCCATTCCATACTCAATAAACTTTTTGGCGCACCTCGTCTAAATCTGACGTTGTATGGTGGAAAAAACGGACGAGGGTTCATTACTGCTATTCCGTTCCATCCTGCGAATACTTGAATAGGGAGGTTTTGTTCGTGTCGCAATCTGGAAGTTGGGTGGTTTATGAATAACTACAGGTCAGCATTGCTCGAGAGAGAGAGCAGCGTTGTCCCAGGAAAGCAGTGAAGGGTAGTCAGGAGGAAGGCCAAGAAGCAGAGGATGACTCACCTTTTGAGGTAGATCCTTATCTTCCTCTTTAACAGGGAAAGGGGTATATAAATCCCCCGACATATCCCTTCCGACCCATCCATCATAGAACCACCGTCCCGCATGATCCCATCCACAAGTCATATCCGCATCCTGCATATAATGCTGATGCAACAATTCCAAGAAATGTGTTCCACTCAGGTAAACATCATTATAGTATACGACCGCACTCCATGGTTTACCATCGTATGTGAGACCCGAGGGGGCTGTATCGTAGAGTGGTTTCATTCCTTCGTTTCGCATTTTTGCGAGTAGGTCTATACGGTGGTATTGTTCCCAATCTACTTTTGGGAGGTGGGTTTGGATGTTGATGTTTTTCGGGGGGACTCCTAGGTAGAGGAGGTAGTCTCGCATTACTTCTGCGAAGATCTCGCCACTGGCGTCGGAAGTGAGGGGCAGAGCGAGCGACACGAGTTTCGAGTCGCGAGTAGAGAAGATGTGAGCAGCGAGTGTGGGGTGTAAAGTTTTCCGAGCGTAGGACAGCGTACATAGGGCGAGTGTGACGATGGTGGGATGTGCGGGCGAGGGGCAAGGGAGTAACAGTAAGCTTCATTCCTTCGCTGGGAATGATCACTCACCTGCCGTCGGCTGAATCACCCTCCAGTAATGAGAAATGTAATGTCTCCGGACCCAAGAAATCCGCTAGCACAGTCCAGGTAGCAAACCAATCCGCCAACATACCTAACTTTCAGCGTAATCTATGTCCGAAAGAGTGAGGAACCCACCAGCAACCTGTTTACAAACAGTAACCAACATGAACCTCTTGTCGCCCGTATGTTTCCACGTCTGGGTAGCCTCATCCCAATCCTCTCTTAAATGCCAGAACCTTTCCTGCAGCTCGTCGGTAAGGAAGGGCGGGAAGATGGGTTGCCATAAATCGTGTTCTCTGGGTATATGTTGATGTCTCTCCTTAACTGCTCTCAACATTGGTTCCAGATGCGCGAACGCTTGGTCCAAACTAGGTAATGGGGCTGTTTTGTATTCCTCAGGAGAAGTATTGGGAATGACGATTCTGGAAGTTCCAAAGTTTTCTCGGGCCCGAGTAGTATTTACTCGGGAAAGTGGGCGGGGGGTAGATGTATTTGGTTTAGGTGCTTTCTCCTTCTTTACAGATCCAGATCCAGAATTACCAAAGATATTCCATTTGGATCCAGCGGTATCATGTACTGGTATATCGTAGACCACTCCATTTGGATTATCTTCAGTCGTAAATGGTGAATTCTTTGATCGTCGATCGGCCCATGAGGATGCATCCCATACTCCTTCTGGTGATGGTGTGAATGCGAGGTTGTAGAGTAAGACTACACCTAGTAAAGCCGCTGCGAAGGCTAGGACTCGAATGAGGGCTCGGGGTAGTGCCATGTTGTCGGGGATGGGGGCGGTTTAGGTCGTGCTCATCAATCGGCGGGTGGGGATTTGGGCGGCTCGACCTGGCAATGCACTGATATAGCCAGTTCAATGACGGTTTTAGAGTACGATGGCTGGCGTGGTAGTCTATGGAGATGTAGAGTGAAGACGTATAGAAGGCCGAGATAGTTCATGAACCAGAGGCGGAGTTGTACGCGCAGCTGTGCCTGGACACGGCGTAAGCCAAGCATCAAGGTTCATTCCTCTCATTTTGATTCTCATAAAGATCGAGACATGGCTCGAGTGCAGTGCGCAGTAGTGAGTGAGCAGGGATATTACACGTCCTGCGACAATGCACGAGCAAACCATCATGTACGTTTGGAGTTCACTGTCGATGTGAACCCGCCTTTCCTCAACGTGGATTACCCCGGATGGCCGGTTCCAAGGACCTTTGTCTGCTTGCCCAGTATCTCAACTGGTCGATGTCAGGGAGAGATCGCAGTTTTAGACAGTTTCGAACAGGCATGCGCTCCCCAATTTACCGCTGCTCACTACCGGCGAGCTATTCCCTCCTGTGCGCTTCTGCCGTACACAGATCACGGTTGCAATACTGCCATCTGCCTGATTTCATTGCCCATGACTGGTGCCCTATGTGCAGACCGTTGTACTCCGATCGAACTACTTGGCCGACCATATGCATGCCGGATCGCAAGACCAAGGTGTGCACCATGACCCATGCTGACACCACGTGGTTTGTACCGGCTCTTCCGGATGTATGACCGAGTCGCACCGGTTCCCTAATCCCTCTATTTCGAATCCATACTATACCATCGCCAACCGCATTTAATCCATCGCCAACATCTCCGCCGCGGCTTATATCATACGTATACAACGACAATAGCCCTTCTACTATCAATCATCACACAAAATAATAATACAATGAGTGAGTGACTCCACCCCACTCCACCTACCCCACGCTGATTCCCAGGCATCACTAACTTCTGGCAACAGGTTCCTCAGGGGTATGTCCCCCTTTCTTGAATATGTGTAGTGTGAGACTGACGATATAGTCCTCAAGATCCTATTCTTGGTCTGTACCCTGTTCTGGAGGATAAAGGAGTGGGGCTGATGGGCAGGTGTTACTGAGAACTTCAAGAAGGATACCAGCAAGAACAAGATTAATGTCGGTGTCGGTATGTCCCTCTACAGCATAGGTCTCGATCTAGCTTACCATATCTCCTCCCTGTTCCAACCATACTACAACTTCAATTGAATGATCAGGCGCCTACGTGAGTTACCCCTGCCCACCATATGTCTCTCCACTGACAGAACAGCGAGACGAGAATGGAAAACCCTACGTCCTCGAATCCGTCCTCAAGGCTGAAGATATCCTCCACCAACAGCGATCTGACAAGGAATACCTTCCTATCACTGTACGTTCCACTCCATCTCACTCCTCTCAAACTGCCGAGAATCGCCCGATGCTGACATCAAAGGGATCTGGGGAATTCACCAAGCTAGCTTCAGAACTTGCTTATGGTAAAGACTCCAAGCCCTTATCCGAGGGAAAGGTACGTCCCTGCCCGCGTAGCATAGGGAAGGCTTAAGCTGATGATCAGATCGCCGTCACTCAGTCTATCTCTGGTACTGGAGGTCTCAGGATCGCTACTGGTTTCCTCGCCCAGTACTTCCAGGGACCTAAGAAAGTATACTTGCCCGACCCTACTTGGGGAAACCATATTCCCCTCGTTGAGGGATCTGGACTTGAGGTCGTGCGATACAGGTCAGTCCTCTCTGCTTCCATCTCAATCGGATGGGACTAAATGACCAGGTACTTTGACAAAAAGACTGTCGGACTTGACTTTGAGGGTATGAAGGAGGACATGAAGGTATGTCATCACCACTTCCTTTGATCATGGCTGACTTAATAGAAAGCCGAAGATGGATCTGTCGTGCGTCATCCTCAAATCGCTGTACGGTAGGGAGCTGATGACAGTTCTTGCTTCACGCCTGTGCCCAGAACCCAACCGGTATCGATCCCACCCAAGAGCAATGGAAGGAATTGTCCGAATTGGTCAAATCCAAGAAGCATCTCGCTCTCTTCGATATGGTTAGTCCTCTAAATATTGTCAGAAGGGCGCTGACAAACAGGCATACCAAGGTTTCGCCTCTGGGGACATCGAGCGAGATGCCTTCGCCGTCCGACACTTTGTTGCTGAAGGTCACCAGATCATGCTTTGCCAGTCTTTCGCAAAGGTACGTTACGTTGCACAGCGGTGGTACATGCAAGGCTAATGATAGAACCTCGGTTTGTACGGTGAACGAGCCGGTACTTTCTCCATGGTCACTTCCTCCCCCGAAGAGAGGGAGAGGGTCCTATCCCAAATCAAGAGGGTTATCCGACCACTCTACTCCAGTCCTCCCATGCACGGTGCTCAGTTGGTCGCTACCATCTTGGGTACTCCCGAGCTATACAAGCAATGGTACGTCTGCTCTTCCTATCAGCCGCCCCAAAACCCTCTTTTACCTTCCTCCTATGATAGCCGTTGACATATAGGTTGGCCGAGGTCAAGAAGATGGCTGATCGAATCATCTCTATGCGGGAACAGCTTTACAACAAGTTGATTGAACTCAAGACTCCTGGAGAATGGGGACATATCAAGTCTCAGATTGGTGAGTTATAGCTCCTTCTTCGTTATGCGGTCGCTGATGAATAGGAATGTTCTCCTTCACTGGTTGTACGTCATATCGTGACCTTCCGTTTCGGAGTGACGCTAATTAGTAGTGACCCCAGAGCAGGTAGAGGAGATGGGCGAGTACGCTCATATCTATATGACCAAGGATGGACGTATATCGATGGCAGGTCTAAACGAGCACAACATCCAAGTAAGCTTTTTAAGCCCGGCCTCTTACCAGAGCTGATAAGCAGTACTTTGCCGAGAGCATGTCCAAGTGTGCCAAGGGAGAATTGAAGAACAAGTCGTCTTTGTAGAGTAGACCATACATAGGTTATAGGTTGATAGGAAGAATGAAAGAATATGACGTGGCATTACTTTACATCAGGACGCGTTCAGGACGCGACGCGTTTAAACCCTTGATTCATCATTTCATTTCACTGATCATTACTATCATTATACAATGTCGACACCAAATAGACCACCACGCTCCTCGAGCCCTCTCGCTTTCCCAAGTTCCTCAGTCGCAGGTACTCCAAGAGCGAGAGTCCAAAATGCCGCTGCTGCCGGTACGTCCAACTTGCGAATTCTTGAAATTGGAAAAGGGCTAATTTCCAGCACCCGGTACTTCCTCCCCTTTGAACTTCCCTTCGTCTTCGTCTGCTGGTAGACGTGGACAGGCGTCTGGTACGCCTGGTAGTTCTGCTCCTGAGAATGCTAGGAGGGTCATGGGTGGGGGTAGGAGCCAGACTCCGCTTTTCTTACCTGGGTCAGTGATGCGCTTGGCCCATTTTGGCTTGGGTCAGATACATTGGTCAGAGCTGATTTCAGATCTGCTGGACCCACACCTCAACGAACGAAGCGAGGAGATATCAATTCCTCTTTCCCCATGTCATCCCCTTCCCTCCGCCGACCTGTCCAGCGAAGACCCATGATCCCTTCTTCTCAAGGCGATGTCTCCGAACCAGACCTCGATATTAATATGGACGCGGCCGACCCGACCACACCCCGAGCTCATATCCCTACACTATCAGCCGCTGATCCATCAAACGATGATGCGGGTAATCAAGATGATAATGGTCTGGTGAGGTATATTTGGGGAACGAATATCCATATTCAGGAATCCATGAACGACTTCCGGGAATTTTTGAGGGGATTCAAACCAAAGTACAGGGCAAAATATAACTCGGACCAAGCAAAGATCGTCATTGAAGAAGGAGGGGTTGCGCCACCTTCGATGCCTCTCTACGATAACTTGTCGACTGCAAGGGGTGAAGTAGTTTTATACGAGCAATACCTGAAACAACTTCGAGAAACTGGCGAATCAGTCTTGAATGTCGATGCTATCAATCTTGTCGCATATCCACCTACAAAAAGGTTGTATAATCAATTGATCAATTACCCCCAGGAAATGGTACCCATTATGGATCAGGTGCTCAAGGATGTCATGACCGAAATGGCAGATGAGGAGTTGGAGAATGTCAGGAATAGGAGAGCAGAAGGGCAGATTAGTGAGGCTGAATTGAGGATGATGGAGGAGGAAGTCAGGGATGTAGAGGGACGGGTGTACAAGACCAGACCTTTTGGTGGAGAGACGACTATCAACATGAGGGATTTGAACCCTGGAGGTAAGCTCTATGTGCGTTTCCTCGAGGATGGAGCTGATGATAGATACCGACAAACTTGTTTCCGTCAAGGGTCTAGTCATCCGTGCAACTCCCGTTATTCCCGACATGTCGATGGGTGAGTTGCCTCGTTCTCTCGCGATCAAGAACTAACAGGCAGGCTTCTTCCGATGTTCCGTCTGCCAACATACCGTCACTGTCGACATTGATCGTGGAAAGATTGCCGAACCCGATAAATGTCCTCGAGACGTCTGTCAATCCAAGGGAACAATGTCATTAATCCACAACCGATCTACATTCCTCAACAAACAAGTGATTCGACTACAGGAAACACCCGATGCCGTCCCCGATGGACAGACTCCCCATACAGTCTCGCTTTGTGTTTACGACGAATTGGTCGATCTTACCAAACCAGGAGACCGAGTCCTCGTTACGGGTATCTTCAGGTCTATCCCCGTACGAGTCAATCCCCGACAACGAAGCATCAAATCATTGTTCAAGACCTACGTCGACGTAGTCCATGTAAAACGCACAAACGTAACTCGAATGGGATACGATCCATCAACTCGTTCCGAAGGTCCTCCTCGTGGAGTTGGGGTCGGAGGAGAAGACGACGCAGATGAACACCTAGCAAGACCAGATGGGATGGAAGATGAAGATGAGAATGGTCCAGCTCTATCAGCATCAGCAGAAATGGAAGCTAGATTAAAGGAACTATCGAGGAATCCAGAAATTTACGATATCCTCTCCAGGTCGATGGCTCCTTCGATTTACGAGATGGATGATGTCAAGAAAGGGATTTTGTTACAGTTGTTTGGGGGTACCAATAAATCGATTGCAAAAGGTGGTGGAGGTGGTGGACCTAGGTATAGGGGTGATATCAATATTCTAATGGTTGGAGATCCTGGTACTTCGAAATCACAGATTCTTCAAGTGAGTCATTCCCCTTCATCACTCTCGACTTCGAGCATAGACCAGTTCAAATAGAAAGGGAAGCTGACGATCAGTACGTACACAAAATCGCACCAAGAGGTGTCTACACCTCTGGAAAAGGATCTTCAGCGGTTGGTTTAACGGCTTATGTCACTCGAGATCCAGATTCGAAACAACTCGTCCTAGAGAGGTATGTCTTTCATTCCATTTGGGAGAAAGATATGGATACAGGCGCTGATGAGTAGTGGTGCTCTTGTCCTTTCTGATGGGGGTGTTTGCTGTATTGATGAGTTTGATAAAATGTCGGATTCAACTCGATCGGTACTTCACGAAGTCATGGTATGTCCCCTTCCACGATTCAAAGTCATGAGATAGCAGATGCTGATTTGTAGGAACAACAAACAGTCTCCATCGCTAAAGCGGGAATCATCACCACTCTCAATGCCCGAACTTCAATCCTAGCAGCCGCTAATCCCATCAACTCCCGATACGACCCCAAACTTCCCATTCCCGCCAATATCGATCTGCCTCCAACGTTGATCTCGCGATTCGATCTCCTTTATCTTGTTCTGGACAAGGTAGATGAGATGAGCGATAGGCGGCTTGCCAAGCACCTGGTCTCTCTCTACCTCGAAGATAGGCCAGATACAGCCGGTCACGATATCATCGTATGTCCCCTCCCCTCCAACGAGAACTAGCTGACGATACTAGCCAGTAGAGCTCCTCACAGCTTATATCACTTATGCTCGAGCCAAGATCCACCCCGTCTTGACAGAACAAGCATCAAACGCCTTAATATCAGCATACGTTGAAATGCGTAAAGCGGGGATTGATTCACGTACACAGGAAAAGAGGATTACAGCTACGACAAGGCAGCTGGAAAGTATGATTCGATTATCTGAGGCACATGCTAGGATGAGGTGGAGTGAGGAGGTTGAATTGGAAGATGTGGAAGAGGCGAATCGGTTGATCAAGAGTGCGCTTAGGGAGAGTGCTGTGAGTCTTTCTTCCTTCTTTCACGCTCTTCTTCTTCCATCCTCAATTCCCTGTGCTCCATGTCCTTGGACAATTAAAAGCAATGTTCAAGAGGATACAGAGCTGACAAACAGACCGACCCTCTTACTGGTCAGATCGACTTGGACTTGATCAACACTGGTGCTGGATCAGCAACGAGGAGGATAAGAGGTGATCTCAAACGAGAGGTATGTCCATCTTCCCATATCCCTGACTACGCCCCTCCACCACTACACTACACCCTCCATCCCAATTATGTTCAGCTCAATTCCACTCCTGCATTGGCAAGACTTTAGCTGACATCCAGATCATGCAACTAGTAGACCAAGCAGGCCGACAAGGACTCCGATGGACAGCCGCTATTAGGGCACTGGAACAACAATCATCTATCCCAATTGATCATTCTGAATTCACAGAGGTCGTTAAAGGGTTGACTGATGAGGGTGTAGTCAGAATTGTGGGCGAGAGGGAGAGGAGGACTATTAGAAGGCTGGCTGACTGAGCCACTGGGTGATCGGGGCGGTTGATTGGTTGTTAGTTATTGTAGGTTTTTAATCTCTTTGGGATGTATGCTTTTGCTAGAGTTTAGCTCCGTCCGCTTGTGGCCCTCTTGACAAGTATCAGGCCTCACTTCTCAATCTCAGAGGTGGACTCGGTGATGGCTCTTACATATGAGGACCATTGCTGTCGACCCTGACTTATGTGATGCATCATATGTGAAGACTCTGCGGTGCTGCTTGTGCCCTGTGCCCCGTAATAAGGCTATCCTGGGCCTATATACACTGTTGTACATACGGTTACACGCTTTCATTGCTGTACGTCTTCATTTATCAACCCTCTACATGTATCCACCTCGCCAATCGAACGGTTCATTGGGCTGCAGAAGCGACTCCAAATTCAAGCTCTCCAGCTCGGGTCCGCCAGTTTCGACGTTGCGTAAGAAGTCGTGGGGAGGGTTGTTGGCCGGTTCGCCATTTATACACCAGTCATTGGCTGTGCTGTTGTTCATGAAGTTGTCGCGTACGAAGCCATCGTATTCGAATTCATTGTAGATGGGAACGCCGTTGTCAATGTGTGGGTAGCAGGAACCATCGGCTGTTTGATTGTTGATGTATCTGTCACTCTCGGCGCGGGAGTTCAGGAACTGACGATAAGCGAAGTTGCCGTTTGCCAATTGAGTGTCTACTAGGGGGACGTTGGCGGAGAATCCACTTGCGAGGTTGGTGGTAGGCGGGTATTGAACACTGTAGAGATGTTGCAATGACCTGTTCGATGCGCGTGATTGGCTTGGAAGAGGTTGGATCAGCGGCGGGAGTAGAGAGATCGTTGGGTGGGAGGGATACGGTCCTTGTATGCTGCCGTCTTGTCCGAATACAAGTGACTTATCACCACTTGTGTAGACACAAGAATCCCCTGTGATGGGAATACAGGGGCCAAGGGTGCCCTGGGGGCAGAAGCCAATCAAAGAATTGAGGTCATGTGTGTTTTCCGGAAGGGCTTTCTCCTTGAAAATACCCTCGGACTTGTGTGGATCAATGTAACGAACCACAATGCTATCTTTCTCCTGAGTGGTGAAGATCACCTTGTGATCTTGTGCTCGGTAGCGTTTTGGCTTTATAACAGAGGGGTCCGATCCTGGGCCTGGCGTGATTTGGGGAATTGACCATATGGCCAGTGTAGGGCGGTGATCGCTCAGCTCCGACCTCGTTCGTTTCAGGTCCTCCTCAAAGGCGGTTTGCTGCATTGATGGCGATAAGGGCAAGTGTGCTTTTGATGTTAGGGTTGAAAATGAGAGTGGGCAGTAAGTCACTAGGTCGAAGGAATTAGCCTATACATGTGAGCACTAGAAATCACCTCACTGGTGTTTCAGCCGTGAATGGATCATCGAGCTGCAAACTCAGCTTGATCCTGATACGAATGGAGGGTCAGTGAAAGGATACAGTACACAAGATTCCGTGTAACTCGACGGCCTTCCACCTGATAGAGTATTGTGAGGTACTATCATGAAGAGACACGGATGATCGTATTGATGCTGAGAGATGTCAGCGTGTGTTGTCGTCACAGACTGTTTGCACTAGCCAGGAATTGATGGCGACATCCCTTGGCTTATAAGACAACTGGCATCTCTTGAGTGTTCTTCTGCTACTTTTTATTGTGCCAGAGACCCTCCCACAGATCTCCGATACACTGCATTGCTTGCTGGAGCCGTAGTTGAGTTAGGCTTACTTAGGGACACAAATTGACAACAATTTCCATATTTAAAGAGAAACGTTTATCCAGTGGGTCTTCTACTTATATACATATGCACTCGGTGACTCAGACTGTACCCCAACGTTCCACCCTAAACGGTGAATCATGACACCACCACAATGACTTGTCGCTTCATTCACCTTCTATCCACTCTATTGTGTCTCCTATTTTTTCGAAGTGTTCACCGGTGTACCCAAACATCTGATCATCCAATCCCTCACCGAGCCTTCCGCACGGTTCGGCGCTGTCGGTTTCGACCTCGCTGAGTCGGTCATAGGGGGGTTTGTCTTTCACTCTTTGATCATTGAAGAAGCATCCATTCACCGATCCACCATAGCCGGAGTCGTTGATGGTGGAATGGCGCATGAGGTCGAGAGGGTTGACTGTGAGAAGAATGCTGGAGTAGCCACTGGCGGAATCGCTGCAAAGCACTTGGCGAATACCGGGGTGATGTTGTGAAGGCTCTCGTGAGGCCACCTGTGATGGGGTTGCAGGAGGCTGTGTCGAGGTCGAGGGCTTGCAAAGTCGTGAGTGCAAGGGATATTCTCCTATCACGTCGCCGTTCGATCGGTACATACGTGAATAGTCACCCTTAGAGTGGATACAGACGGCTTGTTGAACTGAATGACAAGTGGAGCTTCCGACCCCCTGAGGGAAGAATCGCCTTTCGACGTTTCCGGTATGAGATTGAGTATTTTCAGAAGACGTACCTCTTGTGAATACACCTTCAGGATCATCTCTTTTTCCGTAGTCGACTAAGGTAACATTGCCTATCTGCCTAGTGCCCACTGGTTCGCCTTCCCGTACCGTGTAGCGTCTTGACGGGGTATCAGGAATATTGCTTCCCAAACTGGGTGCTCGGCCGTGCCACACGACCATGGTAGGATAAAGTATGTCCAGTTCCGAACTGGGTTGTCCTGGCTCGACTTGGCCAAAATTGGTTTGCTCCATTGGTGGCGATATAGTCAAGGTTGAATATGGAACTACAGTGTAAAATGATAGTGGCAAATGTAACTGGCTGGAAGCCCATGACTTGCATACTTATAAGCACTAGAGCTCAGCATTGCTAGGTGTCAAAGGAGTGACCTCCAACTTCAGCTATGCCCTGATTTGAAAGGGGGGTTTATCAAAGGATAAAAGACTCCAGGTTCCGTAAAACTCGACAACTTTCCACCTCATAGAGTCATGACCAATTCTCCGGCCTCGGCCCACTGGCGGAGTCACATACGGGTATCTTTTGACAACAAGAATGACGATAATAGAACGTCCCCGGCTTAGCAGCGGCCGGATGCTCGAAAACGGAAGGATGATGCGTCGACCTGGAGCGTCGTCGACCTGGGACTCGGGGCATCCGGGGAACCAGCCATCCGAATGACTTCCGGGAATCCTCCGAAGAAAGTTATCGAATTGTTCGATGATTCATTATATAAACGACATTCGCTAATGAGCAACGTTCTTCATGTCAAGCGACGTCAACTAAACGCGCGACACTCATATCGATGATAGCAGATATCAAACCTTCCCACACCGAGTTGGTCGACGACATTATCACCGACCAGGACAAAGATGGACTTGACACCAAACATGTCGAAGATTACGATCGACCACAAGTGATAGAAGGGGTCGATGTAGTGGTGCCAGTCTCTCACTTTGCGACAATGAGCCGCTCCCAGGCGTTCCGGACCTTCTGGCGTGTAGGTCGATCCTTACTCAGAATTCGATCACACACTCATCCAACAGTCTACGATGTTTTGTTTCATGGCATCTTTCGGCGCCGGAATGGATGGCTATCAATTGTCGCTCGCAGGTATGTTACAAGTACCACCAATGTTACCGGTCGCCTGGTTGACCAGTTTCAGGATCCATCGTAGCGAACCCTGGTTTTGTTGCTGTCATGAAGTCGGTGGAGAATGCCGCAGGAGTCATGGTGATCGACCCAAACCACGTGGCTGCCTGGGGTGGAATAACTGTTGCCGGTAATATAGTGGGAGCTGCCTATGCCCCTTTGTCAGTCACATCTCAAAAATTGATACAGATGTGTGCTAATTTAGTAGTATAGCCGACAAGTTTGGGCGGAAAGTGATTTTGCTTTTCATGATCTTCTTGTTGTTACTGGTGAGTCGAACTTTTTTCACGGGATTCCCAATCTGACATTCGTCAGGGTAACATGTTTGAACTTCTGGCCAAGGATTGGAAGCTATGGGCAGTGGCCAAAGCGTTGACTGGCATGGCTGTCGGCATGACTCAGACCCAGATTATCATTTACATCAGCGAGATTGCAGTACCGCAAATACGTGGCTTCATGCTCTCTAGTTACGCTCTTGGCTATGGAATTGGCGGTCTGTTGTCGGCTATCGCCCTTCAGGCTCTGGCTGAGGTGAGCTCAGCAAATCAGCCCTCTTGTGACTACCGCTGACAGAATTTGAAGTCCTCCAACCCGGGCAACTACAAACTGGCCCTATATACCCAATTTATCACTAGCGCCATCTTCTTGGCAATGTTATGGTTCATGCCAGAGAGTCCTTGTGAGTGCTGTTTCTCACTCTCACCAGTGGACTGACCAGACTTTTAGGGTGGCTCGCAAGTACTGGTCGTCATGAGCGCGGCAAAAAGGTATTGCAATACATCAATGGCAAAGTGCCTGATTACGACCTTGAACACGAGTGTATGTGCAAGATCTCATTATTCTTCGTGGGGTCTTGCTGAGTAAATTAGATTTCATTGTGTCCGCCACAATCGAGCAGTCGCGCCAGATCGAAGTGCTGCACGGTGTCCCAGCCTGGAGGGAGATGTTCCGAGGTCAGCATCTGGTGAGCCAGACCGCCAATCCAGTTTCAGATCTGTGAGCTCACGTCACCAGCGAAGGTTGTTCATCACCGCTATGGTCTCGATCTACTGTCAACTATCGGGCATTGCAGTCAGTCTCTCACCAAAGTGCTGGATCATGCTCACCCTCTCAGCTCATGTTCAGCTACCTGACTTGTTAGCAGAGACTTTCTCAATCGTTGGGTATGATCGCTGATAATGCAGATTTTCTCGAACTGGCTGGCTTCGACAAGCCGTTTTTGGCCAGTCTCATTTCCAAGTAGGTGATAAGTCTGTACCCTGATTTCGTGCTGATCGAACAGCTTTGTCTTGATCGGTGCCATCCTCATATCGTTCTGGACGATTGAGAGATTTGGCCGTCGGGCGAATTACTGGGCAGCCATCAGCGTCATTACCATCGACCTTTTGCTTGTAGGGGTTCTCGGCAGCATCAAAAGGAATGACGCCACCAACAAATTCTTGGTCTTTTTGTGCTGTTTATGGGTAGGTGCATACGCTCTTGGCCCAGCTGTCTTAGGTGAGCTGCTACCTTCTTTTTTCAGGTACCTGCTAACCACCAACAGCTGCATGTTACGCGGGTGAAATTTCCTCTCCGCGATTCCGTGCCAAGACGAACTCGTTTGGGTAAGTTAATTAGCTCATTTCTGAAGGCTCAGCACTGATGACACCTTAGACAATCATTCGCCCAGATGTTTTCGTTGGTGATTACGTACTGTACACCCTTGATGCTAAATGTCTGGGGTGTCAAAACCGGATACTTCTTTGCCGCCATCTCTTTTGTCGGGGGCGCGATCCTTTTGTTGACTGTACCCGAGGTACGACATCAAATATAGATATTGAGAAGGAGCTAAAGATCTAGACCAAAGGAAGGACCTACGCAGAGCTTGATGAGCTGTTCGAACGCGGAATCCCAGCTCGGAAATTCGCCAAGACCAAGACGTCGGCACAGTATGAGCTTGAGGCTCGAAACGCCGCGGCGTGACAGCCCCTGGGATGATAGTGGTAGAACTACTTCAGGTCGTGGGTGGAGAAGGTCAGAGATTAATACTGGCGCGGGAAGAAGAACTGATCGTGTTGATGGAGGTGTGGCGTTTGAATTATCTGTTCACGAGTCAGGATATCCCTATGTACCATGTGCGATACACATCCAGACATCAAAGCAGCCCGTGAAACTCGAGAGCTCTGTGCCACGGCATACACGGCGACATCTCATCTTTTGCAGTCATGATCCTGCAGGCAAAGACCGCCGAGCGAAACCATTGCCAGGATAGCAGTTCCCAAGAATCTGGAAATCGTAAACGCAATGCACAGATACTCCTGGCAGAATGAGGGTTACTTTTATTACGAGCGATGCCTATGTTTCATCGCTCTAGCGCTGCAAGACCTTAGTGAAACGATGGCTGTATGACAAAGTGATCGTAGTTTTGATCATGGGCACAGATCTGGGATCTTGGGGGTTGGATATGGCCAAGACGCCTCACTGGGACCCTTACAATATCAATCACCTACACCTTTGCTCTCCGGAAACTTGCCAGTACTATGTATTATCAGGTCTGCAATTCCTATGGCCAGAGCGACTGAGGGCCCAAGTGCTGTTAAAAGCGACTTCCGAAAGATTGCCGGTAATCCTCCGCCGGGTTTCCGCCCTCTGGCCGGCACTTGCAATGTCATCTCCGACTCGTACACTTCGCCATGAGGTAAGCGTCTGAATGATGTCTCCAGGAGAAAGGCGTACCTTGTCTATGAAATGAGGACCAACACCAGGTCCCCTATGTTGGGTTGGACCTCCAAAATTCGCTGAAAACTCGATGTGAAAGGGGCATTTATCAAAGCATAAGATACCTCGATCCATCCTTTGTATCCTCCAGCAGGCTCACACCCCCATCGAGGTGTGTACGCCAGTACCCTCAGAGACCCAAGGACGGTCTTCTTGATGGTGATAGACGATAAAATATTGTTGTTTCAGACTGTCTTGTACCTGCTATAGAAGGAGCAGTGGCATCGCTCATGTACCTCCAAAGCTCGCGAAAGGAATGGATCAGCGCCATCTCAATGTGTCCATCAATTGGGTCTCTACTGGGGGGAGGTGCGGTCCACATCTAGGCCAATCGTCTGATTTGGAAGAACAATGTTGACCATTATTACTCGTTTCTGGCCGGACAATCACCTTTCAAAGTCCCAGCAAACATCTAGTCCAGCAAACATCTAGTCAAGCGACATTCTGTGATGAGGACTATGAAATACATGGCTGGATGGTCGCAGAGGAGTATTGAGCCGTTCTGCATACATGAACGTGCATAGACTTCGATGTGAGATTCCTTCAAAAACTACGGTATATATACTGTACAAAACCGCCACAAACACCAACAAGTGGTAGAACAGCGTAGCTCAGGGGGAGAGCGGTAGGCTCATATAAACTTCTATATACACCTACAGGTCCCTCGATCGAAACGAGGTGCTGTTATATTTTTGTCTTTTTTTTTTACTGCAATCATAGCACTGCTCCTGACGGTCCTACGGGGCCTGCAATGGATAGCGGATGCATAGATAGGGTTGGCGAGGCATGATGACCCTTTTGCGCGCCAGGGGTCTTTTTGAACATTATCTTGGTATATTGCCGATTTCATGTCCTTTGTCATTTGTCCTGTCCTCTGGCTCTGAGAAGACACTGACTGGAATGCAGTCGCTGCTCGCTTCATGATGAAACGAGATGCATAGACAGGCATCGATAGAGATGAATATATGATGGTGAAAATCTGCCACCTTCAACGTCAGTGCGCCAAGCCACGTGAAAGGTCCTGAGCCAAGTCAAGCGTTGACTTTATCGATACCATCTCATCCATCCATCACACCTGTATACTACTACTATACCACCAGTCTCACACAGCTCATCGAAGTCGAGCACGCATACCTATTCTACAGTGACAAGCCCTCGAGGAACCACGTCAAGATGCCGCCGGCTGGAAGTAATTCACTTCCTCTCCCCTATTCTCAGATCCCACAACAGGGTCGTAGGGAACCTAGACAACCTATGAGGTGAGTCTCTCTTCTTCTCCATAATATGTGTGTGCTAATAGTAGAACGTCGAAGCTTGGATCAAGTACGTTGAATCTGAAGATGATATAAAGAGGAGAAGACTAATTAAACAGAATTGAAGGTTTTACCTACTCAACCTGATCATCCTGCTATTCCCGAGGAAGAGGGTGATGATGAAGATGCTCATGAGAGGGTTGTTGGGGATGATGCTGGTGTTGAGGTACGTCGGGTCTTCGCCGTCAGGCGATGTCCTTCTGGTAGTAGTTGACGGAATAGTTCTACACGCCATTAAGCCAGATCCCTGCTGGTACAGCTCGACGTGATGCTCAGAAACTCACCAAATCCGAGAAATCAAAGTTACCCAGGGTTACTGCTTATTGTACCGCAGCGTATGTCCCCGTCTTCATTTAGGTATAAGGAAAGAAAGCTAATGAACAGTTCATATAACCTAGAAGGTCTCGCCGCGTACCTCTCAGCTCGACCCCCAGCATATCGAACCCATCCAAGGATGTTCGATACTGAATGCCTCCATACACCATACCTCCCCCCTCCAACGAATACAACTACCTCAGCAGGCCATCGATCTCCAGCATTAAAACCTCATCGACATGGCGTGCCCGAAGCCGATTTATTAAATCTTGATAATTCATCAAATCCAAAACCAGAGAGGAGAAAGACTGGATTCTCAAAGACCCCTGGTGGGAGGAGTCGACAACCCTCAAGTGGTGGAGGAGGGGAGGAGACGGATGATGATGAACATGATGAAGAGTGGGTTCCGGATGTGTTTTTGTTTGAATATGGAACCGTTGTTATTTGGGGAATGACCGAGAGGGAGGAGAAGAGGTTTTTGGGTAGTTTGTAAGTCCCCCCTACCATCGGTATGAGGAAATCCTGACTGGGTAGAAAGAAGTTTGAGCTGGAGAAGCTGTCTACGGAAGATGTCGAGATGGAGGATCTGAATTTCTATTATGCCGACTACTCTCGGTATGTCCTTCTCAGATATATGTATCGATCGCGAGCTGATGAGTAGGATATATAACGATGTCATCACCCTCCGAAAGGGTTCATCGTATATGTAAGGCTCAATTTTCCCTCAGTCGCACCAAGCTGACAGATAGGACGAAACTATCATTATCCCACGCTCTCGCTCAATCGGTCAAGATCTCCTTATTCGAGGAACTTATAAGTAGTACGATCGAGCAGACGAAAGATATCCCCAGGAGTTTGTCGGAGACTGGTAAAATCGGATTACCCAGGAGTGAGATCATGAAGCAGATTGGAAATTTGTTTATTTTGAGGATAAATATTAATCTGGTCGGATCTATTCTGGATTCTCCTGTATGTTTTGCACCTTCTGGTCTACTACGAACGGTCACGAATGGACGCTGACCTGCAGGAATTCTTCTGGTCGTTCCCCGATCTTGAACCACTGTATAATGCCGCTAGGTCATATCTTGAGATCTCACAGCGTGTTGATCTTCTCAATGCTCGTGTCGATGTGAGTCTTCCCTTATTCCCCTTCCCCTTCGACCTATCAGGAGAAAATAGGGGACGCGACTGACTTGGCAGATCCTCCAAGACATGCTCAAACTCCTCAAGGAGAGTGTCAATTCTTCCCACGGAGAACGGCTTGAAGGGATCGTCATTGTACTGATTGTATTGGAGATCTTCCTTGGCATAGCCACAATCCTTGTAGATCTCAGTCTTTCTTAGGTACTTATATAATGCTACAATGTATGGTGTATGGTGTATGGTGTATGCCACTTTAACGGAATCAAATTACATTTCGAGGAGGTCCAATTCATCACTTGTCTATAGTCTAGATTCAACTAGTCACTACTAGATTATCCTTACCTATATACAGTCATGGCGGCTGGCTTACCTCCTAAACCATATGTCCCGCCAACGGCACCGGCTCCACCACTACCCGCCGGTCCTGCTCCTCAAACATACACTCAAGATCCGGCAGCAGCGCACGCAGCAGCATGGGCAGCATATTACCAGGTCCGTTCGCGTCCTTGCCCCATTCATATTTCCTGCTGATGTACAGTCACAAGGTCTAACAGCCCAAGGTCAACCTCAACCAGCTGGATATAATGCTCAAGCCCAACCACAAGCTCAAGCTGGACCACAACAACCGGGTGCAGCGAACCCATATGCGAATTACGGATACGGCGCTCAAGCTGCTCAAGCTCACCTCGGTGGTCCTGCTCAACCGGGTTACCGACCTCCCGCTCAACAGGGATATCAGTACCCTCAACAAGCTGCTGGATATGCCTCGCCCGCGCCTGCGCCCTACCAAGCTCCTCATCAGGGGTACGCTCAACCACAACAACCTCAGGGGTATGTCGCGCCTGCACAGGCATGGGGACAAGGACCACAACAACCTCAACAAGGGTATCGACCTCCTGCTCAACCTTATAATGGTGCTCCTGGTCAACAACCGTATTTCAATGGTGGACCACAACAACCTTATACACCTCCTCATAGTGGTGGTCAGACCCCTTATCGCTCTTCACCTGGTATGAACCAGAATCGACCTTATGCACCCCAAGCACAACCTATGGCACCACGTTCTAGACCGCCGATGAACCAGGGTCCTACTCCACCCCACCACCCACCAGCAAAGAGACCACGATTCGACGGTCCACCTAATCAAGGTCCAACTCACCTCGGAGGACCTAGGAACGCTTCACTCCCCGTTCGACCTGGGTCTATCCCGAATCGACCACCTTCAGGACCCAGAACACCACTTCCACCACCACCTATCACCCGCCCTCCAATCCACCTAGGTTCAGGAGGTCCACCACCCGTCTTTGCCCCAGGTGGTCCACGAGGCATGACACCATCTCGCGGCGGAAGGGGAGGAGGAAGAGGAGGGATGGTGATGAATGCCCCAAGAGGACCTAGTCATATGAGGCGAGAGAGGCAGGAATCTCAACGTCAAAGATCTGCAAAGGAACAAAGTCCTAGTAAGAGGGATAAGAAGGATAAGAAGAAGGAAAAAGAGAAGGATAATGCGAAAACTACCTTGACAGACTTTAGGATCGTGGGGATTGAAATGAAGGAATTGGGGTGGAGTTGGGGACTAGTAGGGGAGGAAGCTATGAATCAGGTCGAAGAAGAGGAGAAGGTTGTGGAGGAAGAGGCGAAAGTCGCTGGCGATGGGGATGTCAAGACTGAAGAGGCTGGGCAGGAAGAGGTCCCAACAGAACCAACAACAACAGAGGAAGTCAAGCAGGAATCCAACGAAGCCGAGGTCGAGGCTGAATCGGAAGTCAAGGCTGAGGTCGATGCTGAGGGTGACTCCACCGAAGTCAAGGACGAATCAACATTAGAGCAAGCCGACGCACCAAAGGAGGAGCCCTCAACAACCGAACTCGAAGATTCCGAAGGAAAAGGCAAGACCGGAGGGAAACGTAAAGCTCAATCCCCCGAAACAGGTGAGCTGATTGCATCTCTCTCCAGGTTCAGAGCTAATGAACAGACGAAGGATCATCAAAGAAACGATCAACATACCTCCTAACCCACGGTAAAGCCAATGAAGATACCCCATCCCAAGAATCCAAGAACAACCAAAATCGATTCAGGATATACTTTGAATCACCACCTGAAGCCGATAGGATCCCACAAGCGTTAAGGAGGAATCCGTACAAGAGGTGGAGGAGGGAGGACAGTGCCCTGCCCCCTACTGGTGGGGAGAAGGAAGGGGAGCTTGCTGCTATTGAGGAGACGGAACAGGATACTGGTGTCGTGCCAGAAGAAGCTCCTACCGAGGCGGATGTTGGACTCGATTCAAAGGATACATCGAAAGATGTTCCTACTTCCGACGCTGTACCCGAAAATCAAGCCGCTACCGAAGTTGTGGGAACCGCCAGTGCCAGCGAAGTGATCGACCCCACCGAACCTACCCCAGCTGAGAATGGACATACCGAGACCGATGCACAAGCAACCGAAACTGCCGGGCAAGCCGTACCAGAGGTCAGTGTCGAAACGAACGTCGAAGTTCCAGCTACTACCGCCGAGGAAGCACCGACTACAACCGAGCCGCCAAAGGAGGACGAACTTCCCGTCCCAGCAGAGCAAGCGGCTGAAGTCGACCAATCTGCTGAGGAACCGGCGTCACAGAACGAGGCTATCTCTTCTTCCGCTGACGCCGGACCTTCATCCACCGCTGAGGCTGCTGTCGAATCGTCTGCGGCCGCCGCCGCCGACCCCAGTACCACTGCTGATGCCGCTGTCGAGGCCATAGCTACACCCGACATCGTCGCTCCCTCGGCCACACCCGCAAGTGCCGAGGAAACAGCAGCTGCCATCGCCATCTCCGCAGAGAACGCCGCATCAGCGTACAAATCACGCACCCGCCGTCGATCTTCCGTCTCATCAACCGACTCTCGCGAGACCCTCAACGCTTTCCAACCCGAAGTCACTCCGTCCATGAACAGATTATCGATCTTGTACGAGGGTAGTCAAAGACGTATGTGTTTCGATGCGGAGGTTGTTGAACGTATTGAAGTCTGGAGGGAAGAGGGTAGGATTGAAGTCATCTTCACTCCTGCCAAACCTGATGAGGAGGAGAATACGTTATTGCCTAAAGGATACCTCGTAAGTCACTTCGAATGTTTTTGAGAAATGAAACTGATGTATAGCTGGAAGAGTATAACCAGGAAGATCAACGATTCGCCCCTGTTTCCAAGGAACGGTTGGACGACATTTATGGTACCGAGGAAGCTACCGATAGTATACCTCCGCTCCATCGTCATTTTATCCCTGCCGTCAGTAAGGATACAACGAAAGAGGATATCACAAGTACCGGTCTCCGCCTGAATGTATATCTCAACAAGAAGAACCCATTAAGCGTTCCTCGATGGTGTCGAAACAATTCGGCCGATGAGTGGTTATACGAACAATTCGGTTCTAAACATTCAGCATGGAAGGCGAAACTAGTCGTAATGGATCCGGATCCACCACCAACCCTAGCTTCGATCTTGGAAAACTGGTCATCCTCATCCAACCTCTCATCCTCCCAAAAGAGAAATACATTCATTACCACCCTCCTTTCAGATCCACACGACCTCCTCGAAATCTTGTTGAGGCTCACTCGAGGGGATAGGAACCCACCAGCTCCACTTGCAAATACGATAAGAGCGGATTCACCCTACGCAACCCATCAGACCCATGTCTCGCTTGCTATATTGGCAATGTATAGGTTGACTACCGATTATGCTGTTCAGGCAGGAGTGGATTTGGAGATTGTTAATGAAAAGATTGGGGATATTATCAAGAGTTTACCTACGAATTTGATTGGAAGGAGTTTAGATGGGATGTTTAAGGAATGGGATGGGAGGAAGAAATGAGCCGGGGTCGGGGATGGGGTAGAACTGGAGGGGAAGTGGGTTAGGGACATGATGAACGGAATAGAGAGGGATGAGGGATGAGGGACGAGGGATGACGAGTCGTGCTTTCGCTGTTTTCTTGATCTCGGATGATGACGATATGGGGTAATGTCAAAAATTGACTATATCAGAGGAATTGGTTGGATCCGGAAATGAGGAGGGGTTAGGCAAGAGCAATGCTAGATGATAGTACTTCCGAAGAGAAGCATGAGTCAGGGATATAGGCGAAGAAGGGAGGGCTTTTATCGTTTCTTTCCATTTGTCGAGATGTTCATCATATACCATCATGTCTTGTGTCTCGATCATTTCTTCCATGATCATCATCATATCCGGGTCTGGGTGATCTTTTCCATGATCAACATCAACATCAACGTCTAACATCCACGGATGAGAACTAGGCATAGATGTGATCTATTGAAAAGAAAGCCTTGACGATACTTGTTTTCAGATCCTAGGTTTACTTTCTGGGCCCCTCCCCTTACTCCTCGCTCGATTACCTCTCGGAAACAAGTGTTCAGTTCTTTGCTCCCATCCCTTCTACCTCTCTTCTTGCATGAACGATGCCCAATTGGGATATACTCTAAGGTGATGGTGATTACGGAAACGGAAGAACGTTGATACTGACTGGCCATACTGTTCTTTACCTAGAATGCATATTTTACCTGATGTAATCACCAATACAATCCTTGATATAGTCCAACGTCTATACGATTTGAAATTGTACACAAGCCGGTCTAAGCACATTTCCTAATTGCTCCAGCTCCAAGTAACCTTCCTGATCCACCTCGACTGAATCCCCTCCGAGTAATTTCGCAGACTTGATATCTAGCTTGTCGGCGGAAAATGGTAATCGTACCTTAGTCTCTGCGTGACCAGCATCAACGAACGCAAATACTGAATTCCCCTTCATTGTCCATCTCACCCAATTCTCCCCTGGAATACCAAAGGGTTGAGCAATATCCTCCTCCACTCGGGTAGTTCCAAATATCGCCTCACCATAGATTTTGATCCATCTGGCGAGATCTTCTAAACATTTCCGTTGGACTGGAGGGATATTTCCATCCGCATCCGGTCCGACGTTTAATAAGAGGTCTGCTCCTTTTGAAACGACGTCTACTAGGAGTGTAGCAGCTTGTTTTCCAGTTAGGGAATGAGATTCGAGTTCTTGCTCATTGTACCCGAATGATAATCCGACTAATCAGGTTAGACCACTATATTTGTGGGATAGAGGTACGTACTGCCACGAGTAAAAGTCCATTTTTCATCTTTGTCTTTTGGTGGAGCACTTAGTCCGTATTCGACAGTATGGAAATCCCAATGTGTATCTCCGAACCGGTCTAGGCATTAGTTCCAATTGACTATACCAGTCGAGATCACGGACCATTAATGACAGATTCTGGATTCGCTTCATACAGCCTCTTTAACAGGTTCTCCACACTGTATTCTCCTGGAGCGATACCTCTACTACCTCAGCATTTCGATATGATAAAGGAACTTACGCCTTGGGCCAATCACAATCACCCCACAATAAATACGGTTTATACCGATCAATAAGATCTGCACAATGCTGCCATGCGTATTTATTGTAGTCTGTCGCATCTTCATGTAATCCAGGACGATCTTCATTTCCGAATCCCCAAGGTTCTTGAGTTGGCCAGTAATGCCAATCTATCCCTCTTTCAATCAGCTTATCTTCTCATTAGGCCTTACGTTGAATAGTAGACCCCGAATTTGATGTCTTCTTGTTCACATGCTTGAGCCCATTCAGCGATGATATCTCGTTTTGGACCTCTCTTTACTGTATTCCTGTCACCCGTTTCAGGAGCATCCCAGAGTGTTATTCCGTCCTATATATCAGTAACAATCTTAGTGAATACCTACGTGATGTTTCGTGACAGGCATAATATATTCTGCACCGGCTTCTTTAAACAGCTTTACCAATTTGGAAGCATCAAATTGACTAGCTTTCCACTGATCCAAGAAATCGTCATATGGCGCATCCCCATATACCTCCTTGTGATGTTTGGAAGCGGGACTATCCTCGATTCGAATCGTATTAAAATACCACTCGGCATACGGATTATGTTTATGCCTATCATAAGTTATTCCCATGACGAAGTGAAGGACTCACACAAGTTCCTCAGGTATATGTCCTAATTCCCCAGTAGTCTCAGCCCAAGCTGGAACCGAATATGGCCTGTCATCAGCTAGTCCACTGCGTAGCAGAAGGACATATATACCCCCAATGAACGAATATCCCAAATTTAGCATTCTTGAACCAAGTGGGTGTTTTCCTATCGGCAAATTGTTCGTAGTTCGGAGCCCGAACTTCACCCCACATATGAGCCATGATTGCTTCTAAGGGAGGAGATGATCACGTTCATGGATTCATAGGCGTATCATTGCTTTATATGTCCACTGGGACCGGCGCATCTGCGCTACATCTCCGCAATCGGTCAGTCCGGAGCCGAGGGCGTAGTCGGACCGTGTGTTTACCGTCGAACCCACCCTAATCGCGATGTATCAGTACCGAGAGCCTCTAATCCCAAGTCAAGTCGTACATAGATGATTGGGCCAGACTGATCATCTGCATGTGAGAATGCAGAGACTGGACGGAATCCAATATCAAAGGTAAATATGCAGTGCCTGACCTGGAGCTTGTGTATTATCCTGATCGAACCCCTGATGATACACTGTATTGTATTCTATACATCGTAATATACTTCTACTTTTATTCTCTAGACCTCAGATACGTTCTACTCATCCTCATCAGTAGCCAACCTAGCAACTCTCAAACACCTCATCATCTCCTTAGCAGCCGCACTATGATTATTCATCCCTCCAAAGAACGGTCGAGTTGCATCTCTAAGTCTTATTTCTGATTTAGTCTTCAATTCGGGTCCGGGTCGTTTACGATGAGAGAGGGATGAAGCGTATCCTGAATCATGATTCGAGGAATCACTTTCATCGACGTCTGCTTCGGATGATGCGGAGGATGTGTTGGAGTA
The DNA here is from genome assembly GCA_017654735.1 of Vishniacozyma victoriae. Taxonomy (NCBI): domain Eukaryota; kingdom Fungi; phylum Basidiomycota; class Tremellomycetes; order Tremellales; family Bulleribasidiaceae; genus Vishniacozyma; species Vishniacozyma victoriae. The sequence continues at coordinate 185,710 of JADPYG010000004.1, forward strand.
TGATGAAGATGATGGGAGGGGGGAGATGGCGTGAGAGAGGAGTAAGGATTCTCCACCGGGCTACATGTTAGCTCTGTCCATATAAACTTTCTTCTTGACGAAGAAGAAAAGAAGAAGAAGAGGGGGACGTACATGATCCTCCAAATATCCACCAACATCCACCACACACCCTTCCAGCACAAGCAACACCCTCCTCCTCTCATCAACCCATTCCCCATGTTTCCTAACCACCTCATTCTTTGTCCATACAGGTAATTGAGATGGATCTTTGGCCATCTCATCGGCTTTTACAGTCCCGAATAAACGATCTGCTTCTGCCATGTGCATCCTTGCTCGCGCTTTTGAGATTGATGATTCGGGTGTTCGAGCTATTGTGGGGACTAGGGGTGTGTAGATGTGGAGAATGTAGATTATCCATTTTGTTGGGTCCCAGTCACTGGCTATCAGCTTTTGATTCGTTTGAATGGGTGGGGCAAGGGGGGCTTACGCTGGATGAGGTCCGTTTCGGAAATCTTTTCTGTTTTGTCAGCTTTCTTCAGACACGAAATACAGTAAGCTTACGGGAAAGCATGATGGAAACTGTATCATCAGCCTGAAGTCTCGTGTCATGTTGAAGTAGGGTAGTACTCACTTATGATTCCCTTCTCCGGACGTCAATAAAGCCAATAGCTACGCATCAGCAACTACCCCTTTGCTATTTCGATCGACTCACATAATTCCCCTTGGCAGATACTTCCTCTGTATAAGGTTGTAACCCAGTCCAATGAGCCAGGGAATTTATACAGAATGTCGTGTGCCTATTATCAGTCTCTTCCTCTCCGAACCTCATGAGACAGCGGACGGGGGAGACATACCAGATCAACAACCTTGCGACCGCTCCTCCCCATACTAGTCCCCCTAATCCATCGTTCCATCCTAGTTTTGCGATTAAATATGGGAGGACTAAACCTGAAAAGAGGGCTATCGGGACATAATGTTTATGTTGAAAGCGGACCACTGTTTATTAGCTCGACTCGACTGAGCTCACGCAATCGACCGAGTTAAAGAAGGCATAGGTAGAGCGAAGGAGGCAGGAGCTTAAAAGATAAGGATACTTGGAGGAGGACGTACCAGGATCAAACTCAAGATCACCCCTTTCAATCATTTTCATCCTTGGGTAAGATGGCTTTCTGAATATCCATCCGCAATGCGAGTACCATAATCCATTGGTAGCTGCATAAGGATCATGAATTGGTGAATCGGTGAATCTGTCATGAGCTTTCATCCCTTGATCGTAGATTTCCAAGCTTCCTCTCCATTAGGTCAGGCGGAGAGGACATCAGGAAAGAGACAGGAAGGTGGAAACAAGGGGACATACCGATGATGTAACCTATGCCTCAATACCCACCACTTTATACTCCCCTGAAACCCCATTGATCCCATCCAAGCTAATACTATCCTCAATGGTAAAGTAGCTGCAAAAGCGCGGTGTGACCATAATCTGTGGTATCCTGTTTGTCAGTATTATTCAAAAAAAGGGCGCGGGCGGCTTGCCTATCGTTACACTAAAGATTAGCTGGTTCCCAGACATCAAGAGACCTAGGAAAAGGGGCAGGGGGACTTACCCGAATGAAGCTAGTTGCCAACTTATGAAACATAATATCGCTGTTTTCCAACTTAGGCTTGATGGTGGGGATAGGTATGTTGCTCCGATTATTGCGAACAGGTGGAGGGCTGTGTATCAGCTACCTATCATGTAACCGTGGGTGGAGACTTACAGACAAAGAAGATACCATTAGCTACCTCGATCAGCTTATCCCACTACAAGCCAGTAAGAAAGACGTACACCACCAAATCTCGCCCTTGTCCCTCCTCTCCCGATCTCTCGATTCACTGGGTATCGTCGAACCCCTCGAGCTACTTTTGATATCTACTCCCATATTCCTTGACTATCTCAATCGATGTTTCATATACCAAGTCAGATTTTGGGGGTATAAGAGGGTTGAGCGGTGAAAGGCGATTCGTAACCGCCTTGAAATATGAAATGTGAATGCCGGGAAACCCGCGATCCGAGGAAGGCGTGGTATATGAATGGAAGCTGTTTGATCGATGACGGTGTTGTGCAGTAGCTTGTGAGTTCGATGTATGCTGATAGTGCAGCCTGTCTATGTGTATAGGTCAATGATGAACTGATTGATGTAGTATGTATATCCTCCTAACCTAACATATATCCCCATCATGAACCCACGATCGGGAATAGAAGATTCAGGCACGTACCTGGCACCTCGGTGACGCCTCGGCGACTTGAAGATATGTTAACGACATGTGCTTCTTGGCGTAAAGGCATATTTGTTCAGTGCAATTGTGGAGGTGTTATTCGCATCGAGAACTTATGTGGATGCAGATGAGTTGGAACGGAACTACCGTAATGCCAGTAAGAAACCGTTGGACTAGCGAGGGACTACAGCCCGTTGTAAGATGCTGTATCTTATGACTTGAAGCTCCGCGAGCTATTTCAACCGAGACATATATGAGCCCGTCTTCTGAGCCGACTCTCTTCTCTTTCTCGCTAGAGTACATGCTCGCTGGAGTTGAGCACAGTGGGCGTGTTGTCGAGGAAGAACGACTCATCAACATGCATCCCATTGTGACGCGCCTGAATCCACGTGTGAATACTTCCGCCCGCTACGCCAGCGTCAGCGATATTCCATCATTCATTCACTCCTCCCTATTCAACCCTCATCACCTTCCCTCCTTATACATATATCATTCATTATGCCCGTAGCAGCAGTAACAACAAGCGCAGGTAAGCTTGCCTACGTCCTTCGTGTCATGGAAAAGCTGACAGTACAGCCGGGTCATTGAACCTGTTAGAAGATGAGGATAAAGAGATCAGAGGATACGCTTTAAACCACCTTCTTACTATCGTTCCCCAATTCTGGGCAGAGATCAGCGAGAAGATCTCATGGCTGTAAGCTAAGCATGTCCTTGACCTGGAAACCTAGCTGATAGAGTAGTGAAGTACTCGCAGACTCTGACTCTCAAGAGCTTCCATCGCAATACCAACCCTATGCCGCTCTTCTACTATCAAAGATCTACCACTATATCGGACAAGATGAGGAGGCTGTAGAGTTCGCTCTAAGAGCAGGACCAGCATTCGAAAAGGAAGTGCAGGGAGAGTATAGGGATACTATCATTGGTGAGTCCCCCCCCCACTCTGCTTATGGGCAAGCTGACAAGTCAGCTGGATGTCTCGATATGGCCATCAAGCAGACCAAGGAAGGAGCTGAGCTCGATGCTAGTCTTTCAGCTATTGTTGAGGCTGTCTTAAGAGCAGGAACAACGGATCACGGCAAGCTCGTATGTCCCTCATTCGACAACTGGATCGGTAGCTGACAAATAGGCAATCGGACTGGCTCTCTCACTCCGCCGCCTGGACCTGCTAGAGACCTTTTACATTGCGTCCCGAGCACCTTCCGACCCTTCATCATCCGAACAATCCAAGCAGGTCCTCCACGACGAGTCGATGCTTCGATACGTCCTCAACGAGGCCATCAGCGGAACGAGCGGAAATGAGAACTGGCCAATCGATTTCAGAGCAGATGTACGTCTCCGTCTTTCCTTCATGGTATGATGCTGACGATGTAGCTATTCAAGATCCTACTGCGACTATTCCAACGAAGTCCAGTACCCGATTGGAGCAGTATGACCATCATATGGGTCCAATCTCGTGCGGCTGGACCTACAGTCGAAGCTCTCAGCAAGCTTGTTGCGGCCAAGGATCACGCTCAGGCATATCAGATTGCGTTCGATCTATACGAGATCGCTCCTCAGGGATTCGTTACGGAAGTCAGGCAGGGATTGGTTCAATCAGGACTTGGACCCGATCAGGCATTGGTTAGTACCCCATGTTTGTCGTGGGGAGTGCTAATGAGTCAGGAAGGAAGCGATGTCCGCAATGTACTCGAGAGTATCTTGAGTGGTGTCGAGAGCGCCAAGTTTCAACTGAACTTTATGGCTAAAAACGCCAAGACAGATTTCAGCATACTCCAGAACGTCAAGGTATGTTCCTCTGTCTAGCAATGGGAATCAGCGCTAACGAGCAGGACTCACTAGAAGACCGATACTCGATCTACCACTCTGCCATCTCCTTCTCCCAAGCATTCGCATGTTGCGGTACCGCCAGCGATGCCTTTTTACGAGATAACTTAGGATGGGTCGCCCGAGCTACCAACTGGGCTAAATTCTCCACTACTTCTTCTCTAGGTCTACTACACAAGGGATCTATCGTTCGTGGTCGAAATCTCGTCAAGCCTTACCTACCTGGTGGAAGTCATCCTGACAAGTTTAGTGAGGGAGGAGCATTATACGCTCTAGGTCTCATTTACGCTGGAAGGCAACATGGTGCCGAGGAAGATTTGAGGAATGGTCTAGCAGAGGGAATGGATCCTGTTGTTCAGCACGGTGCTGCTCTTGGATATGGTATTTCAGGTGTCGCATCTTTGAATGATGGTAAGCTCCCGGTTGCGCAGCGAAGAGTCCAGCTGATGAGTAGAAATCTACGAACACCTCCGAACAGTACTTTTCCAGGATAACGCTACTTCTGGTGAAGGTGCAGGGTATGCCATGGGTCTCGTCATGCTTGGTTCCAAGTCGGACAAAGCGCTCGAAGAGATGTTGTCGTATGCCCGGGAAACTCAGCACGAAAAGATCATTCGAAGTTTGGCTATTGGTGTTGCATTTGTCATGTACGAGCAGAGGGAAGGTGCCGATGCCGTGATTGAAGAGATGGTCACCGATCAGGTCAGTTCCCCCTTGCCGATAGATGGTATCGAGCTGACGAGCAGAACGCAATCATCCGATATGGTGGTATGTTCACCATCGCCCTCGCCTATGCTGGTACCGGAAGCAACAAGGTTGTCAAGCGATTACTACACGTCGCCGTATCCGATGTCAACGATGACGTTCGACGAGCGGCTGTTACTGCTCTCGGATTCGTTCTGTTCAGGAACCATACCCAGGTCCCTCGAGTCGTTCAATTACTCGCCGAGAGCTACAACCCCCATGTCCGACATGGTGCTGCTCTTGCCCTTGGTATCTCGTGTGCTGGTACTGGTCTAGAGGTGAGCTTTGAACTTCGCCAGAGGAGAATGAAGCTGATTGTAGGCCGCCGTCGAGCTACTCGAACCGATGACCCGGGACTCTGTCGACTTTGTCCGACAAGGAGCATACATTGCCCTCGCATTCGTCCTTATCCAACAATCTGAAGCACAGTCTCCTCGATCTACCGCTATTCGTGAATTATTCGCCAAGGTAGTAGCCGACAAGCATGAAGACCCCGTCGCTCGATTCGGAGCAACAGTCGCCCAGGGTATTATCGATGCAGGAGGCAGGAACGCCACTCTCTCCCTCGCAACTCGAGCTGGTACACTCAACATGCAAGCTATTGTTGGAGTCACATTATTCGTTCAATTCTGGTACTGGTACCCCCTCGCCCATGGTCTCGGTATGGCATTTTCGCCAACGGCAGTCATTGCCGTTGATGATCAACTTCGATTACCTGAAGTTGAATTCACCTGTCATGCCAAGCCTTCGACTTTTGCTTATACCACCAAAGCAAAGAAGGAGACTGAAAAGAAGGAAAAGAAGACGATTGCGGCCGTGTTGAGTACTACTGCCAAGGCCAATGCTAGGCAGAAGAAGAAGGCTGCGGAAGGTGGTGAGGATGTTGAAATGGTACGTTCCTCTCAATCCTGGTTCGAAGCGGAAGCTGATGTAGTAGGATAAGCCGGAAGAAACACCTACCCCCAAATCAACCGCTCCTAAACGTACGAAACCATCTGAACCAAACCAATTCACGGTGAAAAACATGACTCGAGTCACTCACACTCAATTCCCATTCTTATCATTCAACTCCACCGATTCCTTAAAACCAGTCCGACCCATCGGTGAATCTCTAGTCAAAGATAAAAAGACTTCACCATTCAATTGTGGTTCTGTCGTTGTCCTCCAGGGTACAGGCAAGAAATATATTGAATTGGATAATGTCCTCTGGACTGGACTTCAGAATCAAGCTCAAGCTCCACCTCCTCCAGCTCCAATTCAGGAGGACTTGATTGCAGAAGCTCCTCCTTCTTTTGAATATCCTTTTGGAGATGAGAGGCGTGGGGGCGCTTAAGCGATGATGGAGATGGATAGAGGGAAAAGGAGAAAGATGGGTGTTTTGGTAGGATGAATATTGATGACGTAAATGAGACATGTATAGAATCAAATGGAGTGATCACTGATGATTGTCTGACTAGACCACCATCCCAGATTGATTACTAGGTATGCGCGTCACTCACAAGCAAATTCGATGAAGGCCAGACGCTGTTCACTATGGACTCGATTGGTCTGCGGTGCCGGAACCGACCTCTCGATCATGCCTACGGGAAGAGATTGATGGGGGCACCAAGCCGACTTTGGGAATGTCACGGAGCGGTCTGGGTTTTCATCATACATCTCATATCGACTAGCAACCGCTGTGATCTATATACAATTCTAACTGACAAGTGCCTTGTCATCCCGCTCAGCTCTCGCCTCTTAAAGCATCTCACGTCACTGGACGGCTTAAGTCTCACCATTCCCCCCACGTTCGGCTCACCACTTAATCAAGTCACCACCCTGTATCGTCGCCTCGCTCTATCCCATCAGTGGTAGTCTGGCGACTCCCTCCCGACTTGAGTGTTCTTTGTGCCGACACATTCGATTTCTTCTCTTGGACCGCCAGGAACTCGTCAATGTCTACTCGGCTGTAGGGTGATTCAGTTGGGGGATAAATGATGGTGGTCACCCCTTCACGTGTCTCGATTGCGAATTCCTCGGCCAGAATGGACACCTCGTCCCCATCGAAACCGCCCGGCCAGAGATCTCGGATGGTCTTCCCGCGATATAACACTCCACCTTCCTTCAGATCGGGGACTGCATTCGCCAAAATATCCGCCGCCGAGACGTCGAGAGTGGGATAGAAACGAACGACTCGACCTCCCTCATAGGGGCGAAAGGTGATGATGGAACTTGGGTGGAGGGGGATCGTCTGATTCTGTGTTCCATTCTGATGTACTTCGAAACAAGGCACCTTGCGACCTTTCGGCGTTTCACTCCACTGTTTTCTACCCGGGCGTTCTTCTCCATAAAGGCTCGCGAGAGCGGTATCGCAAGCATACGAAGTCACAACTCGCCTGGTTTCACTCATTTGACAGCTTGATGGATTTGAAAGACGTGAAAAGCCTGAAGCATGAGACCTGCTATATATAGGGCTTCGAGTCAAGAAATACTTAGTGGGACCCTGTTTTGAAAGGATCGTCAGGACAGACCTGAGATGAACGGATCCGAAAAGGAGGCGCGTCCATCAACGGATCAAATGCATCATACTTGGGACGATGTCTCGACGCTCCACCTGAGAGGAATGTCCTTCACAAATGGCGAGAATAGAGGACAAGCAGAATTACTAGCGTATTCCATCATGCTGTTTGGCGGCACCTCTATCGGCTTCTACAAGGATGGATGTCGATGTGAGACAAGGACGTCCCGCAAGCTCGATAGGTGCCCCTCCTAGTCATACTTTGGACGGCACCGGAAGTCTAGGCAGAGTTTTTTGGCCCAAAGGCTTTCACTGGATCCAGTACATGACCATCACCAGCAGGAAGGGTGAGGGTATCCTGGGCATTTTCTTTGCATTCTGCCTCAGCTAACAATTGCTTTCCTGAATGCTCCGACTCGCTACAAATCCGAACATGTACATGTGAAGGATCATTTGACAAACATGAACGCCGATTTCGCCACCCTCCATCATTCTTCTTCCTGTTTCACCGTTGCGATTGATATGGGTTCATCCTCCCCCTTCATTCTTGTATCTGACATATCTTCCTGTTTGGAGATATCCTGCGATGTGAGAGCCTCTGGATTGGTGCCTGGGTTGGTGCCCGGGTTGGTGTTGACATCAGAGGTGCGGAGTCTGATATTTGTCTCTGTCCCGGGAACAACAAGAATGACAGGAGTGTTCCCAATCAACCATCTTGAAGGCATGTTTCTAGGATGAACGGTGATGGAGTCAATAGCCACTGTCCTTCCATCGGCAGATGTCGGGTTTGTGACAACTCTGTGCACTGTCCCCGGGGGAAACCTTCGGGCAAAAGGTCTCCCTGGGTTAACGGCGGTGGAGACAGGGCGGCTGATGAGCTCGCTACCAACAACTGATTGAGCCAAATTTGTCTCTCGATCAAGTATTGTGTCTCTTCTCCATAAAGAAGTGCCTTCGGATGTAGTTTTGTATGACAGAATGTGGGGGTCAATCCCAAGAGAAGACCTTTGTGGTTCGGTGTCAACAGATATTGTGGCAGTTGGGGGCATAGAGAGTGTGGGGATCTGATTCTGAGGTATAGCCTCCATGGTGCTTGTGTGTTGAGGCGGTGAGTACAGTATGATGTAACTAGTGTATGATTGTACAAGTAGCAGTCAGTGAAGAAGGGATACCCTGTCCGTTCTGCAACTCTTGACCACGATTGGGGCGGTGCATGAATAAGAAAAAGCTCCCAACGCTATGCCCGGTCCTGTGAAATTCACAATGGATGGGTCCAATCACCGACTTCACATATCCACCCCATCAATGGAACCCTGAAACGCTCCACCTGAATGGATCCGCTCAGCCTACTTTCAACACTTGCATTGACTTGGAGCCATGAAAGGGACAGCTCGAGTATTTCATATCCTACTTGCTGTCGAGTAGTTTGGCGCTCCACCTTAATGGAAGAGCATCTGGTGGTGAAATGAGGTACGGAGCGAGAGTGACAGCACGATCCATGGTATATCTGTTGTAGACTCCGGTGAGTAGCTTGTGTGTCGCAGTAGTGACAAAACCGTGTTGTTACCCAGATGATGTGCCTCTCACAGCGCGTCCACCATGGCCGGTAGGGAGGACGGGCCCTGTGTTGGTTCTTTATATGTACGGACAGTACGTCGTGCTGCGAAGTAGAAATACCGTCTGTCCAGCTAGTAAATAGACAAGGCAGAAACGGGAACAGGATGGCTTTGTCTTCATCATGCATCTCAACAGGACTTCATCAAATTACCACAATCTATGCACAGTACAAGTAGCAGGATTTCGTCAGATAGGGAAGCGTCTCATCCTTTCAGACGCTATCCCGGCTGCCGCAACCATCCCGGCTGCTGCAACCAGGCCCTGCATACTCTAAGACCCTGCCCTTGCTTTGGCCTTACAAAATTGGCCTTTTTGTAAGGCTTGAACAATTGGCTGGCTGAATGGGGATGTCTCTGGGGCAGTGAATCTTGATTCCCCGCCATGCTTGGTCTGAATCAAGAACGGTCCCTTTCTGAAAGTCTGCGAATGTTCACATTTCCCCTTTGACCCAGAGAAAGAAGTCCTCCAAATGCCACCAGCATCACCGTTATCAATGGCAGGGTTATTGTTTGCCGCTTTCAGAATTAATGAAGCAAGAAAAGCCAGGTCGCATCCTCATTTTCTGCATCGCTTAATATAATCAATAATCACATCATTGCCCAGCTACTCCATAAATCTATCATGATCCCGAATATGTACATGTGAGGGAAAGAGATGTACACACTTGATCGCAACTTGAGGCCGCTTAGTACTCTCCCTCTTCATCCCTCTCGTCCCCAAGACCAGACCTGGCCATCAGGAAAATGTCCAAAAGGCTCGGTCCGGGCCTATCTCCAAAAGCCTGTTGACGTGAAGGGTCGTTTGGGGATCGATTGCTCATGTAGGAATTATCCCTGAAGGATCTGTTCATGAAGGGATTGTCCATGGAGGGGCTGCCACTGGGCCTGAGGAAGTCGAAGGGGCTGCCTGTGGGGGGGTGGGCTGAGGCTCTCTCGTCCCTTTCGTGGAGACTTTGGTACAACATGCGATTCGGATCAGGGTCTAGCCCAAATAACACCGACTGAATTGATCGGGGGGGTCCTTCGTATGTGGGGCACGCCTTTACACCATCTGCGTTAAGTGGAGTTTTCATGATCCCGAATTCGGTGCCGGGTCGATATCGTTGAGGCTCCAATTTTTGTCTGCAGTCTTCATCAAGATGACCCACAAGAGTGCACCACCCATCTAAGTCTTTCTTGACTTCGTAGTGGTGACCAGCTAGGCTGTGTTCATGGTAATCGGTCCCCCCGTCCTCCCTGGACTCTCTAGCCAAGACATAGGCGTCTGTTCCCTTGCTGGTTCGTCGTGGTTGGATATTACCACGGGCGTCAAAAGTAGGGCTTTGAGTGAAGAGCGATGCCCGACTGTGGTCTGGGGTCCCTGTTTCAGTGTTCATGATGAAGATGGAGTTGTTGCAGTATACACTCAAATGGTCTCTGAGAGGATTGAGTGATAGTGATTGAAGAAGAGACAAATTGGGAAGGTTTGATTTCTTATACCTGATTTCCAGGCAACGTGGAGCAGGCATGAAGGGAAGCACACTAATATCCCCAGTCTCCCTGGGAAAGCGGCAATGAATGGATTCAGACTTACTATTTCACATACTCCATCCAAATAAGGGAAGTCTCAAACACCCCACCTGAATGGATACACCTTCCTGGCTTCTTGAGCCTATCCTTATCCCTAGTATGAAAGGATGACTTGAAAGCAGGTGTGAATGGATCTAAATCATTTTTTCACATCAGCGTTTCCGTCAAGGGAATGAGTTGAGCGCTCCACCTGAATGGATGTGTTTGACAGGCTTGCTTAGTTGTCTCAGCCCCTAGTCTGAACGGAGCACTTGAACACTGACGTCAATGGGTGGAATTCAGTTTTTCTCATCGTTGTTACGGTCAATGGAATGAGAGAGAGCTCCATCTGAAAGGATGCGTTGCTTGAGCTTACTGACCCGTCTCAGCCCCTTGCTTGAATGGATCACTGTGAGCGGCATTCACCAGTTCTCATGACTGGCTGGTCGATAGCTCTGCTCACCATCCCGTGATCTCCAGGATCTTCGGCATCGACGGGATGGGACCCCTGCCTTGGGGCGGACCGACTCTTCGATATACGTCTGCATATCACTCTACAATAACGACTAGATTATCGATTTCCCATCACCCTCCTCGGATGGACTAGAAGCACCTTCTTCGTCGACGACCTCGGATGAGTGGGCCCGTCTTTCGTCCCGTTTGGTAAGCACGAGGACCAAAGTAGTCCAGAAGACTAGCGATTAGCAGAAAGCAGTGGCCATGGGTGAAGTCGCAACTCACTGAGGAGAACCTGGAGAACGATCGAATAGGTGAAACCTTTCTGAGCGTTGGGGAAGGAAACGGTTTTCCAAACAAAGTTCGGGGCGATAGCTTGTAGGACATATGCGAAGTCATTTCCTGCCGCTACCAACAGTGCTCGTTTCTCCAAATCTCCTGCACAGATCTCGTTAATCCACGATAGAATCAATGGGCCAGCCAAAGTCTAGCATCAGCGACCGTAGTAACCCCCCAGGATAAGCACTCACGCCCATGTTGAATAGCCAATATATCGCGTAGTGTCCCTTGATACTTCGGTATAAAGGTGTTACTTTGAGGACGATCCCGCTGATCAACATGACCACGGCGCCAAAGTAGATGATCGGCCACCTGCGACCTCTGAGTGGGCCGTCCGATATCCACGCGCCGATTAAGGCTGATACGATGAGGATGGCGGTACCAGGTAGCGGAACTGTTATGTCAGCATACATACATACCTTGGTCTTGATGAACTTACGCTGATTGATCTCGGAAACGCTGTACGTCACACCTGGAACTGGTGCAGGTTCGGCGTTGAACGATTTCAGCCAATACGACATGGGACTCTGGATGATGCCGTTATTCCAGATGACATATAAAAGAGCTAGATCCTCAGTGTTGACAACAAACTTGGACGTACGTAGTACATAGACATGCCAAGAACTGAAAAGGCGCTTGACCTTGGCCTTGGACCAATCTTCTCGTCCGCTCTTTCCGTGATTACTGACTCGGTCGGCAGCAAGTTGGAACTCCTATATCATCAGCACTTTACCTTGTAAGCTGACAAACCTCTTTTGAGAGCCACCAAGGAGCATTCCCTTGGAGCGGCATATCCGGTAGGAAGAAGAAGCCCGCGACGGCTATCGGAATAGTGATGATTGCATCAATGATGAACAACCATCGCCATCCAGCCAGACCTTGTACGTTGTGTAGATCGGTATATGCCGCAGCTTGGAGGAACCCAGAGAACATTGAACCGATGGAACCAGAGATCCAGAAGATGACGGATCGTTTGCCAAGTTCCCGAGGAGTGTACCAGGATCCAACTGATCATGAGCTTTGCGTCGTGGGTAGTTAACTCACGGATCATATGCGCAGCTGGATAGAAACCAGATCTATTGTCAGTTCCGTTGAAAGTGGATGGATGGTGGGTACTTACTCAAACAGTCCGACCAGGAACCGTAATGCGTAGAGTGACTGGTAATTCGTCACAGCATACGATCCGAGGGTTGCGATACCCCAGCCAAACTCGAGCTGTCGTCAGTGCTCGTCGACACTTTAGACTTACCCCACACAAGACGTATCGAGGAGGAACCCTTGTCAAAAGTAGATTCACCGGAATCTGTCCAATAACATAGCCGACCGTCCAAATGGTAACCGCAGTAACGAGCTCGTTTCCATGCATGCCAAGGTCTTCCTTCATACCACTGAAGAACTGGAATCAGTCGCACCCAATCAAGCCTGACTTACAGCATTGTTGATGTTCTGTTGGTCTAAATTCTTCAAGAAGTAACCGAGCTGATCGTCAGTGATAGCCGCGGATACTGACTTACAGAGCAAAGCGTGAGCAAGACCGCATCTACCTTGAACAGCATCCGTCGTTCAGCCCGAGGCAGGTCCCATGTGTCCCATATCCGGCCCTTCCATGTGTCTCTGATCACTTCCCCAGCTTCCTTCTTGAGTTCTGATGAACCGGACTCGGGGTCGGCACTGGTTTGCGGAAGCGTATATGCAGACATTTCCTGTGGTTGATAATAATCATCCTAGATGTCCGTATATAACGCATTCTTAAGGATCAAGTCGGCTCGCATTGGTGATGTGGTATGGCAACAGATACAAGGCTCGAGAACGCAATGTGACGCATGTTGCTAATCTGATTATGGTACGTGCTATCTATTGCGACAGATGTATAGTGTGAAGACGTAATACTCGGTGATGCACTTTTGGCGAATCTAGTAGTTTCGGAGAACGCCGAAATAACGCAAGCAAGGAAGGACCTACGGCGCGTTCCATGGATGGCGTAACGATTGTTACAAGCCTAAGGCATACGCGGAGGAACATGCTCGTACATCGCCTTTCTTGCATGGGACATCAGAATATCGTCGATTCGACCCTGAATCAGCAAAATCGGTCGACCATTGAGGACAACCCTTTCAGACAGTCGTTGATCAAAGGACAGTGGGCCCAGACCCTGTTCTTCCTGAACTCAAGGGATTGGCTGTCAAAGGTAAAAATTCGATGTCTCTCACAAGGGCGTCACAAGAGATACTTTGGATGGGGGTAAAACATGGAGGTCAGAAAGGGGAACAATGTGAATACCTCAAGCTTGTGCCGTGTAAAGCGCAAGGACCAAGAAAAACTGCGCAGTCGGGGCAAAAGGAGGATTCGGCCAACGAGCCTAGTAACACGGAAGTCTCCCAGAGCACTTTCCTGCTCTGGGAACTGGTGATCCTTGAAACAATTCGTCCTTTGCGAGGTGGAAGACGCTGTGGCTCTTTTCCGTACCAATTTTAAGGTCAGCTTGAGGTCACAAACCTGCTAACGGAATTCTTTTCCCATGCCCCTCTCTTACACTATTCATTGTCAGACATCCTTCCCTGTAGAAACTCTTCACCTCAATCACTTCAGCTCCTCAAACATCATGCCTCCTACAACAAATGACACCAATGGGTACACCGCCAAAGTAATTATTACTCCTTCCAACCCTGGGCCAAAGATCTGGAAGCACAGTCTTGCTCCCGGGGACACTGCTGAAACACTTCACCCCCGAATCTGCGACATTGAAAATCGAGAGTATGGACTCTGTGACACCCTTCACTACTATGATCCAAATCACACGCCAACAATATCCGCAAGAGACTCGCATGGAGAAAGCATTTCCCCCTCTCCAAGTATCAAATCTCGCACACATGCTGAGCTGTGGCTGCACAATCAGCCAATCAAGGTTGCTCCCGAGGAAACCATTGCTTGCAAGACAGAAGAAGGATCATGGAATTATTTCAATCAGCCAAGCCACTCAGATAAATCCGTGTGGATCATGCCAGCCAGCTTGACCGTCGGTCGTGTCGAGGGCCGCTCCAGATTATGTTGTCATGTTGGTCCCTCTGACACAGTCGAATGTATACTGTACGACCCAAATGGCAAAAAAATACGTACCGAACCATTACTCCCAGGAACAGGTTGTCAATTCACAGGCACCTCTCTTATCAACACTGGCGTCCCGCCTCCATCTGCCACGGCTATATATGAAAATAAGGCCAGTCAGATGTCCGGCACAAGGAATAGCGGGGTTGCGTAGTGATTGCTGTGGTGAACGAGGAATGTGTACAAAAATGGAAGTTTGGTGTGTGGCAGGTCGAGTAGGAGATGGGACTGTAGCATATGAACAGCCTGCTGAACCATGGGGGAGAGTGAGCAATGTTGTGCCATACTGCAACGCTTTTTGATGGAGTAGTCCTGCCAGTGATTGAAGCAGTGATGAGAGGACTAAGGATGCAAGCCGCCGATGTCTGTTCTAGCGTTCTCATCACGTACAGTATCTGACGATTCAACAATGATCTTCCTTCAGCCTACATCTAATAACATACACTGCAGTCCATCCTACCCTTCATAGCCAATCCTTGTCCTTTTTTATACCAAGACTCCTCGTCTTCAATCATCAATCCCATATGTTGCCTTCCCTCAGCCTCCGGCCGTGGTGGGTGGGGGCGATTGCTCAGGAGTCGGCAATTGGTCCTCAGTCGACTGCTGTGGGGCGAGTGTTGCACCGCACGTGATATGAGTATGCTGAATTGGGTTCCTCCTGGCGTAAGCCTCAAAGCCGGGGTCTGCTTCACATTCAAACCAAGAATTTGCACCAACTCGGCCTACAAGTGTGGGGCGGAGTTCTGCTTGAGGATTGTCCAAGACCGACCAGATGTAAAAGCCTTTACTACGGTCCGCAGGATCGACACGTGCGACTACCATATCCAAATTGTCATGGACTGTGGTTTGGTAGAAAACCGGCCCAGTATTGCCGCCAGTGCGTGCACGGAAAACGCCAATTTGTGGGAGGACGGATTGCGAGACAGCGGACGGCTGGGTACCGGTAGTTGAAGGTGCCTGCCAGGTTTGCTGACTGGCGGAGGATTGCTGACCGTCTTGTGTTTGGTTTGTACGTGATGCCATACTGTAGTATTGTTCCTGTGAATTGCCTGAAATGATGTGATCTTGACAAAGCGTGTCGAATGGAAATGAACGGGCGCAAAGGCTATGCTATGAAAGAGACCCTCAGAATCTGTGCCTTCTGCTGAAAACGCTTTTTCACACATGGCTTTGCAGCAGCGTCATAAAAAAACTGTAATCAACCCGACAAGAGTCAGCCACACAATGGAGCTGTGATGGAATGGTGTTTCATGCACATAATGCACTGCGAATAACCTTGGTCTTCGATCTAAAATGGGAAAATCTGCTTGCTCCACTTGAATGGATATACCCTTTCAAAGTTTAGCCGCCACCTCTGCAAAGGATAGTTTCTCCTCTATGGCCAGACCATTTCAATGGACCATCGACTTTGACGCAGTGACTCCTTGAATCAAAAGAACTCCAAACGCCATCTTGCCCGATCTGTGCTGCGGGTCTCCCACGTATCCCTGACCTCAACGGACGTATAAGGGGGTCCAAACGGGAGGTTGTCAAAGGAAATAAGCCAGAGCACCCGGGCCTCGAGCCATAGTCAGGAGTCAGCCCCAGAGCGCAGAGTGACTATTGATGTGAAACTACATTACGGCGGCCTGACTGTTGATAGGCGCTTTCCGCAGGCCTTCCACGGAGGGGTGAGACTCCGCAAACCCAGCGAGTGATCCTTTGTAGTCCGAATTACCAACAGAATTCTGAATGTCCAAAAATCCCAGCTCCAAGGTATGTTAGACTGCATCGTAATTGACTCACTCTCACTTTCTCATTCCTCTCTTAATCATACGATTCTCCAAAAGCATTGCCACCACCATTTTATCGCCACCCGCATCACATCACATCATCCACATACACACACCATGGCACCTAAGAGCTCGAGAGGCACTCAACAGTCCGTAAAGTCCGGACGCTTGAGTGCATGGCAAGACACATGGATGAAGCCCCAGCTTGACATCGAATACGAAGAGCGGGTCACGACGATCATCGAGGACGGTGATACGATGATGCGACTTCGGCCTCACATTGCCTTGCGTCGACAAGGGACTCAGGGATCAATCCCCTCGGAGATCAAGCACTTTATCGATCCCAAAAAGTTACCCAGATTGCACTATGATTCTGAATCACTTTATGTCCCCCAGGGGCCCGAGGTGCCCCCAAGCGAGGCCGACCTTAGAGCAGTCAACTGGTCACCGCACGATCGATACCGATTGAAGCAAGGCGAGTCCGTCACTTTCGACGATCCTCGTGGCAATCCGTGTACCTTGTGTCCCATCGACGCCGGCGAATTCGTGGAGATTGTACCGCAGAGTATTGCGGTCCTTCGACCCGATCCACGGATCGCATCGATCGCATCGCAAAGCGAGCGAGCGAGAGGACGAGGTTGACGACTTTTTGCACGTCTTGCCACTGATCGATGACCCGCCGGTGACTTTGTACGGTCCCAGACCGCAGAGGCCCCTTGGCCATACAATTGACTTCGGGAAACCTCTTACTTGGGTGAATGGAGAAGTCCAAAGACTTCTAGAGCCGATCAATACCAACCGCTTCATCGACACGCCCTCAATCCGAAGCATAAGTGAGGCGCCCCTCTCCGTGACGACCAAAACTCCAACTACACGTGGATCCGCCCTAGCCGCGACCCGAGCGGCTGCGGTATCATATCGGGCAACGACCCGGGCCTCTGCGCGAACCAAGACAGAGGATCCTCTTGAGTAGTGAAAGACGGCCGAGGCAAATGTGTATGTTGCGGGGAGTACTGATTGTTAAGAGTGTGACGAATCGATTAGCGGGTTGACAGGAATTGAGGAAGAAAACTCGGTGATCTGGTTGTGGGATTAGCGTATTCAGCTTTGATGTCGCGATGTACCGCTTGATCACCTATGGTCATCACGTTCCAATTGACAGCGCCCGGCAGACTGGCCCTTGAGCATAATCGGAGTACATCACTGAAGTATGACAAGTAAAATAACCAGTCCCAATCCAAAACCCGCAACCAACATCTATTCTAATCAATCAAAGCGCCCTTCCTCCTACCCAATTCCACCTCCTCACCCTTCCTGACCGACGCCGTACCCTTGTGCAAGAAAGGAATCATCCCAGCAAACGTCATCCCCCTTCCCCGTTGCGCACCATGTGCCCCGGGTCCTGTATATTGAAGTACTTCAATGGGAGGATTCAAGCGTGGCCATGATACGTATGAGATTCCCTATTTCATCAGCTCTTTCCCACAAGTCAATGATGGTATGTAAAAAAGCTTACATTACCCCAGATATATGTTCCTGAGAATAGGGCTAGGGCGAACCAGAGGAAGATGAATGATGTTATTGATAATCCTACTCATTAGCTTATCACATATATAGCAACGATGGAAGCTTACCAGAAGTCCTAGGTAGAGTGATCGCGCAAAAGATCATGGCAAGTGCGAAAGCGAGGACGTAAGGCATCTAATCATTAGCTTCCCCTTCTTTCTCTTTCCCTCCGTTCCCGTTCTCCTTTCTCCCTTCCTTTCGAGTGGGTGAATCTCAAAGAACAAGAAAAAAACTCACAGCCCTCATAACCAAAGGCCTAGTATCCGTCAATGGCGGAATCCCACCCCTCTTAGCAACCCAAGCTCCAGTGAGAATATCATACGAATCCTGTCGATCTCCATCAAAGAAATTATTCTTGACATATCTCATGACTGAATTATAACCGTCATTGAGTGCTCCGACGTGAGATCGTTTACCGGTACGCGTGTAGTCGGATTTCAGGGCTCCTGTACCTGCGTAGGCTGTTGATACTGTATCTCCGTGATCTGCCCATACTGCCTATTAGCTTGACTTTTCAAACAAAAAAAAATGAAAGTGGAAGAGGGACATACCATGCCTGAACATTGTCATGAAGTTCTCGTGATCCTCAATCGATTCTTTATGGGACAAGATCCCTACAGCCCTAAATTGCCTATTCAACATCCACCTGCCCAGAGCACTTTGCGTAACATTAGTCCTATCGAGACAATCCATACAATTCGTTCTAATCACCCCATTCTGCTTGGCAAGCACCTTAACTTCTCCAGCACCAAGTCCATTCAATCCAGTAGATTGTGAATGATACCATCCGATACTATCAAGCGCAGGAGTTAATCGATCGATCAATACGGATATCCTGTCGAATCGCATTTTACGACATTCAGTATGGAAATCGAAGTACAAGTAATGGGCTTTTTCAGCAATGATGGGATCGGAATCTCGGGCAGCGTGGATCGCTTTTTCGAATGCTTCTTTTACGGGCAGTTCGTGGCCTTTGTGGTTTACTAGGTTGACGTGGTAGACGGATTGATAGATTTGGATCTGTTGGTGGAGGTGGAGTTTCATCGCGGATTGCTGATAGTGAGCTAAGTGATGAAGTACAGGAGTTGCTAGCTTACCGTTTCTGGGATATCCATAATCTGTAGATCCGGCTTGTATCGCAGGTTATTCACCTCTGCCCAGAATACAGGAACACTTCCTCTGGTCTGGACATAACTTAATTTCTCCCTTCCATCGACTCTTCCCCTACTAGGATTCTGGCCGTTGGCGGGGAGAGGATCGAACAAGACGATTTGCTCGGTCTCGTTGTTATTGGCAGTTTGGCCGTTTACGTCGATTCCTCGGGTGAAGTATCTTGTACCGGCTCTGTACCTTGATCGACGGGAGATGAGGAAGAAGAGCAGTTCTCGGTTGTTGACAGTTGATGATTTGAGGTCGACGGCTGGGAGTGAGCTTATTACTATGACCGGCTGGTGCAAGCTTACATCCGTAAACGATAGGTAGGATAAATCGACTCAACTACTTGTCAGCTACTTCGCTGGAGGACAACGACTTACATCGGCATTACCCGTCTGAGTCGAATCAATCAATCTCCCCATCAAATACTTGTTCCAAAAGAACCGATCATCCGCCCTCTTCCATAATGGCTGTTTACCAACTCCCTCTCCTGCTTCCTCCTGCTCCCTCTGCCTCTGTAACGAATTGGTGAGATCAACACCGTGGGAGAACCATAGTTTTCCACCCTTCAATCCAGACTCGACTAAGGACAAAAGTTCTTTCTCTACTGGATGGTTTAGGATAGTAGCGGAGCTGGAGAGGGGAGAGAGGGGGAGTAGACGGTAATCTGTCGCGAGGTAGATTGGCTGGTTCAAAAGTCGGCACGCGTTTGTTCGGCCCGTGATAATAAGCAAAAAGTCGGCTATTCATCAGCTCTGCCCAAAAGTGATGCTAGGAGCTTTACTAGTAGCTAGACTCAAGATTCCAATAATTCCATAACAAGGAATGACCTTCTCCTTCCCATATGGTATTTCACCAGTTGCTACTTGTTAGCTCATTCATTTCCCAAAAACACGACAGCTACCATTCAACGACATCTGTCCCGTGCGACGATCGATATGCAGTGTCTCCCTAGCATCTTTCTCATTCCCAAGACTAGGTCCGTCGAGTGTGTGACTAGCCTGAGGAGCTGAAGATGGCTCGAATACGTAGCTCGCATTTGAGATATAAAGGTTGAGAGTCTCGTGTAGCTGCTTGTCAGCTTCGTCTGTCTTCGGAACGTTTAGCTTACGGGTAGACAATTGAGGTTAGGCATCGTGTATAGTATGAGGAAGGGAATATAGATACTGTAGCTGTTGCTGCCTACTCTGCTGTCTACGCTGTCTATGACGTTCACGTGCACGGGCCCTCTAAGAGAGTGATAAGGAATCAGATATATACCACTTTAAATCCACGTCATTCCCCTCACGCGTCGCGTCTCTACCCTCTCTCCTAGTCGCGTTATTTCCTCATATCCCTCTCTCTCTCTCTCTTGTATTCAATCAATCAATACTACACTCTTCTACCCCTACCACTACCACTCACACACACCACAATGCTAGAAGCACGAGTCAAACAAGCATCAGTACTCAAGAAGTTACTTGATGGTAAGCTATTCCACCCCTCCCTGGACACAAGCTGACATCCAGCCATCAAGGAACTAGTTACCGATGGTAACCTCGATTGTACCGACGAGGGTATTGTATGCTTATCCCCTCGTATCATCGACACAGCTGACAATTCAGGCCCTCCAGGCAATGGACAATTCCCACGTCGCCCTCGTTTCCCTCAAGTTGCTCGCTGAGCAATTTGATTCTTACCGATGTGATCGAAACATGCCTCTAGGTGTTAATGTGAGTCTTCCCCCGTACTCTTCGGGCTAGTGCTGATATCAGCTTACATCCCTCACCAAGATCCTAAAGTGCGCCAAGGATAACGATATCGTCACCCTAAAAGCTGCCGATGAAGCCGATAACCTCGGTCTAGTCTTCGAGTCACCAAGTACGTCCTCTTCCCCACTCCATTCAATAAAAGCTAATGAACAGAGGAGGACAGGGTCGGAGAGTACGAAATGAAATTAATGGATATCGACCAAGAACACTTAGGTATCCCCGACACACAATACGACGCCACCATCACCATGTCTTCTGCCGAATTCCAGCGAATCTGTCGAGACTTAGGTGCTCTTGGTGAATCAGTCAAAATTGAAGCTTCCAAAGAAGGAGTTAGATTTTCGTCCGAAGGAGAAGTTGGACAGGGTAGTGTACTATTGAAACAGACTGCTGGGACTGATAGGGCTGGTGGATCCAAGAAAAAGGCAAAGAGGGAGGATGAAGAGGAGGAGGAAGAGATGGAGGAGGACAAGAAACCTGATGTGGATGAAGAGGGTGGTGAGTATTAGCGAGAGTTGTCGCGCAGCGGCAACTCGAGCGTCTTGTCATATAGATGTTTCATGCTGACCTAGTAGAGGACGAGCAGGACGAGGACGAGGTTCCCAAGAAGAGAAAGTCGGCCAATGGTGCAAGCAAGGTATGTCCATCACCCTTTCTCAATCTCCTCATCTCACTCATGGAATCACTTTGTGAAACCCACCGCCTCGCATCTTCCTTCCACCTATCAAACCTTACTCGTCCAAACTTGCGAGCTCAACTACCCTCATCCTATCCTTCATATCTTATCTCCCACTCATTCACTCGCAGCTCCGCAGCTCGTGACTTCGCTGACTCCAGACCTCCAAGAAATCCAAAACAACCGACGACTCGTCCGATCCAGGAGTCTCCATAATCCTAGAAAAATCAGTTTCCCTAACCTTCTCCTTGAAATATCTATCAAACTTTGCTAAATCCGCCCCACTCTCAAGGGAAGTTTCATTACACATGTCCAACGATGTTCCTCTACTAGTTCAATTCGATTTCGAACAGGGTACACTACAATTCTTTTTGGCTCCCAAGGTATGTGCTTCTTTCTCTTTCTCCTCCTTCTTCCTCCTCCTTCATTCTTCGTTCCTCTTCGTACCCTCTTCGTGATCGACCTACCCCCCCTCCTTGGACATGATATCGATCAGAGAGGATTATATGCTGACTCTTAGATCTCCGACGAGTAGACGAAGGAATTATCAGGTCATTTGTCACTTTCTCCAAAGGGGTTATATGTTGCTAGATTGCTCTTCTAGGTTACTTAGGTTAGGTAGACCACGTTCACCTGGGAAATATCATGAATCAAGTTTCAATACGCGTATTTCCTAACCTATCCAACCATTACCCCAATACAAGTCATCCTTCCTAGTGAGAGAGGGAAGGTTTGTTTGAGTATAGATGCAGACAGAGGCTTGTGAAGTGGAGCAAGAGCGAAGAGAGATTAAATTCGTACATTATAAACAAAAGCTCGTTCGTAATCGTAATATCCAAACACCAAACAAATAATCAAGAAATCCAATAGTAAAAACCAAAACCAATATTGTCCATATTTGACCTGATTTCCTCCCAATAAACCTTATATACTTCTTCTTCCCTCGCTCCGCTCGGATACCTCACACCTCACTCCCTCGCTACGCTCGGAGTTCGCTTAGGCATACTGCTGAGCAACATCCCTAGCTACATTCAACAATATCCCAACATATCCATCTTCCTGAACAGACGCAATAGTCTCCTCAGCTGCCATCTTTAATAATGATAGATCGATCCTGGATTATTAGTATAATTCTGTCTTTCGATTCCCATATACTCCGTTACCGATTCTCAATCGGACCCGAGGTTGAGAGCATGAGAGGAAGAGGAAGAGGAAGAGGAAGAGGAAGAGGAAGAGGAAGAGGAAGAGGAAGAGGAAGAGGAAGAGGAAGAGGAAGAGGAAGAGGAAGAGGAAGAGGAAGAGGGAGAATACTCACTCATCACCATAAACAACCCCAACATCAGTCCCAACACCCGCCAACCCCGCTGGCCAATTCCCAATAACATCCGCGCCAATACTGTACCGTAAAACAATCTTGGCTTTCTTCAGTGGTAACATGATTGTAGTTGAACAATTTGATGTTGTCACCTTGGAGTTGGAGATGGAATAGGTGGTTGGGTATTGTTGGTTTAATAGGACTAGTTCGGATCGGAGACGTTGTGCTGAATTCCAGAGTGATCCAATACGCTGGACCAACTGTATATTAGCTCTTGCGTCTGCTTACTTCACGAGTGTATGCGAGTTCGTATGAAAGCAGGATAGACAGGGGAAAGGGAGAAGAAGAAGAGGGGAATGAGAAGAGGGAGGAGAGGGGACATACAGTAGCAAGCGAAACCTTTTTCCCCTTAAGTATCAACCCAAGATTAGATTGAACCAAATCAAACAACCCCCCTGTCGACCCATTTCCTTTTCCAGTGGAAAGTAAAGAGATCGAAGCAGATCCTAAATCAGGAACAAAAGCCTGACAGCTGAATTTCAATTCCAATTCTGACGAGTATGTTAATTGGAGTTGATCCGCCCTTAGGTGGTTGATTTTCCATTGATGTAGATCTTGTAAGGTTTCATATTCGCCTATTTGTCAGCCTCCATCTTCTCTCCCTTTGCCGTCTCGAACGGTTTATCTTCAATCCCTCATCCAGGTCCATCTCTTCTCATCCCATGTGAAAGACAGATGACCATGTGGAAAGCAGGCCAGGAAGACGAGGATGAGGGAAAGAAGAAAAGAAGGAAGAAAGGGGACATACGTTGTAATCGCCCAACATCCCCCCTTGTAAACTCATCACATCTCCCCTTGGCACTAGCGATAGCAGTAGTATGTTCCAAACACTGCGATTCATATTCCGCAAGTTTCGATTTCAAGTCGTTTAATTTAGAGATTGATTCGGCCGTTTCGGCATTTTGGTCGTCTAGTGCTTTTCTACTCGTTAGATTTCTTTCTTTCACTCTCTCTTCTCGTCGCTTTGACTCGCTTGAGTCTTCGCTTCACTTCCACTCGAGTGACATAACCCGGACGGCCTAAGTGGAATCTCGTCACATCCCCTCTGGTCGATTCGCCCGACGGCGATAACTTACTTGGTATCAAGCGCAGTAGCTCTCCAATCACAAAGTTCCCCTTGATCACAAGCTTCAATCTCACCAACTACCTCCCTTTCTTTCGCAAGCTCCAATTGTAAAGCCGCAGCCCGTTCACGGAGTATAGGCAGGTATTCATCAAGTTCCGTAGTCATTTCATCCAATTTGACTTGATCCTAATCGTCAGCGTATATCCCCATTCCCAGGTTCCCAGAACGGATCCCTCTATCGAGAGATGACTTACATCCACAACCTCATCCAAAATCCCCTCGACATCAGGTCCCAATCTCTCAATCAAACCCCTTTTCCAACTATACCACCTCCCTTTACTTTGTAATTGCATAAGTAATTTACAAGCTCCAAAAATCTGTTGGAAGGAAGAACGTTCTTCATCCCCTGCTTCTAGGTATTCGGCAATGACACGGGGGTTGTGTGAATCGTAGGGTTTTGTAGAGAGGGATAATTCGGTTTTACATTCTTCGATTTGGTCGCGGACCTTCTTTGTTGCCTGGGGATCAGTGTCGCTCGGGGCACGGAGTTGAGAGGTGGAAGGGGGGTAATGGCTGGAAGCTTAGGGTAGGTGGGATGAAGGACTGAAGTACGGCAGTCCGAGTGGGAGAAGGGGGAGTGAAGATGAAGAAAGACATACCCAGTTGTACGTATGCAAAAAGATGGACTCAATCTTGGCCTCGGTATAGTCACAAGGTAAAAATACGCGGTCTGATATCAGCTCTAGTCCCTCTCTGAGTCTTGCTTTGTGCCCTGCGACTTTTCCCCCCTGTTCCTCAATCTTTCACAGAGTACACGAGGGGATTTGCCAAGAGCAAAAGGGAAAGAAAACAGACTGAGACTCACCCCTTGAACCCTCACCCAATCCCCTGCCCGATTTCCTCCTCGACAAAATAGGTAACTCATCCACAAACTCAACCCCAGCCATCTCAAGGAACCTAGTAAGGCCAATCGGGGGTGCTTCCCAATCTTCCCCTCGAACTTCTTCTTCTTCCATCTCCATGCTCATCTCCTCCTCTTCTGCCTCGGCCTCGATGTTTGGAGTCGGGAAGATCGATTTCCGAGGTGATTTCGCTGGTGTACTCTTCATGGGAGTAGGTCGTGCGGGAGTTGTTTGTGGAGGAGCCATACTCTTCCTTGGTGTTCCCCTATTTGGCTCCGGAGCAAGACTCTTCCTAGGTGTCCCATGAGCTGGGCCAAGACTCTTCCTAGGTGTCCCATGAGATGGAGCAAGGCTTTTCCTAGGTGTACCGCGAACTTCCTCAGGGAGAGGAGCAGATAACCTAGGTCGACCAAATATCGAATCTCCAAGTCCATGTTCAGGTCCGACCTTCTGTCTCTTAACCATCTCCTCTTTCTCCTCCTCATCTTCTGGTCGAGTTCGCTTGGCGGATCCATGTACACTCCCTGAAGCCGATCCGAAACTTAATCGTTTTGCAACTTCCCCAGCTATTCCCATACCGCTCTTCCTTGGAGTCATTGATTTGGCGGGAGAGGGGGATGGACCGAATATATTTCGTTTGGCTTTTTCGGGCGATTTTGCTTTTTGGGCGGATGAAGTGGTTGGTCGTGCGAATGAAGGTGTGGAGGAAGAAGGTTTGGTGAGGGTTCGATGGGGTGATTTCGGTGTTGTTGATGTTGACTGAGCGAAGATGTTGATAGGTTGCTGAATATGGGCATGGGTGTGGGTGTGGATATGGGTATGTTGTTGAGAATGTATTCCACCTCCGACAGTGGTCATATCCATTGACATATCCATATCGACCACCAAATCCATCGTAGCTTGTTCCTCTGCTGCTGCAGTCCTTATATCTCCAAAATTGAAAGTCATTGTCCTCTCCCTCGGCTGTCCATTGATTGTATCATCACTCCCGTTGGTGGAAATAGTATCATCCCCAACATTATCATTGATGATACCCCCAAAAGCGACGGTTTCATCCATCTCCATATCTTCCTCTTCTCCCGGTACTAGGTTTTGATGTCCAGTAGGGTCGAGATGGGTATATCCGAGTGATGCTCTTCCTTTCTTGGCCCCAGTGGGCGGTTGAGGCGGCAAGAACCCTCCAATAGCGACCGTGAAATCCATAGTCTTTTCCTCGTCGGATCGAGTGGAAGTTTCAGTCATGAACGATTCATCCCCTTCTTCCAGTACTTGTTGTTGATGAATGATCCCACCTCCATAACTCTGAGTCATCTCCATTGACATATCTTCCTCGTCTTCCTCACTCTCGGCGTCCTGGTAGGGAGGGATTGCGTTGTCTGACTCTTCGATCGACATGTCTACTGATCCCTCTCCTATATCGGATACGGCGGCGATATTTTGGATACTTGATCGTCTGCCGTGTCCGGTCGATTGTCGTGATGGACCGGATTGATTGGGAGGGGGGAGGGCGAAAGTATTGGGCTGACCTGGGATTGATGGGGCAGGAGGGGGAGGGGCGATGGATGATCGTCTTCGAGAAGGCACCGGCTTTTCAAACATCCTACTCATCAATACAACGCGGTTGGAAAGTGTCAAGAAGACACACCTAACATGCGCGCTAGGTGCAAAAGCGACTCGTCTCCCCATACTAGGTTTCCCCCCACCAAAATTGATTGTATGAACCTCAAGTTCTCGAGTCGAGTGTATCGTCGGGTCAATTGTCGTGTCATCTTCTACATTCTCATTGTTACCCCCGAAACTTGGGATTGGGAATGCTTTCAATATCGATTTACGTGGTTTCTATCATCAGCCCTACATTTGATGGATAGCGACAGTTCAAGACCAAAGAAGAATAAGAGTGAGAGAAGAAAGGACATACAGCTGTACGCCTAGCTAAACTCTTTGGACTCAGAGTATCATCAACAGGTTTCCCACCCATACTCATAACAGCCCTTTTCTTGCCTTTCGACTTATTCTCAGCATTCATATCCCTCTCTACCAATCCAACAGTAGGGTTCATTGATTGTCTCGATTTCGGTCTAGCAGGGGATGTCATTGTATTGTATGATGAGTCAGTAATAGATAAGATGAGGGAGCAAGGAAGGTACAGGTACGGTTGTTTACTACACATTCATTCAACGCGGAAGTATTTTATGAAATCAGTCGCGGGGGTGTAACACGTGGTTTTGCCCTGAAACATCAACTTGCATGAGCCGGGTAGTGTCCTGGCCTATATTACAAGGGACGATACCGATAATAAGACTTCGAAGATACACAGAGAGTACCAGGAGGATATGCCGCCGCTGAGTGGATCGAGCGGGTACGATCCCATGGTCTTGTACCGCGCCAAGCGGGATCGAGAGCGGAGGGGGTGAGTCTTGTCTGCTTGATATATCCAAGTAGCGGCTGATAGCAGGGTACTAAAGACCTACAAGATCCTAGGATTCATCTCATCAGGTTAGTCCTCATCTATCTCCACCATTGGAAGTAGGAAGCTAATGCTTAGGGACATATGGAAGAGTATACAAAGCAATACTACTCCCCTCTTCCAGCTCAACATTACCCCCCTCAACGCTCAAAGCACTTTCAATACCACTACATTCACCTTCCGATAGATTGGCCAATCCGGAATTATGTATGCGACCTGGGGACTTACCTGCGAAGGAAGGGGAGGTGTTTGCTATTAAGAAATTTAAACCGGATAAGGAAGGAGATGTACAGACTTATGCGGGGGTTAGTCAGAGTGGGGCTAGGGAGATTATGGTGAGTCAGCGAGAGACCGGAGGTCTCTAGCGGCGTCCGAAGGTTGCCGTGAGGCATCAAACGGGAGTCCCATGTGGTTGGGGAGCTGATTTGTAGCTGAATCGGGAACTACATCATCGCAATTTAGTTGCGCTGAGGGAGGTCATACTGGAAGATAAATCAATCTACATGGTATTCGAATACGCCGAACATGATTTCCTCGTAAGTCCATACCAACCTAAACACTTCCAAATGGATCACAGCACCCACGTACTGTATCATGACCTAGACACCCACTCACATACATCCCCAGTCCCCCCGCATCTACGCCGCGCCTTCGGCACGCTGACATCCAGCAAATAATCCACCACCACTCCCAAACCGTCCGAACACCCATTCCAACACCTACATTAAGGCGCCTCCTGCACCAACTCCTCTGTGGAGTCCACTACCTCCACTCAAATTTCTGTCTTCATCGAGATCTTAAACCGGCGAATATCCTCGTCAATAGTAAAGGAGTAGTGAAAATTGGTGATCTTGGCTTGGCTAGATTATGGCACAGACCACTCGCTGTCGGTGGTCTGTTTGGAGGTGATAAAGTTGTGGTTACCATTTGGTATCGTGCTCCGGAATTGATATTGGGTGCTAAGCATTATACTGCTGCTGTTGGTATGTTCCTCCATCTCTTCATCATTATCAGATCTATCTCGATGTGCCATCGAATACCACTCCGTGATGGCCGATAGCTAATGATAGATCTCTGGGCCGTAGGATGCATCTACGCTGAAATGCTCTCCCTTCGACCTATATTCAAAGCGGAAGAAGCAAAGATCGATACCAAGAAACAACTCCCTTTCCAACGTGATCAGATGGGCAAGATCTGTGAGATTTTGGGTCCTGTCAAGCGTGAGTTTCCTTCGGCCCTCTTCCCTGTTCATCCCGTCCTCCATTGTCCATCCCTCTCTCTCGAATTTCTCGTCGAATTGCCAATGCCTGGAAGCCGTCCACTTCCTCTACCCACGCAATTACTGACTTATTTTCACGCCGATTTTCCTCTTTGTACGTAGAGCAATAGCTGACAGACAGCGGACCAATGGCCCGGAATAGTCCATATGCCAGAATACAAAACATACCTCCAAACCGGTCCATACCCAACCACAAACCCATTACCAACATGGTATTCTACCCGATCAAATTCCGCTCTAGGATACGATTTATTATGTCGATTATTCGATTGGGATCCCGCAAAGCGAATTACGGCGAGAGAGACATTACAACATGCTTGGTTTCAGGAGGAAGGGGGTGTTGATGCTGAGTAAGTCCTTCCCTCGCTTCACATTCTTTTCTCTTCGCTACTTCGGCGACCTGAGAGTACAAGAGGACAGAGCTGATGGGTAGGAGCGTGTTTGAAGGAAGTTCAATCACATATCCATCAAGGAGGGTCACTCATGAAGATAATGGTGATGCTAAAATGGGATCGTACGTAGTATCCTCATTCATCATGATGTATATATGCTGACGCAGTATAGATTACCACCATCCCTAGCCGCGCCCCGTTTACCATCAAGTAGTAATTTCCGTCCTCCATCCGCTATCAACGCACCTGTAAAACGTACCAAGCTTCGTTAATAGTCTGTACATAACCGTTGTATGATCTCTACGCATGAATACTTAATCTGTACTTCGATCACGTTGTACCCTGATTCCATACTCTTCCCCGATGTACGATGCTTATAACCTAATGAGTCTACGGGTTGCAGAGCAATACGATATTCTACCCCCGAGTATCGATTCCTCGACAGCCAAAGCCATAAATGCTACCGACCCCTAACTTACTCAGTGAGTTCCAACAACAATTATCCGTGTTTACCGGAATCAGGCACTGAGAATACTTTAGTAAGCGTGACGTCAGTATCGTCACGATGACATAACATTATCGTTCATAATACCTCCACTCTTGCTATAGCTGGAATCGACAATATGTGACCGAGTATTCTTCTCTTCCTTATAAGCTATATATATATATATATACCTGACTTACTCTTCCTTCTACTACTACTACACCAACAAACATGCAGACTATCTCAAACGCAGTACAAGATTACATGGGGCCAGCCCCAGGTTAGCTCTTCTCTATACATCTCTCGTCTACCCCACGACCCGACCCCCGGCAGCCGCTAATAATCAGTGGCTACTCAGCCCACATACAAGTCCCGACCAGGTGGAGAGACTATGCGAGCACTAGCTTGGTTCGGTAATAAAGATATGAGGATGGTTGATGCTCCTATCCCGGACGTTTCTGAGCCAAAGGATGTGATTATCAAGGTTTCTGGTACTACCATCTGTGGATCGGATTTACATCTCTACCACTCGGAGATGCTTGCTATGAAGAAGGGTGATATTCTAGGCCACGAGTTTATGTAAGTATTCCCTCTTCTGATCCATGCCGAGGAACGAAAGAAAGGACATATACTGATAATTAGGGGTATCGTCGACCGAGTAGGAGATGAAGTTACTACCCTCGCTCCAGGGGATAAAGTTGTTGTATCCTTCCAAACCGCTTGTGGAACATGTCGATACTGCCAGAAGAAGTTATCATCATTCTGCGAGAGGACCAACAACTCTTCATTGATGGCTAGCATGTACGGTCAGAGGGATGCTGGTGAGTCTCTTTTCTGTTTTTCCTCTTCTACTTCCTCCCATGAAAGATTGGAGGCTGATTCTAGGTTTCTTCGGTTATGGTCACATGTACGCTTGTTGGGGAAAGAGCTGGGATGAGCTAATATCAGGACTGGAGGTTTACCAGGTGGTCAATCGGAATATGTCCGAGTTCCATTCGGAGAAGTCAACTGTTTGAAGGTACCCAAGGGTGTTGCCGGTATGTCGCTTCACTTTCCACGCGAATGTGCTGATGAATCTAGATGAGCAAGCTTTGTGTCAGTCAGCTTAGATGATCTTGGATTGATAGCTGATATTAGACCTCTCTGATATCCTACCTACTTCGTACCACGCGGTGGTCGACACTGGTGTCGAGAAGGGTGATGTAGTCGGTATCTGGGGGTAAGTTGATCTCTTTTCGGGATGAGGCTGAACTAATAATACAGTCTAGGTCCTATCGGAGTAAGCTCCATCCTCCCAAACATAACTTGACAAGACCTAATTTCAGCTCTGCGCCATCAAATGGGCCCTCCTCAAGGGAGCTACCAAGGTATACGCCATCGACACAGTCCCCGCCCGACTCGCAATGGCCAAAGCCATCGGTCCTCAGGTTATCACCGTAGACTTCAAGTCTCAGGACGTCTGCAAGACTATTCAGGAGGCTGTTCCTGGTGGACTTGACGGTATGTCTTCTCCAACCTCTACGTCTGCACAGAGACGCTAATGTGTAGTCTGTATCGACGCTACTACCTTCCACGAACCCAAGACTATCCTTCATAAAGTTGAGAAGGCTTTGATGCTCGAGACTGATGTCCCCGAGACTCCTAATGAGGTATGTCACTTTTTGCATCACGTCGATTTACGGCTGATAAAAAGATGATCTTCCTCGTCAAGAAGATGGGTCGAGTTGGACTTATCGGAGTTTACTCTGGGTATGTGAAAGACCTCGGGGACGAGTCATGGAATCTGATAGATAGATACACTAACCACTTCAACATCGGAGCATTAATGGAGAAGGGTGTCAGATTCATCGGAAACGGTCAAGCACCAGGTACGTCTCCTCATCTCTGTTTTTCCTTTATATTCCGTCAAGTCAACTGACATTTAGTCCATCTCTACTGGGAGGAGATTATGGAGTACTTGAAGGATGGTACATTCGATACCAAGTTCCTAGTCACCCACCGAGTGAAACTTGAAGATTTCCCAGAATTGTACAATGCTTTCGACAAGCGATTTGCTGGTAAGTCCTCCCTCCTTCTTCATGGATCCCAGCTCAAATTTATAAAGGTGTGAACAAGGTCTTCGTTGAGACGAGCATAAGGTAAGCACGCTCATTTCGAGTTGGTAGAGCCCAAAATTGACCCCCCAGTGAACCCCCTTCGGCTGGTTACCCCCAATTATCGAAAGTTTCCGACTGGGCCCAAGTGACCTTGTAATGGAACTATCATCACGCTTACATGTTAGTCAGGAGTATTATGAATAGTTGAGAGTAGTTAGTAAAGTTAGAAAGTAGCCTTAAAATGAGATATGCAGAAAGTTATGATACGAATTGTTACATTCGAACCATCATATTGCCGGTTTGAGAGTACTTTCCCTGCATACTTCGGCATGTGTGTATACTCTGAGCTGGCATCAGATGACTAGAAGTTCAATCCTGTCGTCTCGGAGGGTCATGCATAAAACATGACGACTGCGGAGAGTGATTTGCGAGACGATGAAAGATGAAAAGGACATGCCACATTCACCAACATTGCTAAGAAAGACTCATCCTCGTCCGAATGCCTAGGCGCAGCTCAGGCGCCAACGCAGACTCAAATACGACCCGAGTAGACTAGAGGGATTTGTCATAGGCTCGTAAGTGTATGCATATATCGTCTAGACCCGGCATATTAAAGACACTCATGTCTCGCATATTACTGCTCTACCCCGTTGGTGAACTCAAAGGTAGCATCTCCATCACCTCCAGTCCTATCCCAAGTGGAACCCTACGCGCCCTCCTGCTCCTTCTCTTTCCCCTTCCCCTCACCCTCACTCCCACTCTCACTCTTAGAAGGACCCATCTGCCAAGCAGGTATACTCCTCCCCTTTCCAAGTAGGGCATTAGCAGCAGTATTCGTATTTGACTCTCCATTTGCATTGCCAGTAGTTCCGGATGGAGGTGAGGTGGTTGATGAAGATGACGAGGGGATATTTTGACGGGATAGGAGTAGGGTTTTGAGTGATTTGAGCTCGGATTGGAGGTCTGATAAAGCTGAGGATTGGGTTGCGGAGTGTTTCTCAATCATCTACACGTCAGCCTCTTTTACAACATACCTTCCCTTTCCCTCGGAGTGACATCAAGACGATTGCTTATGATTCATTACGAATGTATTGATGAGTGATTACGAAGGGCAAGAGTTTCTGGTGGATGAGAGTGGAAAGAAGACTCACCCTCGGTACCAACTCCCTAACACTCTCTACCTCACCCCTAATCTCCCTCATTTCACCTCTCCAACTCTCCTCAGCTTCCCGAACAGAGACAACAGCTTCTTCAACATCATTAACCACTTTATTTACTCGTTCCCTATATATCAGCTTGCTACCCTTTCCAGCCTTTCCTGAGGTAAATAAGAGGTGACGTACCTATCCCCATCTAATGTCGTTTGTAATTGAGTAGTCTGTTCCTGTAGTTCCTGTAGTAGTTTCGCAGCTTCATCGTATTGTGATGTGATCTCTGCTGAAGTCTGTTGGAAAGCGGTAGTGGAAGGTGGTTGGAGGTGAGGGACTAGGTATTTCTGGAAATTAGCTTGATCTCCTTGAGTGAAGCGAGAATGAGAGAGCTTACGCGTGCAAGGGCTGTTAGACCGTATACTACCCCTCCAGAGACTACTGCCATGATCTAATATCAGCATCTCATACATACATGTAAAAGGTTAGACTAGATGGGACATACGAATAAATCCCTCCAATCGCGTTTGGGCGGTACAGGAGCCATCTCATATCTCATCCCATATCCTCCACCCCCACTTGATCCTGAACTTATTCCATTATATGAAGTAGAGGCAGGTGATGATGAGGAGGCAGAACGAGATAGCGCATCTTGAATCTCACTCTCGTTTAGGCCTTTAGCTTGTAAGAATTCGATTTTCGAGGTTAATGGGGAAGACTGGGTTTTGGGGTCTTGGAGGAATAGAATCGCATTTTGGATAAGGTCTTGACGGGGTGGTTGGGACATTGTGGATGGTCGGTGAATGGATGGTAGGAAGTGGATGAGTGAGAGGAGGATGAAAGTATGAACAGGGAGAAGGAGGAGTTGACCGGGTGATAACCGGTCGACACTTTTGTGGCGGTGGCTAACTTGCCGCCGCTGTACTCGAGGTTGCAACTGTACTCGGCGCATCTGGCCCACATAGTACGACATTACCAAAGATGCACCTTACCTTATCATTGATGTGGCTCTGAGTCTTGATACTCTCTTCGATCGACTTTGTGGATTGTTCCAATCTTTCGGGATCCAATGTTACTGCGGACTTTTGCCTTTTGGTTAGGGGCTTGAGTGGTATGTCTGGGCTGGAGTAGAATTGGCCGTCTTCCCATACGCTGGAGTACGCGTCTCTGTTCCCCTCTCGAATGACCAGAGGGAAGGTCTCGCTTCCGACTTTGACAAGTGCACCCTCTGGGGTCAGGCTTTCATAGGTGGACGGCCCGGACGTGGGACATAGCGGATCGTCACTAGTTGGCACGCGGGTCTTGCCCCTTAGAAGAGTACCAAGCTCTAACCGGAAACTGTTTCCAGATCCCTCCATCAGGTTGGTCTGTGTCCGAAAATTCCTTCCCGCCATACAGCCAGACAGGGTTCCCCGTGAGTAGAGTTCGCCGAGGTTGGTGTTGATCCATCTGGCGGCTTGGTCACGTCGATCCTGGTCCCACCACTCCCATTCAGCTATGTTCCCATCCCGGACGGGAAACATCAATCGGGCGGATATGCAGAGTGTATCAGTTGGCGACTGCTCCGACTTCTTGTCAGTTCCGGTTGTGGTTGGGTGAGTGTAAGCTGTGCTAGTGTGAAAGGCCAATATCACGTTGTTTGACCTTTGATGCTTGGGCGGAACGTAGAAGGCGTCAGCCCTGGTGGTAGCCGTGGCATCCTCAGTATTGGCAACAGTGAAGAAATCGAGATGACTGGGTCCTTGTGGTTGCAAGGGCGGGGTGGTGGAATGTGACGGTTGGGGGGATACGTTGGTCGAGGTTGAGGGGACTGACGGTGGAAGTAATGAGACTATTAGGTGCTCATAGAGACCGGGCTCCTCCCGCCATCGCTGTAGCTCACCCGTTCCAAAAGGCCGAGGATAATCCCAGCCCTCAGCAGAGCCCTCCTCTTCCCTTCCCTCGTCATCAGGATAAAAATTGTTGGACATTGTGACAGAACTGGGTTAAACAAAACTGGGTTAACAGTATGTGCTGATGCGATCCACCTGTTGTTGGGGTATTGGTGGCAAATGATATGTATAGCAAGACAACAAAAGGGCTGACCCCCTCAGCTCTTAGGGCAACTTCGTCAGGGGTTTTCGAATTGATGAAAAGGGCACTTTTGACCTAGGAGTAGTGTGGCAGAGGACGGCGCCCTCCTTTCAAGGGAGAGATTTTGCTAGTGCTAGTTCAGAAACTATGGTCGCCGTAAACTGTTAGCTTTGGCCGCGACTAGTTGGCTTGATCCATTTGGAACAGTGCGGAGCAGAAATTGGCCGAGCAGGAGATTTGGAAGTGGTTATCAACATTGTAGGTGAAGAATTGGCGGTGGAAATGGGAACTTGCCAATCTGTGGTCATACATTTTGGCGCCTGAGTTTGTCCCTTGTATGAGCCCCTCACTTTCCCCCTTGAATGATCGTTCTAGAGAATCGGTTAGTCGGGCAGAGGGAGCCAATAGCGCCAAACAACCATCTACAAAATGTATATTACTAACAAGGCTCAATCGGCAGCGCGGATGAAATCACGCGCCAGTTTTATCAGGCGATTAAGCTTTGCTATGGAAAATGATGGATGCGTCATAGGGTTCGGTCGGTCCCTTAAACCCTGAACGCCCGCATGGGAGCATTCAAGGCAGCTGGGTATTGCTTGGCGACTCCGAGGCCCATCAAAACCGTCACCCAGACCTGGTGTTGAACACCAGCCTGCATCCACCCACCGCCATGAGGCTACCCAACATCCCGTATCAGCATCTGAAGCGCCTATATCACCAAAATCGACGCCTCGCCAATTATTCAGCTATAATCGTTGGCCTCGTTGCGCCATATTTTATCGCCTGGCTACTCGTCCGTCACGAGCATGCTGGTCGATGGTTTTGGAATTATTGGGTCTCATTCCACCCCATCATGACTTATATCGTCCCTAATGGTCGATTCGAGCAATGTAACAGCTCGCCGCGGTGGATCCAAGAGATACACGATGCGCCATGGATGGGCGATTGGGAGATACCGACGCTCACAAAACCGACCTATGTGCACGACCCCTCGACAGAGGCACGCACAGTAATCACCCCGGCACTCATCAAACTTCACGTATTTTCAATGGTCTCGGAGAAAGCCCGCTTGAAGCGTCATCAGATCAGGAGACTGTCGCCATTATTGTCAATACCCGAGTCTTTGAGGCATTTGGTGGAGCTAAAGTTTGTCATGGGGCACGCGTACAAGGAGAATTGGGAGGTCGATCAGGAGATGGAGGATCTGTTGGCGGAGGAGCAAAGACAATATGGAGATTTGATACGATTGAATCTTGTACATGGGGAGAATCTAAGAGAGGGCAAGATCCTGGACTGGATCAGGTCAGCTGGGACTGGGGATGATGGTGGACGTCCAGGCTGGTATCTGTTCAAGATGGACGATGATGTGAGTATAGATCATCGGCTTTCAAGCCTTAGTGCCGAGGAGTTAACGTTGACTAACTGTATAGACGGTCGTGAACATGCCGGTTTTCCTCGATTCGCTGATTGTACTCGACCCGAAAACCCCGACATACCTTGGGACATCTCTGAACCGCTGGCCGCCATTCCAACATCACTTTACAGGGATGTTGACTGGATTCTCCTGGGGACTTGTAAGTCTTGTACCTAAAAACGTTCACTATCTGACGGTATAGGTGGAAACGCTCGCCTCGGGCATTGGTAAAATGTCTCGGCAAGATATCGAAACTTGGTACGATGACGATGTTCTCACTGGGGAACTTATGGTAAGTATCCCTAATAGTCGTTTATTATCCATAATGTCTCTTACTGATACTTCAGTTCGACCTTCCATCCGCACCACATTGCCGCGTCACGGACTCGACACCTCTGTCTTCTCTGCCGGCATTTTGTGATCCTCATGAACCACCACCATGGGGCTATGCGCCCCCTCCACCTGCCATGGACCCCCGAACCGGTCTCTATCGATACGACTACCTCAGACGGATGGGCGATCCCGCTCGGATAATCGTCAAAGGGGATGTGGCGATGCACAGCTGGTGGTTCAAGCAGCCAGGCCCATATGAAAAGGAGTGGAATCGGAAAGCCAAGGGGAAAATGTGGAATCCGCCCCAGTGGGTCTGGGATCTGGCAGAAGACTCGTAGGTAAAAAGATGCATACTCCGGGAAACATGAGATATAGGGCGGATCTATGACCCCACGCCTCCTCATGTCTTTAAACATCAACGGCGGATTACAGTATTGGGTGGGCTGATAGGCGAGTGCCATAAAGACGGCAAGATATCAAGACAAGATCTAGGTGACACTAGCATCGGAGAAAGGGAGAAGAGCGGTGTCAATCTGAAAGTCCAAGACCATCCACCATCGCACCATGGGGCGAATACATGATACATAGCGGCGGAAGCACGCCAGTAGAACATTACATAGGTCTAGGTCCGATCTAGGGGCACGACAGCGTACGCAGCATCCTCTCGACCGATCTGGCCACTAGCCACTATCATGAGCATACACCCCGAAAAACGGCAGCTCACGGAAAAGTACTCACCTAGAATATCCTCCCACGAGTGATCGGATTTGAAGAGAGGTTTCGCATGCGCGGATGGAGCGGCGGCACCAGTGACGATTGCTGAGGTGATGAGAGTTCCGACCGTTAAGCCTGATATCAGCCAGCGCTCTGAAGAAGTCAGGGTCGGACTCACCTTGAGCCCACATTCGCGCTTGAACAAGCTGGATCGTTAGCTACGTATCATGGAGGAATAATAAACTCACTTTCTGGGTGAAAGTCTGATGTCGATTGCGCGACACTATGGCCATGGCGATACCCATCGATGCTGCCCACCTGGATATCAGTCTCGTTCGAAATCTCGATGAGGTGGATACGAGGAAAGGTTGAGTCAGGTAGCGAAGAGGATGAGGCAGTTTGAGGCGGAGCAAGGTGGGAAAGACTGGGGTGGGTAACGCTGAGAGACAGGAAGTGAGAGCTCTCCAACCGAAGCAAAGAGTTTTCAGCTTGTGGAGCATCGCTCGATTGTCCAAAGCCTCCTGGGGCGGTCACCTGACCCAGCGCCTCGCCTGATGCCTTCGCACTTCTTCAACGCACATCGCTAAGCCGCTGAATTACATTCTTGATCCCCTCTTATCCCTGCTTCGCAGACTTTCATCTCCCAGGGTGTTGTCCGACCTCCAGACTCCATCGCACAAGCAGTCGAGACAAAGAAGGATGACTCACGCGCCCATGATCATTCCGTATTTATGTCCCCCCGCCCAGTCTCTCGCCTTCTCTAGCCTGTTCATCTTCCCCCTTCTCTCTTCTTCCCTGCCTTCCATCGCATCCAAACCTCTCCTCTCAGCTCCTGTCCACCTAGATTTCTCGTATTCAAGTGCCGCGAGATCCGCTGCTATTGATAGTGACGGCAAGACGATGAATAGTGATCCGTATGCTCTTCGCTGAATAGGGAGGGCGCGATAGTATGTCGATAATCTGCGTAGGGAGTAGTGTGCTGGTACACATAGAGCGAGTCCAAGGAGTGCGCCTGCAGCTCCTCGCTTGACCACGTAGGAGAAGTAAGCGTCGTGTTCTTCATTGGTGATTAACTAGATTGGGGTCAGCGCGTCTTCATGAGGTAACTTACTTTCATTGTGTCGAAGAGTGTTTAGTATTCGTTGATTGGTGTTGAATGTTAAGATGATAGTTCAGTCAAGACAGTGACAAGTGAAAGATATAGTATCTCGGAGATGCGGCATCCCGTACAAGTATTACAAAGCATCCTTTTGCTTCTTCCTAGACCATCCGAATTACAGATTGACTCGGTAACCTCACACAAGGATTTGGTTAAAATCACCAGGAACATCTATCGTCCGACTCAGGAACACAAGTTCTCGGCCGGTGAAAATCAATTGATATTCGTCACTCGGAATGAATCGGAGAAACCCCAGGAACATTCCGTCCGTTAATCCAGGAACACGCTCTCATGACTACTGATTGTCTGTGAGTAACTACTGTAGCCAGAAGCATCGATTCCAGCTGATACATACAATCCTCCGTGGGTCATGGTGGCATTAAGGGCTTAATGAAGCCTGCAAGTGGGCGTCTCACCATCTGCTTTCTTATGGACCTTGAGTCTCCTCTACCATCTTATGACCTTTTGGATTATATATGACCACGTTCCCGAACACACCGGTGGGACAAAACGAAGGAGGCTTAAATTCTTTGAGATCTTCAGACAAGAGCGTTAAAAATGGTATGGCTTGTTGGGGGTCGAGCTTCAAGTGATGCGCGTGTGCCACGAGGGACTCTTCGTCGCCGATTGGACCCTCTGCTGCCCAATTGCCAGGGTTCCTGGTCCCGGCGCGAAATCGTAGCCTGCATGCGACTTTACCGGCCGTAAATGTGTCCAGATGGTTCTTTTCTGACAGATAATTCAGGGTCATCATGAGCTGGGTGATGTTTTGCTCGATCAGTCTCGCAGTGGTTCCCCTTGCTAGGCGTTTGTAGAGGGAGCAATCGGAGTGGACCTCGCCTAATAGTCGGTTTGCCGCTTTGAATGCTTCGTCACGGTTTTCAGCCTTGTCCCAGCCGTGAAATGTGATCGTATCGGCCCCCTCGGGATCTTTTGGCGTCACCACTTGACACGGGAAAAGAGGAGCGATGGAAACTCCGATCGTGCCAGTATCTTGATGGTGATCTGCCCAGAGAGTCAATATGACCGTTTTATACCCTTTCTCTTTTGCGGCTGCATAATAGCTGTAGATCTTACTGCCTGATCCGGTCGGTTCATATGAGCAGCAGTAGTCCATCTTATCGCCAAGCTTGTACTTTGACGTCACTGTCGAGCCGACTGGCTGTTCTTTGCTGTCTGCATTGATATCGCTTTCAGGCAAGGTCCGGTCTTCATGAGCATCGGACTTTGCTCCTTGTGGCGAGAAATCAGGACAGGGATCATCTTGCTCATGACCGGTGGGTGATCTGGTCAGAAATCGCGATCCAGCAGGATGATATCGCCGATATCCCGGTTGAGAGCTTGCACTAGCTGTATCCTTCTCAGGCATGTACACCGAGAACCCGGATTGTTGAGCTCGTGATGCCGCGCTGGAAGCTAGCCATCCTGTATTGGGCGCCGAAGGGGGCTGGCTGTTCTGGGCTGGTGAGCTCGAGGTAGGCACACTTCCTGTCTGAGGCTGTGATGGGATACAAGTGGCTTGTGGTTGCATTGAGGGAACGGGAGTAGCATATCGGGATCCAGGTGGCCCCCACTTGTTTTTGGATGGCGGCGGTTCTCGGTAAATCCTCTGAGGGTCGCAACTCATGTCCGATTCGAAAAGGCGCTTGGATCGGCTTGACATGGCAGACAGGTATCCTGAACGATAGCGAGGCGATATAATGGATCGAGGTCGAGTCTAACACCCAGATGCTGCAGCTACTGTAAAGCTAGACCGCTGGAAATGGTGATGGGTCGTGACAATAAGAAGATATCAGTGTGGCCGCCGGGTCTAGACCGTCGAATGCACTAGTGACATATCCTCCTTTGAGGTCTCGTCCCAGGGGTTTGTCGTGAAGGGAGGTGATAATTCCAAACCCAGCTCTTGCCAATGGAAAGAGACGCGGGCACGGTGGTCATACAGACTCATGATGGCCCCCTTCCCAATCATGAGCCGCAGCCACTCACCACAGCAACCTAGTCAGTCCACCCACCCAAAATTACAGCAAACACGAACATTCCTGGCTGTTATCCCCACAAGCACTTTGATCCGAGTGTCCGAGTGCTTGCAAAGAACATTTTTGCTTTCTATCGTATTATATTCGTGCATGGGAGGAAGATATAAACAGTAGACGACGGTAATCGTCATCTTTTTATCACAGTAGGTCTGTCTTCTCTTCATGACTCTGTTGATTACATCGGTCGCATCAGTGAGACCTAAAGTCCCGAGTTGTGCATCGAATCATGACTCGCTGGAAGAACAGGATTCCGTAGCCATCCGCACCACGACGTAAAAACGTGTAGTGAAAAAGATTAGGGAGCGGGATGAGTCTCAGGCCATCGCACGTCTACTGATCAGTGAGCAGTCTGCGTGCTTGCTGTGCACTGGGCAGTGACTGACTCGCGAGGTAAGTTTTGCCTCTATCTACATGCATTGCCGGAAGTTTCTCGTATAAACCGATGTAGCCCCATCCTTATCCGCCATCTTGCTCCCTCAGCTCGCAATTGTATCATCATCTTTGGGTACCTTTTTCCACCATCTGCCATCGCCACGCAATTGAAGCTGCTCGAGCACTTGCTTCTTCTGAGTCGCTCGAAGCTGGTATAAATTATCTGAGGGTTTCTTCATGATATCTCTGTAATCGGAGTAAATCATTCCAGTTTGAATATCACGAGAGTTGATCACGGGCTGGCGAAAATTGATTCGATTGGGATTCTGCCCCGCCATTGATATTGCCAATCCCTCCGTCAAAAGGTTCCCCGCCTTCATCGTCCACATCTCGTCGGTGTCTTCTCCAATATAATTACTCTTGTCGAGACAGGTCGACAAGTCAATGACGTCCATGACCTTGCCAATATTATTGAGCAATTGCCGTCGCACCTCCTCGTCCTCCCAGGTATTCGTTGCGGTCCTGCGTCGAGAAGGGAGATGAGAAGGCAAGACCGGAATCACCGAGACTTGACGGCTCCCCCCTGTTCCCTCCTTCAAAGTGAGCAATAACGTGATTGTCTCCGATGTGACGCCAGAAGGGCGAATCACCCCACACCAGATTTCGGATTCCGACTTTGGATTTTTACTTTTCGGATACACCCAACTCCATTTCGGTTGAGCTGACTGAAGCTGCTTCTCAGTCCCAACGCTCTGAGTGCCTTCGGCGGAGGTTCCTTTGGGTGTCAGTGTTGCTGGGACTTTGGAGACGATGGTAATGTCGCCCGCTCCCCCTACCCTGTCTCTACAGTCTGGGGGATCTGGTATGTCATTGTGATATTCGCCTCTGTTTATCTCGGTCCGGACGACTTGAGACGCTCTTCGCGGTTCCGTATGGTCAGAGCAGGAGGATTTTAGCCTGTAGTCATAGAACTCTCCGCTATCATCGGAGCCCACAGAACTCATAGCGACGATGGAAAGTGGTAGGTTGATATAGCGAGAGATGCTTTGTCGATGATGTAGTTGTGGAGACGGCAGCGAGAAAGAGAAAAGCGGCAACGTTGATGCGCAGGAGGATTCCAGGTGGAATATGCTGGTTCCCGTGATTCCTTTCAAGCCTGGCCAAGGGCGTGTGAGCTACGAAAGGAGGTTGACTTTCGAGCGCAGCTGTGCCCCAAAAAGTCGAGCTGCATCGATAATCACAGAACACGCCGCTCTCATCACAAAGCCCGAACTCACAATGACCAGCTCCCACCTCCAAGCTTCCGCGCCCTCGTCGAGGCAATCACAACCTCCCTCTACCTCAACCGTCAAACCTCCAATCCCTTCCAGACAAATCATCATTTCCTCCCCAGGGGTTCACAAAGCGCACGAGGAGGCCCTCATGAGTGAGATACGCACACGGTTTAAGCCGGACCACCTGGTCAAGACCGGGTCCCTCTGCTACCTCCGCTACCAGGAATAAGTAGTCACTCACAAACCGAAAGAATTGGACGCAAGCTGGTCCGGGAGCATGAACACCATATTCGAAGGTTTATTGCAAAACACCGACACCGGAACGCTAACCACTCCTGAAGGCGGTACCGTGAGTTTCTTGAAAGACACAAACGGGACCACCACCGCCATCGAGATTCCGGAAACTTTCCTTGAGTATAGGCCCCAAATGACAGACGCAGATGGTGGTGCCATCGGGGCACAAGTCAGGGTGCAAGACATATATGGAGGGGGGATGTCACCTTGGCTCAAAGTCGGGCACGACGAGTTGAACCCGATACCAGATACGACCGTTCAATCCTGGAGTCTTTCTGTGATAGGCTCAGAACAATCAGGTGAACGGGTATCGGACGAGCATGAGGTCTGACGACAGAGAGCCATGGTGAGATGTGTATGATTATCGTTCGAGGTGTGTATATCTCTAGGAGTGTTAGTTGGGCAAATGTGAATACCCCGCTAACGACATGATCCTTCATGTTATGCATACAGCTTATCTTTCATTCTTGGCCTACACCGTGGTCCACATTCGATTACCTGACGTTGGCGGTAACGTCGTCATCTCCAGGTCGATCCCTGACAGCCTCATCAATCTTATCCTCAGGTCCACCAGTTCCCTCAAACTCGTTAGCCTTGGTTTGTCTATACGTCAGGCCGTGTTCTCTCGTCCTCGTGTTGTTGACTATATCTCTAGAGCAAGGAAGGGAAGAGAGGAGTGGAAGAGTCAGAGTAATGGAGACATACCGTCCAGAAGCCTTGTTCAACTCTCCACCCTCCTCATCAGGGATCGTAGGGTTCTCTCCCCTCTTTGTGCCTCCAACTTGAACGGTTGAACCAGGGAACTGGGAAGTGACTCCCTCATTTACTCCAGACTCGTTTGCTATTCATGAGCTTCACTCTCTTCTTCTACGATGCAGACAAAAGGAAGAGAGGACATACCGGAGTCGGACTGCTTTCCGGTACCGGAGATAGCTGCGTGAGAGTTGATAGATTGCTCAGCTTGATCGATGATGTTGTTTGACATTTTTGGTTATTGATGATAGATAGTCAAGTCGAAGGTTCTTAATCCTTATTTATATACTCAACAAGACTCGTCAGCCTGTACAACCTGTATACAAGCTCGTTAGGACATGACATCATGTGATACATATAGTGAT
The DNA here is from genome assembly GCA_017654735.1 of Vishniacozyma victoriae. Taxonomy (NCBI): domain Eukaryota; kingdom Fungi; phylum Basidiomycota; class Tremellomycetes; order Tremellales; family Bulleribasidiaceae; genus Vishniacozyma; species Vishniacozyma victoriae. The sequence goes on from JADPYG010000004.1 coordinate 229,011, forward strand.
GACTTTTGATGACTGGAATCATCATAATCATCGAGCATCAACACGATCAGATCCGGTTACGGCATGAGATTGATTCCCGCTATCACCGAGCGCTTAACCTTAAACCGGCTGGAACACATGGAAAGCCAAGTCGACTACTGATCAGGCTAGAGGGCTTTCGACATGCAGAATTGATCTAAGGATTCGAAATGGGAAGGAAATGGAATGTACAGAGTCGACGTTGATCCCATAGGCTGTAGAATCCATGTGATCAATATCTACTTGAATCCTGCTCCTACTTGACCTCTACAAACGCCCTAAATACCTCCAACCCATCTTGAGCAACCCACTCAATCTCCTCCGCGGCCCCAATGAAGACGACATCCCCTTTCTTGACCTCTTCCTTATCCTCACCCCATGAAACTTCACCCTCACCTTTAGTAACAACACAGATCGAAGGACCCTCAACAGCCCGATGTTTTGTCTTTCCCTCTTTTTCCAATGATACTCTAACGACCGAAAACTCATCGATTGGGGGATCGTACAATAAATCCGTCTTTTCTTCGGAATCGGAGAATGCGGTTGGACGGAGTAGTTGTTGAGATGCTGGTCCTGCTTCGTATGTAAGCATTTCGACTAGTGTGTCGACATCCCGAAGTTTTGGGGTTAAGCCGGCTCGGACGACGTTATCGGATGTTGCCATACACTCAATGATATCTGCTGTTAGCCACGATTATGACAAGATGGCATATCAGAGGAAATCGAGGATAGTGAGAGACGATGACTCACCTCCCTTGATATACGCATGGGGCATATTTGCACCCAAGAAAGCCGCTTCTCCTTCCTTCAATTCCACCACATTCAACAAGAAAACACAAAGTACCCCAATATCCCCAGGATACTGCTCATTCAACATCAAAGCCAAATTCACCAACCCTTTTTCACTATCCACCACCTTCACCTCCTCATCTTTACTCTCATATCGCTTCACAAGCTCCCCAACTGCCTTTTTATAAGTCTCCTCCTTGGTAGACATGATAGCTCCAAAGATCTTCTTTAATACTTCCTTGACTTCGGAGGTTGGGGCGGCTTTCGTAGGTTGGAATAGGAATTCGTCCGCTGGTGTAGTTGTGGGGAGGTTGAGGAGTTTTGCGAGTTGGTTGATCAGGTCTTGAGGGACTAGGTTGTTGATCTCGGGTACGGTCAAGAGGTGTAGGAGGATTGATTGGGACGGTAGGAAGTTTAGGAATGCTAGGAAGGGGGTGAGGGCAATTGCCATTTCGGGTTTATGGTTTGGATCTATTCATCAGCAATGCTCACGGCCATCTTGCTCTTCAGCAAGAGAGGTGTATCTTTAGGAGTGTATTTCGGCCTAGCGGCCTGTACTTACCCTTGTAAATATCCCCGTGATCCTTAAACAACCTCTCTGCCAATTTCTTATCCGGATGAGCCTGGATACTCAATGCAGTCCCGATACTCAGCACCTTGAATAAGAAAGGTAGATTTCCATCTTTGACTTCGAACTTTTGGTTCACTTTGTCGCCGACTAGTTTAGGGTTGGAAGTGAGGTGTTGAGCTAAGGTTGTTGATGTGTCTGATGTAAGGGTAGCGGGAACGTTGGGGTGTGTACCCATCCACAACTGCCAGTCAGCTCAACTCTTTCAGCTCCAAACGCAAACATAGGTCACGCATTGTTTGCCCATCTGTGACGGGGCAAAAATGCAGGAGAGAGGGACATACCTCGGCATAGGGCTTTTCATCATCAATCTCATAATCCGGAATAGACCTACTTCCAAGCTGAGCAGCCAGAGACGAAGAACCTTTCTTTCCCCAAGCATAGCCCTGTAGACCGGGTACGATCTTGAATACTGGTGCTGTTGACATCGTCGGTCTGAAAACAAGTCAATAAAAAGTGTAAAGTGATGGAGCTAGGTGGACGAGATTAGATTGGGGGACAAAGGAGGTATCACGTGTTACACCGGATTTCTAGGGCACGCTGCTACACCGCAGTGCAGTCCTTTTTGGGCACCCCTGACAGCGTACTGCGGGCACGACAACACTGTGGCCCAGCATATACTCGTTGCTATGCATATGAACTTGTGAACAATGGAAGAGGGCCGATGACCGAGGCCATCTTACGTAAACACCTTGCCGGATTGAAACGTCAATTCAAACGTTCATGCCGCATTTTAATCCTTTTGTATATCATAATCCTCAGTACGAAACCAAGTAGCACACGACAGACAACATGAACCGCTCGACTCGCTTGCTGACGACATTGTCGAAGTCTAGCCCAATACTTAATACCCCCGCTTTCAAACCATTAGCAAGATCGGCGACAAATCTGGGATTGGGGTTGAACCGTATACCCCTCTCACTCTCGCTCTCTCGAAGATGCTACTCGGTCCAAAACCCAACTGTCACCAATCCAACTTCTATCCCTACACAACAATCTTCCACTTCATCATCCTCATCAAGCTCTGGACCTAATGGATCAACGCCCGAACCCGAACCAACGTCCGCCTACGCACGCTTTAAAGTCTTAGCTAAAAAATACGGATGGTACGCTTTCGGAATGTACTGGATCCTATCAACAATCGATTTCACCCTCTCCTACGCTGTTGTCCATGGAGTAGGAGCAGAACGTATAGAACCTCTCCTCGCTTCTTCACTCCGTCAATTCAGATTATGGCGTCATGGCGAGGAAGAAACTGCACAACTTGAAGCTGAAGATGTGAAGCGTAGAGCGGAGGTTAAGAAGGAGACGGAAGGGAAAGGGGCGAAGTATTGGGGAAGTAGGATGATGTGGGCCGAGATTGCTATTGCCTATACTATTCACAAGACGTTACTTTTGCCTATTAGGGCTGGGTTGACGGCTGCTTGGACACCCAAGGTCGTCAAGTGGTTGAGAGCTAGGGGATGGGCTGGAAAGGTGAGCCGTTCATGAATGATTTTGGATGATAGCTGATGAAATAGGAAGGGACATCTAGGGCCATCGCCCATGCCCAGAGTAAACTCAAGCGGGGGGTCAAGGCGGATAAGGCCTAATCGTAATGTGTATAGACGACGCAGAGACATAGATGTTAGGCTGAGAGGGCAGAAGGAGGAGGCATTAGAATGTGCGAAATGGAGATTCAGACACGACGGAGATGCATACGCCGCTATGGGCAATACGAACCCCCTCGACCGACATCCATGAACCAGCGCCACATGTGCGACCTCCTTTCCTGTTATACACGAGTGCAGTTTCCTGATCTTGAACAATCTGATGCTTTCAGTACATGCCAAATCTCCTTTCTATCCCTCCCGGACTTCTTCCCTCTGGCTTCGCAGTGGATCCGTAAGGGCAAGATAACGCTTTGTTTGAAGTGTGGTCGTTGTATAGTCTCGTGAGGCCCTATCTTCGATGAGGGTCTTGGGGTCTGCATAGCGATGACCCGGGATGATGTCGTCCCATTTCTTGGCTTGGCGAAAAGCAACGGTACGATTCCCCTCCACTGACAGTTCGAGTTCCTTCATCAAGCTGTTCGCAGTCTTCATCAGGAATTCGTCCACTCCCGCGCCTACCTTCTGCCTGGTTTCTGGGCTGGGCCTCCAAAATTCCAGGCAGGTGGATAATTGCACAGTGTCCATGATCTTCTTGACAGTCTGCATGACTGCTGCTCGATTTGAGGCTTTTGCCCAGTAATGTGACGCTTCCTCGACCTCCGGGAGAGCCAGCATGACTGAAATCCCAGTCTGATGATCAAAATGTACCAATACCGTGATGACGTCCTGTAGCCCTCTTGTGGGCTTGAAGGTGCACCACCTTTCGGATTTGGTGCCGTCCTCATAGTCCTCAGATGCCCATCGCCATCCGTCGGGATATGTGTCTCCAGCGTACGGATGACTCGGTGCCGGGACGGTCGCGGAAAAGCTTGATGGTTCTTCTGAGTCTGGTTTGAAGTTTGATTAGTGGGTTGGTAGGCTTCTTCGATGCTAGGTGTAGGGAGTACCGCTGCCGCTTCGGTGGTATAGACTCTTGATGGGGCAGCTGGGTAATATCCAGGGTAGGGACAGGAGCCTCCTGATTCATTATGATCGCTGCCTGTCGAGCGTCAGTCTTGGTTCAGTAATGTGAAGAGAATTCGATTCACCTTTTCCAATCTCACTCATAAGCATTTTTGCCATTTCATGATCTGCTGGATCGATACTGTCAAGAAGGCTTTTGAGTTGGTCCATGGTGAAGCAGTGTTGTGTGTGTGTGTGGTCTAATCGTTCCGGGGTTGTGTAGTCGTATAGAAGGCGATGATTCTACAGCCTGACTACAGGAGAGCCTCAGTATGAACCTTCCTTTAAGCGGTTTGAGCTTTGAAAGGGACCGGACCCCAATTCGAGCTCAGCTTTGCCAATAGCTATCCGTATGAGCCTAATCCGACCGGATACCTGTCCTGAGGGGTAAATGCCAAACAAGATTTTCGATACATGACAAGAAATGCGCATCTAGACTACCTCACTTCCTCAGCCACTCCCTCGGTAATGACGATCGACGACCAGATCACAAGATCAAACACTGCTTCTTCTTCCTCTTTTGGTTTCCCTCGGATCGATGGGCTGGGACTAGGACCGCACGGATAGCTTCATCGAATACGTTCTTGAGTCCCTTTTGCCTGTATTGTCAGCTTCATTCTGATCTCGTCGACATTTCGATCGAACCCTCCAATAGCCCTGGCTACCCTCTTTCATTTCCACTCCTGATCTCCCCATCCTGGTCGTTCTCGCGTTGTTTCCACTTTGACTCCGACCCCAGACCTAGAGACCTTCATTCCCTAATTGCTCTCACTCCGCTACGCTCCGTTTGATCGACTTACGTTTTACTACTAGCCTCCAAATATTTAACAGCCCCAACCTCCCTAGCGCACCCAGCTCCAATGGCATATGTAATAGGTTCAAATCTCCTCTCGCGTAATCGTTGGAGAGTTACTGGATCATCTCGTAGATCTAATTTTGTACCGATTAGGATAATTGGTGTGGAAGGAGCGTGGTGGGTTACTTCTGGGATCCACTGTTTGTCAGCGAGCGTCGAGCGGCGGTAGCCGCGATATGCGAGCGGTGATTGTATGACGATAGGATTTATAGACGTGTGGATAGTCAGATTGGAGGATTACTTACTTTCTATACCGTTAGCTTTCGTCACTTGATGCATAGAGCGGACATACCGTTCTGATGTTCTCGAAACTTGGTGGTGAGACTACTGAGAAACAAACTAGGAAAACGTCCGTCTGGGGATATGAGAGAGGGCGCAGACGACTAGATTGTTAGCTCCAATCGAACGATTTCTCGTGTCGGCCAGGCATCCCAAGGAGCTGGACGATCACCGGTCTTTCGCGAAGAAAGATACTGGCAATCCTCGGACCTGCCCTCATACGTGATACTATATGGACTCACTCGTAATCTTCCTGTCCTGCTGTATCCCATAACCCTAGACTTATTGGTTTTCCATCGACCAGAACTGATGCGGAGTAATTGTCGAATACTGTTGGTACGTATCTAATGTTAGCGGCCCTTCACTCCCTTCGCCTTCCTCCATATCTCCTGACCAACGGCATATCAACTGCTCGAGCCCTCTCGCCATCCCTCAACACTCTTACCGTTCGCGTCAGGCGGGGAATGGTGAATAAAGGACTCACTCTCCCGGAAAAGCATTTGTAGTATACGAGATCAACAGGCACGTCTACCGATCAGCCATACTGCCTTTCTGCATATTTACGCGTAGATAATACACACCTTTCCAACAGCACCATCACCAACTACCACGCCTTTTTCATCAGCTTCAAACTTAAATATTGAAGGAAGAGTATGTATACCCACATTTTATACTTTGCAGGTCCGACATCAGGGTCGCGTGTGTGTATGTTTTCTGTTTATTCTTATTGTTCCGTTTGTCGTCTGCTATCTTCGAGGGGAGGGGGGGTCGAGATTGGAATAGTGAGGACGAGTCAAAGAGTGATCGTGTGGGAAGAAAGTGATGCTATCGTAAACAGTATATATCGTTGGTGGGGCTAGGTGGGGATCTAGGTGAAGTGTCAGCCACGGGAGAGGATTCAGGAACAACGTGATCGGGACTGGCTACCACAAGGTTGGGAGCAGCAACACCCGTGAACCTATGCATCACCACATAATGCTTGCTCTCTCCTCTTTACCTTCGGTAACCTGTAGCCCTACATACCCATGCCCCTCAGCTGGAGTACATGCATGCATGACTATCATACTGTACTGTAAATCCCATACACCCATTGGTCAACAAGTGCCACATATCCCAAATTCCGAATTATCCGTAGCCTCCCTCCTCTACCCTCCTATGCTTGATATACCTCTAATAACCTATACTATCTACACACAATGTCAATTAGACCTACACTACTACGTTCACTTAACGCCCGTAAAGCTATCGCCGTCCGAAGCATTTCTTCGACTGGACCAAAGAGGGCTGGACATCAGGAATCGCACTCGGAGGATGATTCCACCCATACCCACGAATGTACGTTTGCCCACCATAAGCTTTGGAGTATTACTGACCGAGTCTCTCTATCCGACCGACTACACATCATATTCGCTCAATCAATATACTCTACACGCACTCACTCCCTCGCTTCCCTCGGTCACCCGTTCACTAAAACAGCCTTCCTATCCCCACCATGGCGAAACACCTTAATCCTCATAACGGCCTCAATCCTAATCTACCCCTACCTCCCATCCCCATCTAAACAATCTCTATCCCCCTCATTATCTCCAGAAGCACACGCATCAACCCCCAACTCGGAAACACCACTTGTTACTCGATTACTAGCGAAATATACCCCTGACGCCAAGACTACATATGAGAGGAACGATAAGCATTTGGAATTGAGTGCTGAGAAGGCGGGCGAGAGGTTGTTGTTCCAGGAGGCGGAGAGGCCTAGGGTTCATAGGATGAGGTTTCCTAGGTGAGTCCGAGGTTCGAGGTACGGGCGAGGCGAGTTGCGAGGGCAGAGGACAGGATTCATACGGAGCTGTTACCGCGAGTCATGATGGAGCTGGAGTCAGAGGACAACTGGGACCTGTCGTACCATCAACGTGGGATCAGCGTGGAGAGGGCTGAGGTGGCTCTGTATATGGACAGGCTCAGGAGGCATTCGTCGAGCGTGGGAGAAAGGACAGCGGGAAGGGAGAGAATTAGAGACTGGGATAAAAGTGAATGGGAACTAAGCTGATAACAGCCACTTCGAACAAGCTTCCCCACATTGTCTACCTGTAGGAGGATCTGTCGACCTTTCCGATCTGCAGGTGAAGAGGGAGTAGGCAGGCACTGGAGTTGGACGATGGATTTTCGAGTCCGGGACGGTTAGGTAGTTCACATTACATGGTCATGCATGGTTTCACAGGATAGCTGACTGAGTTTTGGAGGCCCCACCGCAAGAGCCGTTGATCGACTTCATTGACTGGGCCGCCATACTACTGATAAAGGTGATATCCTAATTAAATACACGTCAAATATAGGTGAAGAAGCCACTAGATGACTTGAGCGAAACGTCAAGTGCTACTACCCATTTAGGGGGAGCGGTTCAGCGATAGGAGCTGAGCTTGAACAACGATCCTTTCAGTGTCGAACGAAGATGACCTTTCAGGTGGAGCGCGCAGATGTGAAATAGTCAAGTGGATCCTGGAAGGCGACCTTGCAGTGTTCCTTCCATCTGAAGGGATGATGAACGGAAGCTGTCATGCAGCGGTCCGTTGATGCAAGGGCCTGGACACGGCCACTAGATGGCGAGGCTTCACCATCTAAAGGTCGCCCAGTTCGCCCCTTGTTCTTCTCTCCACCACATCGCTTCCCCACAGCTCAATCCACCCACGCTATCACCCCATAGCCAATACAGCGGTACCTCTATCGTATCACACTGCAGAATGTCTGTCACCGCTGATCCCGATCCCCAGAAAACTGGTCTGTCTTACCTTTGTCGTACATACGACCATGAAGTAGACAAACCTGGAACGACCTGGCACCCATTGGGACCAAACCAGGCCTGGCACGCTGAGATCGATGGGGAAGATGGTCCGTATGTCGCTTTTCAGCCTTCGGGCTCAGAAACGCCTACCATCGAGCAGGCACTGGAACTTGACTCACGGACCCCTTACAAGCTTCGTGTGCAAGATACTCGCAAATACAGTATTCGCACTCCCACTCAAGTCCGAAGCTTTGATCCACATGGCACTCTTGTCTTCATCACTGATGAGAAGGTCAATGTACACTACGAGGAGAGGATACCCAAGAATCTCACTCAAATCAGCTCAACTGCTCCACCAGCTACCTGTGACGACTCAATTGCGCCGCCTGTCATCTCTGACCGCTCAATTGCCACGCCTGTCACCCGTGATGGCTCACTTGACCAGCCCGCCCCCCTGGGCTCAGCCGCCGCAAATATCTCCCTTCCTTCCTCAAATGTTCCGGATCTCGTGACTGAAATGGAAAGGAAGAGGGGGCGGCAGAAAGGGAAGGGGCGGAAATTCTTCTGACTACTCCTGAAAGAGCTTTGCATTACACGCACCATGTTCATATTTAAAGAAGACGATTGAGACGGCGACGGGATGAATGAGATCCTAAAGGATACTTGGGTCCACTGCTTGATATCACTGATCATCTCTGACGGCACCCGCTCAACATGAGGCAGTCCAACTCCCCAATGCCTCGTGCTTCCTTTTGACTGACTACGGCCGAGGCGACAAACTTTCCTCCGATTGACTGGAGAAGCGGTGCAGTTTGATCGACTGAGATTAGCTCAAGGCGGTAAGTGTTTGAGGTGGAGATCCGTTCAGGTGGAGCGCCTTGGACCTCCCTCCTTGACATGACTCTAAATAGTCAAATCGAATCCCTTGACTGCAACTTTTTGGGTGGAGCAGCATATGTGAAAATGCAAAAGTCAATCCGTTGATAAATTTTCCGTTGGTCCTTTCACGAATTTACGATTGGGAGCCGACAGTCAGTGGGTAGGGTCAGCTCCAGGTAGTAGTGAGACGTTACCTCTTCTGTCCAGAACCCAACCGTTCACCGTTACGGCGAATTTGCCCTTTCAGGTGGATTAAATGAAAAATACAAGTGAGCCATCCATTCAATATAGTCTTCCAGTTGTCCTTTCAATAGCTACACTGCAAAGACTTCAGCGAGTAGCAAGAGGGTACATAAACTTTGGGCCTGGCCCCGTCGGCTTCGCTTTACTCTTTATCAAAAACATCTTTTCAAGACTCTACCTTCAGCATCATCACTTTACAGATCATTTGTAGGAGCCAATCATACCACGTAATGTCCAGCATCTCTACCGTAAACCCCCCTTACGTCCGTGGGCTCTACCCAGACGAAGACGACCCAGAGGGGACACTTTCCCTGATTCCAAATCACATGTACAAGGTCGGTCATGATCGCCACAAGGATTTGACATTGTTTTCAAGTCCCGCCAAGGACAATACGCCTTCTTTCGCAGAAGCGAGCCAGCTCGACCAAAACCTGGAGGCGATGCGTTTTGAGGCTCAAGGTACCGTGTTCACCCTTGTCACTGAAGATGGCGAGAAACCTCTCCAGTTGGGGTCCCATTTTGTGACTGATGCCAACAACAAAGTGTTGTGGCCCAATCCGGAATGTCCGCCTTACAATTCGGAAGCTGCCCCTTGCAGCTTGAATTCCAAGTCTTGCAAGCTGGATCCTTCACTTTTCTTGTCTCCCAGCGGGGGACAAACACTGCTCGAGGAGATGAGGATCAAAAGGGGGATGGTTGGGCCAAAACAGGGAAAGCAGAACCTGCCACGGGAGATAAACTAGCTATAAATCACAAGTGTAATGTTTGTGCATTGGGATAGTAGAGATATTGAGGGATGTAACGAGGCGAATAAAAACCCAAATGACTGTTTGGTTCATGACTGGCTCATGAGGCCTGCAATGCTTCTGATCAAAGATTAAATGCGGGATAAAACAAGATGACACGGCGTTCTTGCAGCCTTCAAGTCAAATCGGCTCAAATGCCCCTTGATTTGCAAGGCGGTGTGATACCATGTATGAGTACGAGGCCCTCATGGCTTTTGCTCACAGCGACAAATTCTGACATCGCACTACTCCCCAGCAGGATGTTCCTACATACTAAGACCAATCCTTACACTGCAGGGTGAGTCTCGAAAATAACATGGGACTTTCCTTCCAGGTCAAGCCCAACAAGTGAAACATAAAAAGTCCTTTCTCCTCCTTTGTCCTGTGCTCCTTTCTTTGACGTTGTTGGGAAAAGGTTTCGGGGTGAGAGTCCAAAGAGGACGAGATACAAGTGCTAGCAATTTCCTATTCTCTCCTTCTTCCACACTAACGCCCATTCAGCGCAGCTCCACTTACACCCTCAAGACCACCACATCACATATACCTATTCCCACTCACACCGTCCAATGACTTCTCCATCCGAGCCACCCATTTCAAAGCTCCGTTGGGACTGGACTGACGATGAAGGCGAGCCTCATCATTATACTCGCATCCTCAATCCCAATGAGATCTCAAAAATCGACCGACACACAGAGTGGTTCGGCCTCAAAAGATTTTTGGAGCATCTGCCGCACCCCCTGCGAGAATCCTTCATTGAGGGCAGCGAGCCAACTCAACTCCGAAAATTCTCCCTGTATGAAGGTCAGAAATGTCACCCGTCTCAGTCTTGTTCATGGTGGAGAAGAGACAGTTCTTGATACTCCTTGTATTTTCTTCACAGACGACAAAGGCCAATTGATATCTCAGGTCAAAGATCAACTGCCTGTCACCTATGGCGGCTCTGGGGTGTACACATCTGACGGTGGTGAGGAGCATGAAAACACGATCCAGGAGCAGAAGACGATCAGGGCTAGAGAAAGTGATGATGGAGGATCAGCAGCTGGACAAGTATGAGTGGCGAAATTTTCGACATCTACAGTAGAGTAGAGTACAGTACAACAACATCACGTCCCTTTTTTACATTTCACAACATCCATGTATCGTTTCATCTGAAAACACTTGGCCACACCAGTCCGGATTAGCAGAGTCCACATAAGCTTGCGTTGAGGCTCTATGACCTCTTGAGGTGCGCTGACTTCGGATACTAGCAAGCACGAGAGTATGCATAATGAGATTTGTGAGTACAACAAATACGAACGTTCCTCATACCCTTCCTTTTGTCCTCACGGATCGTCTATCGTCTCGCTCCAGGTCGCTGTACCGGTACACCAAGACTATCGCCCATCATCCAGCCCACCATGTCCTGATCCCGGAATAAACGCCCACCCCGTACCAGCGACCATCAGCCCCACACTGATAATCACCAATACCCAATGAACGATTCGCGAGATAGAGCCGTTGGAAGTGGTAGGTAGCATTTTCGGTGCCAAGCGGAGATGGAACAGGAGCTGTGCGTTAGTTCCACCAGAGTCTTATATCCAAGACTGTCCGAATACGAGGTCAAGAGAAGGATGTGAGAAAGGGCGGGGTATGTGAAAGGGAAGAGAAAGAAGGAATGAAGGAAAGACTTACAGGTAAGATGATACAAATCAGAAAAGCCGAGAAACTCCCCAAGAAAGCCATAACCTTCCCAAACCCCGGAAGAAGTATGGCCGTAATCACACAAACCCCCGTAGTAACGATCCTCGATCCGACCCTCAATACAGCTTTCATCTTTTCTTTTGATTTTATCTTATCCCCTTCTACTGTGTCGCGTGCAAGACGGTCGGGGTTTGATATTGAGGAAGTGAATATTTGAGATTCGTCGCCTGGTAGAGAGGGGTTTATTGATAGTATTGATTCGATTGTCACGTTCAACTGTTCTTTAGTCCTGCCCCCTCATTGATTTTCGGACCATGTGTAGTGTTTAAAGAGATTGCAGAGAAGGTAGGAAGAAAGAGGTAAGAAGAAACAGACAGAGAGGAGGAAGAGAGGAAGGGAGACTTACAGGTCGGGTACATAATCCAAATTTCGTTATTGGGTTGATAACGATCATCCACAATGCGAACAAATTGAGTGTTCTGGGGTAGTTGTACTTCGGTTGAAGCAAGTCTCGTGTAATCTAACTGTCAGCTTCATTTCTCAGCCATTCTCCTGCAATCCGAACCTCCGCTCCGACGGGCGTGGAACAAGAGAAGAGTGAGAAATAAAAGACATACCTCGTCAGAAACATTATTTCCAATCATCAAGTATCCTGCTGATCCCGCAATGAACGATAATACAGTCGCGATGATCTATCATTAGCCCCATTCTCGAGTCATTTGTCTTGTCCTCGACTCGTCGCTCCGCTCCTCGTGCTCATGACTTACAAACGCCCGATTAATAACCCTCTCAAAGTCCCCAGGATGTTTCATATCCCTAGCCAGACCAGGAACGACAGCATGTCCCCCGAATCCAGCCAGAACCAATCCGACCCCACCTAACCAATTGCCATTTTTCCATTCAGGCCCTATATTCGTCGTCGCGGGGTGAGTCAGGGTCTTTGCCAGGATTCCGTCTAGTAGTAGGATTGCTATTAGGAGTAGAGAGGAGAGGGTTGATAGGAGTGATGGGAGAGATAAGAGGTGGAGGGGGAGGAGGGTTGTTGGTAGAATTCTGGGGGTAAGTAGTTGTCATGCCTAGTATGTCGATGTTGATCAGATAAGGAAGAGGCGTAATCATAGACTGGGGTGTAGATGGGTGGAAACTCACATGATAAATCCAATAGCTTTGAATGTGTTACTAGAAATAGAAGGGAAGATGACTGATAAAGTATCCCCAAAAAGGACGACCAAAGCGACACTGCCATCAGTACCAGTACTAACATCCCGGAGTGGTGAAAAACTGACCTGAGAGCAAACAGCTCGAGACAGAATCTATCATCAGTACCAGTCCGCTCCCACGTAATTTGTGCGGTAAAGAAGAAGATGCTTACAAGACATTGATGAATCCACTTGCCCATCCCCCAAATGCCCTTTTCCCAATATCCGTATACCCAAATAGACTCCTGTCGGTCAAAATTAGACGGGCTAGTAATTTCGCACTATCATCAGTCCCTCTTCTCACTATTCCAAATCACACTCCGCTCAGCTACCGCGAAGGACTCACGTGTAACATGTTATAAATGCGAATCCGAATAGGAGGAGTGTACCCCCTATCCAACCTGCATAGGCGAATGCGAGGGGGAGTGAGAGCAGCCCGATCCCTACTAAAACAGCAATTGCGTTGAATAGCTGTCAGTCAGCTCTCTACTCACCTCCAACATGCTAGTTTGGCCATGTAGACCGAGGAAACGTACAGTCTGCCCATTCGTACTCTTTCCCACTTCCCCAGACTTCCTCCGTTTCAAAGCAGTCCCCTGACTTGACCTCCTCCTACTCGTGCTCAACGTCGGTGACATGGGCTCTACATAAACTCCAATCCCATCGGGATCCCCTTTCGCCAGTAACGGTGTAGCTTCCGTTAAAGCTGGCCGTATAGCTGAAGATCCAGGACTGATCTCTCTCCGGCTAGCTTGGGACGCAAGTGATGAAGAGCGCAGTTGATCACGAATAAGTGATGTTCCAGTACTTGGACGTGAAGCGGGTACGCCATCTATCGAAGCAGTATTCGGTGGAGAAACTCGAATACGAGCGAATGGATCTGGATCGGAAGGGAATATCGAGGGGGATACTGATCCTGATCTCCTTCTTGCGTTATCCTCTTCTTCATCTTCTTCCTCCTCCTCTTCATTTAGGATTTCCTCATCGAGAGGTTCCCCAGATGACCAGCTTGTTGAAGATGGATCGACAAATGATGGGGCAGATTGGATATTTCCATACCTCCTCTGCTGACTCCTTGAGTCTGTTTATCAGCAGTCATCCTCTCTGTGTCATGGGCTTATGCTTCGGTCCAGCTCGATCGCAGCTTTCCGAGCAAGAGAGAGACATTATCGCTCGAAAGCAGTCGCGCGACTTGACCCGACTTACAGCTGAAAGCAATCTCCAAACTAGACTGCAAAACCCTAGACCCTCTCCTCCTACCGTTTGTCGAAGGACTCGAATTAGTGGGGATAGGTAAACCCTCTTCCTCTGAGTCAATAGGCGAGACCATGATATATACAGTATACAGAGGTAGATGGATGGATGGTGGGGAGATAAGAAGATATTCTGGAGACCCCCATTTACAAAATGTAATACACCGGTACTGAATGATTTGTATTGTCTGGGCATGGATTTGTATTTCACAGAGGTATAATACAAATTACCTTTGTCTACTCCTTTTTTTTCATCCGAACCGCCCTCTCATCAAGTATCAACACACCTTTTCAATCAACCATTACTCAAGAACAGAATGAGCGATAAAACAACATTAGTATCAGCACCCGGTAAAGTCCTCTTGGCAGGTGGTTTCCTAGTACTAGACCCCCAATATTTCGGAATCGTCATATCAACCTCGGCGAGATTTTACACCTTAATCCGACCTCTCTCCACCTCTTCCCCTTCCTCTGAAGGCATTCGAATAAAGGTGCAAGCTGCTCAATTCCCAAAGCAAGAGTCCGTATGGGAATACGATCTATCCCTCTCTCAGGGTATTGCATTGAAGCCTGTGGCAGAGAAGGATGAGGGGAACAAGTTTGTTCAATTGACAATTGATTGTGCATTACGGTATGCTCTTGAAGTCGTTGGTGAGGAGGGTGTGAGGAAAGGACTGGGCAGTGGAGTAGAGATTGTGGTTTTGGCGGATAATGATTTCTACTCTCAATCAGACAAGGTAAGTCCCTCTCACACTTCCTCTAGGACTCCTGAAGAGGTGGACTCTCGCGACCTTCCGCCGCTCGAGCTAATGAATAGACCAACACAACCCTGCCCCCCTTCTCCCCACTGCCAAACGCAATCACCAAAACCAACAAAACAGGCCTAGGATCCTCCGCATCCCTCGTCACCTCACTCTCGGCCGCCCTACTATCCCACCTATCCGTCCTAACTCTCCCAACACCAGAAGAAGCGGATTCATACCATCAATCCCAAAATACAGTCGAAGCACCTAAATCATTAGGTATTATCCATTCAGTAGCTCAATACGCGCATTGCTTGGCTCAGGGCAAAGTAGGAAGTGGATTCGATATTTCAAGTTCAGTCTACGGTACACACATCTATAAACGATTTTCACCTTCCCTACTCGAACCTCTCCTCTCTTCCTCTCCTACCGTATCTTTGGTAGAAGCACTAGACCCTGTCAGATGGGATCAATCAATCTCTCCATTCCGCCTCCCGAAAGGATTGAGGTTAGTCCTAGCGGATGTGGATGCTGGTACCAACACCCCTTCTTTTATTCGTGGTATCCTCAAGTGGAGAGAAGAGAAGCCGGAGGAAAGTAATGAGATTTGGGGCAAGCTATTCAAGGCCAACACGAGGCTGGTCAAGGCACTAGAGCATTTGAGGGATATGGAGAGTGAGGAGGAGTATAGCGAGGTATTGGAAGCAGCCGCTGGATTACCTATTGAGCAGGTAAGTCTTTTCACCTTTTCTCGTTTTCTGGCTCGCCCCTCTTCGTCCGAAAGGGTACGGCCAGTATCGAGATATACAGTCTCTTCCACCTGCTGTCCACTGTTATATTACATGTCTAACCCCCAATTCTCTTCGCTTCCTACGATCAGGACGAGCAACGTCAGCGAATATGAGTGAGAGCTTAAGCTAACATCTAGGCCGGATTTTCCGCTGGTTGGTCGGCCAAACCCGAAAAGACAGTCCCAATAGCCAAATCAATCCTAGAAATCAGGCAAGCCCTAAACGTGAGTCTGTTCTCCATCTGTCCTTCTTGAATCTGTCATTGTCCAAAGGGACGCATAGAGGGAGGAGAAAAGAAAGGAAAAGAGAGTGAATGAAGCAAAAGGGAGAAAGAAAGAGAGCTGATTTGAAGGATAAACGCCACTACATCCGGCTCATGTCTAAAGCTTCCGCAGTACCTGTTGAACCGCAAGAACAGACGAATTTGTTGGAGGAAAGTATCCTTGCTCCGGGTGTAATTGGGGGTACTGTTCCAGGAGGTAAGTCCCTTTGTAGCCGTTAGGCTATCCTCCTTCTCCACTTCCTATCCATATCTCTCTTCCTCCTTCCTCTGCATTCGAGAGAAAGCTGTCACGAGCGGGGAGATTCGGAGGTGAGATGAGATGATTAAGCGGAGAATGAAGGGATCAAAGGACGAAGAAGGAGCTAACGATCAGCGGGCGGGTACGACGCTATAGTCCTCCTCATAGTCGATGATCCAAGAGTAATCACAGGTGTGGAGAGGGTCTGGAAATCATGGACTGAAATGTCTGTTAAACCCCTAAAAGCGGGTAATAGTGATGGTGGATTACGAGCAGAGAATATTGGGGATGTAGAGGGATTGAAAGAGGCTCTAGAGAGGGTTTAGTATAGGTTGGTCATTTGAAGGTACCGGGAGGTGTTGGTCAATGGATGCATTCTTGATTGTTGGATTGATGGCGATGTTGGGTGTCATGAGCCGTTTCCTTACAATAGCTCCGAAGCGAGGGTCTGCTAGGGATAAGCAGCTGCTCATCTTCGAGGGTGATCGACCCGGACGTATGTGCATTGACTTGCATACTGTACTGTACTGTACATAGTCTACAACATCTATCCAGCTAACGAACACAGTCTCCCCAGCTCAATGCTGAATATTCTATCCACACACCTAACGGAGTGGAGTGAACCACTCAATCAATCTCCATAGCATCTGCCCTACTCCCTCCAGTCCCTCCAGTGCCATTCTTTTTCGCCTTGAATTCATTAGGTTTAACAGGAGCAACCACTATATCCGGTACGGGAACCGGCGCTAAATCCTGCCCAAGGGCTCGGAGGATAGGTAGGGATTTTATCGGGAATCGTGTTCTGGCCATTAGTTCTCTCTTCTACCTTTTCGTCCAGAATGAAGTTAAATCATCGATAGTGAGGAATGAAGAAGGGAATGATGACATTCTGGACTATGGTCGAGGAAAGACAGAGGGGAACAGGGTGAAAAGAGACTGAGGACTTACTTGCACATCTGACAAGCTGGGATTGGTTTACAGAATACTAATCATCAGCACAAATTCAGCTACATCCCAGACCATCTGGTCCACCCCACTCAATGAGGATAAAGGGTCTTCCCTCTCCAACTTCGAGGGAGAAGGAACCCCTCTCGAGGCCTCTTCAGCCCTCTCGGGCAATGCGGCACGGTCCTAACGGGCATTAGAGAAGACTCACTACTCAAACAAACACTACACACGAACCCAATATCAACCACTTCTCCATGACAGAAACAAACTGCTCTATAATCGACTGCGTCTTGGGGTGGGGATGAAAATGCAGTTCGGCGGAGGGTTGGTGGGGGGAGGTATATCGTCTATTTGTTAGCTTGATCCTGCATTACTACTTTTCATTTCATCCGTCAAATCTTAGAACTGGCACAAAAGGACCAGAAGAGAAACTAGAACAAGAGCCATCGGCACAGAATAACGAGATGGAAAAGAAAAGTAACAAGAGAAAAAGGCAAGGAAAGGAGGAAAAGAGACGTACATGTAAATACTCGAGTAAAGCCCCTTTTCCATTCCATCTCCAATAAACCCCTTCTGTAAGATGTGAAGCTTGTTGTAGGAATATTGGGGGTTGAGTATTTGAATAAGGTGGTGGGAGGGTTAAAATATCTATTGGGACTTTCTACTAGATAAGCATTCGCGAGTCGGCATATGACCAGAGCTGGGGTGAGAATCAAGGTTATAATGATTTCGGCGATGGACCATGATCATGATCATGCCCCAGTCCCCAAGAGATGACTTCAGGAAAAGTGACGTAGCCGTCACTTGATAAATAGGAGGACGTACCGCCTTTTGAGCCGCGAAAACACAATTCATCAACCCAACATACCCACCTCTCATTCTTCCACCTGTACTAGTCCCCTCTGAACTCCCCGGAGTTGCATTTATAATGAGTATACGAGGTTCAATCTTATCTTGTGTTTGGGTATTTGATTCTGTTATTGCTAATGTTTGTTGGGTTGAGGGTGTTATGCGATTTATATCTGATAATCAGCCCTCCTCTTTATTCCTTTCCAGCACTACGTTAGAGGGTTTTGGTGAAGTGGAATGAAAAAGGGGACATACGACATAGTGCTTTGGTCAAGGCTGAAACTAAAGCAGGTGGATCTAATCATCAGTTTTCCCCTACTTACGTGCCCAAATCATCTCGACGACCTGATCATCGAATAGTGAGACATACCATTAACACCCTTGGGATCACTCTCCAACCTTCGCTGTTCCTCCTCCGCCATCCCCCTCAGACCTTCTTCTATCCGCGTGTCGAGGAGCCGGAATGGTTCGTAACTGTTTGATCGTAATTTCGTTGATGGTCCTCCTCCTTCCTCTTCACGTTCGGGGGGTGGGTATAGCATCTTTCTAATCATCAGTCCATGTCCCCTTGACCATTTCCCCCCGCTCCTTTTCCTCATTGCCCCTACTTCTTCTGATCCGTGGGCGCTTGACTCCCTACTCCTCGATGAGTACTGGGCTCGCTACCGCGTGACTCGCAGCTGCTCGCTTTCACTCTACGCTCGCTCGCGACTTACGATCTCCCCGAAGTGGCTCCATAGACCACAACCTGATTCCCACCACTACTAGCCAACACAGCATTTAAGAAAACCATCAATACATTCAAAAACCCTTGTAAAGTAATTGAGGCATTCTTGATTTTATCGCCCTCCTCGTTTGGCGGTGGTGGTTGTGAGAGTAGTGACCATGATAATGGATGTAGATCTACTATAAGGAGGAGTAGGGATGGTGGGATTGAGGTTGGATATTGTGGGATTGTATCTTTTGCCATTATCTATATTGTTATCGTATAGGTATAGCTGAAGACATACTAGATATACTACCAGTTGATTCATCGGATATATCCGATATGACGTGTATTAATGATTTACTATACCTCCACTATTGTTATCACTCGGGGTGATTTTTGGGATCAACCTGCCTACCTATACTATACTATACCAAGGTTACCTATATACATACATACATACAAGATGACTGTTCAAACACCAACATCATCAACGATCCCATTACACAGGATCAGATTCTACGATCAAACACCATCACCCATTACTTGCCTCGCATACCCACCTACCGCATTACCAGCAGCACGCGACCCGTCTCATAAAGGGAAAGCTAGAGCTGGGAACGATGAACTAGGTGTATTGGTTGTAGCTAGGGAGAATGGGGATGTGGAGATACATCAATGGGCTAGGGAGAATGAAAAGAGTTTTGGAAATTGGACTTGTCACAGGGTGAGTCCGAATGCGAGCGTGGACATTGAGCGCGAAGCGCGAGCGAGAGATCAAGGCATTGGGCGCGAAGCGCGGGAAGGGTTATTCGAGTAATAAATAGATGGCCTCAATTGGGAGCATACCTTGCGCGAAATGCCTAGAAGTCAAATGAGAAGGAGGCTGATATCAGGTTCTACCCCCAACACTCACTCACCCGAGCGTATCACTCATGGCCCTCGTCATCAGGGATCCAGATAATTTCCATACCAAGGGATACAACGTACCTAAACTTGAGGATCTGAGGTTATTTACCGCTGGATCCGATTCGACAGATCTAGTGGAAAGATGTCTCTTGACCGGCAGGATCTTGGTAAGTAATCTCCTAGTCGTCATCGAAGGACGATGAATGACGCTGACGCATAGTCCACATACCCGATTCCCTCACCGCCATTGTGGTCAATCTCAGTCTCGCCAACACATAAATACATCTGCCTAGCAACTTCCTCACCATCCCTCCATTTCCTTTCCATCCCATCAACACCCACACCCCTCGAACCACCTCCATCTCATCTTCTTCGATCAGACACATTACCTTCAAGAACCAGGACGGTATCATTAGCATGGGGTATTCCGAAATTACAAAAAGGAGAAGAAGGTTGGGAATGGAGAGATAGCTATATCATTACTGGAAATTCCGATTCTAGTTTCAGGAAATGGGAGATTCCCGGGGCTAGTAGTTCAGATGGAAGTCGACAAGGACAAGGGAGGGTGATCTTGAAGAGTAGAGCTGTTGTGGAGAAGATTGGGAAAATCAAAGGAAAGAAGGTTAATGGAAAAGGAACGATTGTCTGGGGTGTGGGCGTCTTGCCGTAAGTTTTAGTTTCATAAAACGGGTGCTGTTTTCACTCGCTATCGCTCGTGAGCTGATAGCAGTGACCACACGATCGTCACATCCGACTCCCTTGGAAGCGTGACATTCTGGGATGGAGCAAGTATGGCTCAAAAACAACATTTCCAAGCTCACAAGGCGGATGGAATGTGTCTGCTTATTGGTCCAGTGAGTCTTGTTCTTTTTTTTCTCAATCATCTCCCTCCTCTTTGTCTCTGCAAGCGGGAAAGGGGAAGACACTGGGGAGCGAGCACGAAGAAACACAAGGATAAAGCTAATTTACAGAACGGAAAAACAGTCTTCACTTCCGGCCCGGACCAACGAGTCTGTCAATTCACCTACATCCCCTCATCATCGAATTTCGCTCTAACATCCACAAAACGACTCCACTCCCACGATGTCCGAGCACTAGCCATAACACCCTCATACTCCCCCATCGCCTCCCCGAACTCCGACATATCCCCAGTATTAGTATCGGGGGGATACGATATGTCCCTTACTTTCACACCAGCCGCTGCTCCTTCGTTGAAATCGGAAGATCTTAGGAATCCGCTAGGTAAAGGTGGGATGTCGAGGTGTGTGTTCGATGAAGCGTTCACGAGAAAGATGGGGTATCTCACTGCTGGCCAGGGACCGGTTGGGGTTAGTAAAGGAGGGAGATTTGTGCTTGGTAGGAAGGAGAGGAGTGTGGGGATATGGAGAGTATTGGGTGATGAAGCTGGTTGGGAGAAGGTTTTAGAGATGGACCTGAGGGTAAGTCACGAGCACGAGCACGAGCACGCGCGAAGCGAGTGGCAGGTGGCAGCTCGAGCGCAGCTCTTTGCTTACCGTGCTCACTCGTTGCGAAGCTAAGTCTGGACATAAGCTGATATACAGCTCCGAACCAACCTAATCTCATCAGCAATTTCAGAAGATGGAAACTACATAGCCATTTCCGACCTATACGAAACGAAATTATTCACTCTAAAATCATCAGAGACAGAAGTAAAAGCGATCCGAATAAAATCATTTTTGAATACATTATCAACATCAAAACATATATCCCACCTCGACATCTCCTCAAAAGGACTCGGATCTTCGACATTGACATTCACCCCGGACTCTAGGAGGTTGGTAATGGGTCATGTGCAGAGTGGGAATATTATTGTTGTTTCTCTCCCCTCTCCCGATTCGGAGGAAGGGGTTGAAGTCATCAAATCGTTCCAAACGGGTGGGAACGTTGTTCATGGAAGGGTTATTGTGGGTGGAAAGAAAAGGAGGAGGAACGGAAGGAATAATGGTATTGATCCTGAAGCTGTGAACGAGGTGGTGGCTGAAGAGGATGATATGGAAGTTGACACTGTTCCGGAGAATGAGGAAGAAGATAATGAGGAGAAGGAGGACGAGGACGAGGAGAAGGAGGAGGTAGCGCAGAAGGAGGAACAGAGTTGGATTTCTTGTCTAGGGGCTAGTGGGGATGGACAATGGTTGGTTTCTGGCGATACAGCTGGAAGAGTCACTATCTTCAATCTCGACACACTTCAAGTAAGTCCTGAACCATTCCTCCATCCATTGACTTGTTGAAACCAACGAGGCGGAGAAGCGGTAAACCAAGAAGAATTAATGCTAATCCCCAGATCCACAGTTCCCTCCCCAACCTACCTACTCCCCCCTCCGCCCTCCTATTCCCACCTTCATCCCCATCCCTCCTCTTGATCCTAACTCCCCAAGCTCTAACACCATACCACATCGAACGACGACGACTCCTTCCTCCCAACTTGAATTCTCAATTATCCGAAATAAACATTTCATTACAAGGACGATATATCCCCGCATTAGGAGCTTCTTTCGAACCTCTCTCCTCTTCTTCTCACTCTTCTAATGGAAATGGAGTAATCAATAAACTAGTAATCTGGGGAAATGAATTCCTCCTAACGGCCCGAATTGATATTACCGACCTCAACTCCAGGATCTTATCAAATAAACCATTCAACCAAAACAATCAAAATACGCGTCGGAAACGTGCACGAGAAGCTCGAGATGCGCTCGAGAGATCCACTACTGGATCATCCGAACGATCAACTCCATTGCCATTACAAAATGGATTGAATGGAGAAGAAGGGGGGATGGTTAAAGTACATGGTGGAGAGGTATTTAGGAGTATCATTGGTGCTGCCTGGCTTGGAGTAGGGGAGATGGTAGTGGTTGAAAGACCTTTTGCCGACTTTGTGGTTGAATTACCTCCTGCTTTCGTTAGTGCTAGTTATGGAAGGTCATAGTTGGCGAGTCGAGTCGAGTGTATGATACGAATCAACCAAATGCATGGCATCAAATTATCCCTCCTACGGTTCGGTTCATCTCATCGTCCATTCCATTTCCCTTCTTCCCCAAATTGATTCGACATGACTTCTGCTGCGAGTTTATCATAATGTGCTGATCCTGGAATACAAGCTGATCCATCTGGATCTGGATCTATAGCTTTATCACCTTCTACAATCCAAGCAACCTCTGCGTCTTGATCAGTACAAACGACGAATGGAATAGTGAGTCGTCGGATGCGGTTCTCAATATCATTATCATGATTGTCCCAAGTATTGGCTGGGTAGAGGATACTGAAACTCGTTCCGAAGGGAGGTATGTTCAGATTAAAATCTTGAATCCTTGGCATTCGTTTCTTTTCGAGCCAGGCATCGACGACTGAACCTGAATCTGATTGGGTTATCGGTATCGGAACCGTATCGACGTGTATGTTGCCTCCTGGTCCATATGAGACAATTGTATATTCGTTAGCACCCAATTTATCGAATCTGGTACACTCTTTGGATTTTTTGGTACTACCATCCGGCAGAGTGAGGGTGGGATGATATTGTAGAAAAGATGATTTTGGCATGATTGTAGAGTATCAGTGTGATAATTATGGTCGATGACTCCAGTGGAACAGAATATCAACGCTTCCTTCTCCATTACTCCTTCCTTTGTAGGTGTGCTTCCATCGAGACGAAGGAAGTGAGTGTCGCGAAATGACTATACCTCCAACGTGCCTCATATCCTCGATTGCCCTTGGGGCGTGCTTCTTCTCTAGCAGGACAGGACGAACGACATCGAGCATATGAATGAATATATGAATGTGAATATGAATACATATGAATATGATACAATGAAATAAGCAAAAGGATCTACAATGAACATGCACAAAGTCGTCTCGACTTGGCAATCTAATCTAGCTGACTATTGATATGACGAATGACCAATGACAACCTACCAACCAGGTGGAAATTGACCAAATCCATTCATACTCTGACTACCAGACCCAGCGAATCCACCCCCCTCAGCTGGTCCTCTAGGTTGCCTGACCACCCCGCCCGTATTCAAAGTTCCATTTCCAGATACACCACGAGCAGCAGGATCAGGTGTTCGACCCCTCGATATAGGTGGAGTTCGACTAGTAGGGGTAGGGGTAGGCGTAGGGACTGGTGAACTCGATTTACTCCCACTTCCACCCGTCTCTCCAAATATCCTTTCCCTAGCCAGCCTGTATTCTTCCTCTTTCTCAGCATATGTTTTCCCTTGTGCCGTTTGTACTACATTTTCAGGATTTGAGTTGGGGGCAGCTTGGCGGCGTAGGATCTTAATTTGGGGAGTGGGGAGTTGTTGGGTTTGGGCGAATGTTATTTGTGGTGGAGGTGGGTTTGAGTTTCTGGGTCATTAGCTCAGAACCTGGAAAATGCGGTCGCTGATAGATGATTTTGTCGAGAGCTATCCGGCCTGATGTATCTACCCCTTGTCATAGAGACCTGCTTTAGACTCCGAGTCGTCCTTCGATCCTCCACCTGCTAAGCCGTTTCCACCACTTCCCCTCATCCGAATCACATCCAATAAGTATGTGACCCTAGAGCGTGCCTGTTTCGAAGAAGACCTTCAACAATACCAGCCAGAAGAGCAGACAAAGAGTGATACAATCGCGCCGAAGTGTTATGACGAAAATCCCGAACTCACGCCTCATCCCATAATTGCCTATTACTCTGTCCTCTCCCCTCTCCGAACCAATCATCCCCTTCCTCACCTCCATCTCGTCCCTGATTGACCTGTTTCCTAGTATCCCAATCAGACCTCTGAGCGCGTTTATCCAGATTCCCAGTCCATGCACCACCAGGAGGCGCGTGCACTCTTTGTCCCTGCGGTTTAGACCCCGACGCTTCTGCTGGTTGAGGTTGGAAAGTCGGTGCTGTTGGTCTCAGCTTTCCTTTTGCTTTGGTTGGGATTTCGATATCCGCCTTTTTATCAGCTACTCTCTCTACTGATGGTTCCAGAGGACATACAGTCTCCCAATCATCTTCTTCTTCGTTATTCGTCGTTACCATATTCCACGTATTCCTGTCTCTATTTATTCGATCCCCTAGCCTTCTTGCTTGAGATATAGCTCGTTGTAAAGTTGTTTGATGAACTAAAGGGGGTTGTGACTAGCATGGTTGGTATAGGCACGGAGATGGATTCAATCTCCGAAACAAAAGTTGATTTCCACCGTACATCCTTCATCAACCACTACTATCACTACTACTACTACTACTACTATCAACGAAGCAAGGATATAAGCAGGATGAGACAGAAGAGAGCAAAGACATATAAGAGGGTAATGGCCCTTTATACACAGACTTTTGGATTTAGGACACCATTCCAGATTTTAGGTATGTTCGACAATGAGGCTTGGAGGGGTGAAGAGGCAACGCAATGCCATAGGGACTGCCAACGCTAGACGAGGTCTCTCAGGGGCTTGGAAGGAGGGATGGAGATTCCAAGAGAGAATCTGAGCTGATTGATAGTATCGCAGGATATACTTTTGAAATGTCCTCAGGAATTGTCGATTTATAAAGCACTCCAATCTTGTGTTCAGGCAGAGTCCAAGTTCAGTCAGTCCCCCTTCATCTACTTCTTCATCATTATCTCCCTATCTCTCATTCCTCCATCGTCATCAATTATCTCTCTACTTCAACTATCGTGAAAGACTTCCACTCCCCCCGGACCCAGCTGACGCTGGGATAGTGATAACCCAATGCTGCGTCGAAGCGCTATACAAACTCGGTCCCGAATTCCAAAAACAAGTAAACACAGCCAAAACATTCGAACGTAGAAGATGTAATCACCGAGAACCACTAGATCCGGACGAATGCTTAAAAGACGTGATTGGGCCAACGAATAAACATAATTACGTCCTAGCTGCTCAATCAGCTTCATTACGGATTCACTTACAAAAAGTCCCAGGATTACCTATTATCCACTTCAATCCGAGACAAGTTCCTGTATTATCGCCCCCGTCGATCGCTACTACGAGGACAAAGAATGAGATGGAGGAGAAGAAAAGGAAAGAAGGGGAGATGGGAGCGAAGGTTGTGGATGGGGATAATGTTATTGGCGGATCTACGAGTGTACCAGCCTCGCGAGTAGCAGGAGAAGTTAGAGGGAAAAGAAAGACGAAAGCACCAAATCCATTATCGATCCGAAAGAAAAAGGCCGAGCCAACAAAGAGAGCAAGGGAAGAAATAGAGGAGGAAGATGTTGGTATTGAGAGTTTAGGGGAGAAAGAGGAGGGAGAAGGAGAGACGGAGACGGGGGGTAAGAGACGGAAGAAGAGAAAGAGGGGAAGGGGTAAGGGTGCTGTTGCGGAAGCTAGGGCTGAATTGGCGGGTATGGAGTCGGGGAGTGAAGGTGGGAGCGATAGCGAGTAGGCCAGGCCGTAAGGCCGTGGCAAGTCTGCCAAAGGCCACCTTGATTTGATCATTATGGAGATAGTTACAAGCTATGCATGTATCTCTACATTACGATTTATCTACCTATCCACCCTTACGGTATACAGACATATAAGGATCATAGTACGAGAGATCCCCCAAATACCCCAGTGCCTTGCCAAGCCACCTGAAATCAAACTACTCCGTTACCTCCGTGACTCCGTTAAAAATGTCGAAACACCCTCACTACATCCTTTCATAGTAACCCCCCTAGGTAACCATTCATAGCCTTCGCCCCATCCCACTTGGAGCAAGTAGTTAGTCCCGCCCCGCTCTCGGCCGATTCTTGCCTTCTTCACTCTTCTGCTCTCTCTTTCACACTCACTTTACCCACTTTCTACGACTATATCACTACACCGTACTTTACAATACATCGTCAAGAGACATTCGAAATATTCAGCAACATGCCTAGATCTGAACGTAAAGTACTTATCATTGGGACTGGGGGGACTATTGCCTCGGAACCTACTGTTAATGGATATGCTCCTGTGAGTCTCTACTCTTGACTCTACCATGTCCCCGAATTCCTACCTCTATACCTGTATGACACCTCCGGCCCATATCTCCTCGTCCGTAGCTATCGCTACACCCCATGCACCATCGACGTCAGCGATTCCTTCGTTAGCGCTGACATACAGCTACGAACATCCTCATTCTACCGCAGAATCAGACATCACCCCCAACTATCAGACTTATCACACGCAACCCCCTACCCAGGTCAATCAGGAGCTGCCTCTCCTTTAGGCCATTCCGTCAGGAATGGTGAAGGGAATGGATCAGCTTCTACCCAGCTCACATTTGATGATCTTGTCGATACCAGTGTCCCGACTGTTCAAGTGGGTAATAATACCCTATACCCCGAATTAAGGACTCCGAAATTGTGTGGATTGAGTGCTGTTCGGTATGAGATTTTGGATTTGGATAGACATATGGATAGTAGTGAGATGACTCCTAAAGGTGAGTCAAGTGAGTGGTCTTGGCTTGCCACGGTCACGAACGCTGTGCAGGCCATGTCTGCCTTTGCGAACGCTGTAAAGCGGCCGATGGTCTGGCTTGACGAGTGTGAAATGAACAGGAGCTGATGAGTAGAATGGAACGATATTGCTAAACTGGTGGAAGAAAATTGGGAATTGTATGATGGATTCATCATTCTATCCGGTACAGATACTCTGGTAAGTCCAAATTTTAATTCATATCTAGGACTCGATCTTCCCAACCTGACAGACTGTACAATGACTTCGTGCCAGTAAGCTGACTCGTAGGCGTATACATCATCAATCCTTTCTTTCCTATTTACGAATGTAGGAAAACCAATCCTTATCACAGGAGCTCAAATCCCATTATCTCAATCAAGGAGTGATGGATGGGATAATATTTTGGATTCATTGGTTGTGGCTGGAGTACTTGATTTCGCGGGGGTTGGAGTTGTGTTTAATCATTCGGTATTACAGGGGAATCGGTACGCCCTTCCTTCTTCCTCCTCTTCCTCTTCCATCTTGCTCTACTCTCTAGCTACTCTCCTTGCTGCTCGCCATGTAGTTTGGTGAATTTGAAAACGGACTAACTTGCAGAGCGACCAAGATCTCACCAAATCTCTTTGCCGCCTTTGATTCACCTTGTTGTCGACCTCTTATCGATATGAATGTCAATATCAGTAAGTACCTCGTATTTCCACCCAGACTCTGATATCTCCCGCCGTCCAGCTCGCTTGCCTCTGCCTCTGGGCGTCGAACCTAGGTGCAGAGTCACAGTCCTCAGTCTCGATGTCAAGTATCAACTCATGCTCCCACCCCCTTCCACCTGCCCCTCATTCTATGCTGAGAATCGCTCGCACTTCCGGCGCTCGCTAACGCCCAGCCAACCCCTCCCTTCTCCCCTCCAGATCCCCATCCCTCCCCCCCAGACTCACAGAACTCCTAACAACCCCCTCGGTAATTTCCGTCCGTATCTACCCAGGCATAACCGGCGCTTCTCTAAGTGCTCAAGTGAATGCTATTCCCGATTGTAAAGGTGTTATACTTTGTGCTTATGGGAGTGGGAATATGCCCATGTCTCCTGCGAGTGGGATGCAGGAGGCTTTGAGGGAGGTTGTTGGCAAGGAGATTATGGTTGTTGTTATTTCTCAGTGTGAGTCATTCTCCGTGCCAACTTTGAATCACTTCCAAATCGTCTTCCCCTTGATCTCGCTCTTGACTCCAATACTATACTCCATCGGAATCGAACTCTAGATAGCCTCGACCGGATCTGAAGCTGATAATCAGGCGCAGAACCAGCAGTTTACCCACTATACACTCAAGGTCGTCTCCTCCTTGATCTCGGTAAGTCCTCTCTCCCTTGTCCTATCATCCTCTCCTAGCGGCTTGCCAATCACTCCACCTTCTCCGCCCTATTTCATGGCCATCCAGTCGGATGGGAAAATTACATCCTATCGGATAGGGACTAACATGCAGGTGTTCTACCAGGCTACGACCTAACCCACGAAGCGGCATTCGCGAAACTTCTCTGGCTCGTCTCCAGGAAAGATCTATCATTCAGTAAGAGACAGAGGACATTCCAAGCTCCCGTTTGTGGAGAGATGACTGTTGGGAATGGACCTGGGGGATTGGTTCCTCAGGCCGAGTAGGGTTGAGCTGTAGTGAGCTCGTTGATGTGGGAGAGATATACTTCAAGATGGTCCTATTCAGTGACCCAGTTGGGACACAATCAGGTAATGGACGAGATTGAAAGAGAAGATGAAGACAGGGCTGAGAGTGAAATGAAGGTGAAGAGCATGAAAAGAAGGAGATGGAGGAGGAATGGCGGAGTCTCGGTGGGTGGCCAGAAGGCGGGTGATGGAGGGAGAAGACGAGATCCGTAAAACATTACTGTACATATCACCCAAGAGATGCATTAGACTCTGAACTAAGAACGATAATGGCCACGACAGGTAGTATGCAATGCTCCGCAATATCTCAGCTACGCTCCGGATTCAGCACCAAGGGCTTTAGCCATCTTCACAGATTCCCTAGCGCCTCTCCAATCATGAACCCTCAGTATCTCCACCCCAACTTCTGAATCGTCACCTCCTAATGAGCTGTTGGTGCAGAAAGCATCAACCACAGCATCACCCCATACTCTCGCCCCAGCGACTTCCCTACCCGTAATCTTCCCAACGAATCCCTTTCGACTAGCACCGACCAACATTGGATATTTCCATCCCCCACCTCCTTCCGTTGAGAGGGTTGATAATTCTCCTACTCGTTTTAAGAGATCAACAGATTGTTCGGGGGACTTCGCAAATCCAATCCCTGGATCTAAGATGATATCCCAGGACCTAATTCCTTTCTTGATCGCTAGGTCGATAGTCACTCCTAATTCTGATCTAACTCCTTCGACTACTCCTTCTGAATAAGTTTGAGATGTTGAACTCGTCATTGTCGTCGAATCGCCTCTAGAGTGCATCAATACTACCGGACATCCTAGATCTGCCATTGTGTCCAACATCCCTTCTTCCCGCCCTCCTCGGACATCATTGATGATATCGGCTCCTGCTTCAATAGCAGCTCTAGCGACAGATGGGCGGTAAGTATCAATCGAAATGATTACTTTGCTCCATTTCTCCTCTGCCCTAATTGCTTTAATCAGAGGAACCACTCTATTCAGTTCTTCTTCTTCCGTACAAGGGGTGGAATTGGGTCGAGTCGACATTCCTCCTATATCCAGGATATCAGGAGCGTGGGGTGATGAGAGGATTGAGGATATCGAGGTCAAAGCGGTCTCGGTATTGACGTGGGAGGGTGTACCGTCTGAGAATGAATCCGGGGTAGCGTTGAAGATCGCCATTATCATTGGTGTTTCCTTTAATGGTATTGGGGTGGTTGTTGGGATAATGGGTACCAACGACTGGTTGTTTCGAGCGAGAAGGACAGAGATAGGTAGCTTTAATGTTGGATGGAATAATGTCGGTGAGATACTTTTGGTCAGCTAAATTCCTCGTTTACAAGCTCCTCCCTCAGAGTCTGAGACGGAGGGAAACGACTCACTCGTTCAGTGGTCTGAGAACGAACTCTCGTTCCGCAATACCCCAATGTGGAACTTCCAACCACCCAACTCCATCTACTTCCTCATCACCTTTTTGCCCTACCTTCACGACCTCGTCCCCGTAGAATAATAAATCGAGATCAACCACTCGAGGACCGTTTGTGAATGTTTTAGTCCGTCCTGTCGATTTTTCAATTCGTTTTAGAAGTTTCAATAAAGGCAAAGGCTCTAGCTCTGTTGAGACCTATCATCAGCCCCCTCCCTCCAACCTTCTCTTCACAGGATAGATTGTATTGAAGTAGACAGAAACTCACCTCGATGACTGTATTAACAAACCTAGCCTGATCTTCCACATACATAGGTTCAGATTCATACATCCTCCCCGTTCTAACCACCTCAACCCCCTCCTTCTCCAGGGAATCAACAGCCCTCCTCACATTCCCAACTCGATCCTCAATATTACTACCAAGAGCAATAAATATTCGTTTTCGACTAGGTCCCGCAGGGCCTGGATCCTGAGTCGTGGGTGTTGGAGTGGCTAGGGGAGAAAAGGAGGTATCGCGCGAGATTGATATTGAGGGAGTTGCGAATGGGAGTGCGGAAGGTTTACGGATTGTTAAATCCATTATTGAGGGTGGGAGGTGGGGGATGAGGTGGGCCGAGAGGATATGGATTAAGAGTTCTAGAGTCCCAGCAGAGGACTTTTCTAGGAACTAGTTCATCAGCTTCATTCCTCTTCACCTTTCTTCTGCCATGCACTACATTTGGGAGAGGGTACTCACGTCCATAGCAATATCTTGGATTGCTTTATGATCCCACTCCCCAAATCCACCTTTGAACCGAACTTTCAAATCCAATTCCAACCTCTGTCTCTCCCCCCTCTCATGCGGATGTAATCCCACAACAGCGCTCACTCTCAGATCTTTGATCTCACATGCTCTCCCCTTGATCACACCTCCCCTAGTCCAAGTTGCTGAATACCGTACTTCCTGAGCATGTAACACCGCCCTTGGGAGTTTCAAGTTTATGATGACAGATTCGACGCATTCTATAGCCAAAGCGACTCCGGCAGCTACTTCCATTACCTCCTCCGGCCTCTTGAATATCCTGCCTCGATCAGAGAGATTGGCGTAGATAGTTTTCGAGACTGAAGAGTAGTTTACTCCTAAGGAAGCCATCGTATCGGATGAAGCGACTAGTGGGATGAGGGTGGGGTGGAGGTTCATGGTGATATCCAGTAAGATTGGACATGGTGGTGGTGAAGTGAGATTGAATGCGGATGGTCCTAGGCCATTGGGGAGGTGGATAGAGAGGTCGGAGATCTGGATACGGTCTTGCATCGCGTTGGGAGTCGTTGATGGGAGAGGTAGTTGGAGAAGAGATGGTGGGTTACGGTTAATTCATGTTAATTCGAAATCTCGGGGATACCTCCACCGGGCAAGTCCACTTGGTGCTGTAGGCAACGCTGGGTATGCAGGCGCATGCATGGAGTCGAACGGATGCATGGATGGTACGATGACTAGTATATACAAATGGCATGGATGAATTGATGATGGTGGTGTCACTAATATACAGAGAGAGCGAGAAAACATATCGGAAATTATGGATCTGTAAGTCAGCTCTCGACTCCCAAGCCGGAAAGCTGACAAACCTTCCCAACCACTGTATCGTCAGCTTAAGATCTCAGATCAAGGCAGCTGAACGTACCCAGCCTTGAGAGCATAAGTAGCTTCACCCTCGGGCATATCGGGTGAATCGTTGAGTTTGGCAATTCGTTCATCACCCCTTCCTTTTCGGAGCTGGATTCGAGTTGCCGATCTGACATATCAGCATGGTAGGTGGGTGAGAGGAGATACGGACGCATGAGCGAGAATATGTCCTGGATGTCAGCTTGGACTTGACCTCTGCTCGTCTACAAGAGCCCGGAAGCTTACCTCCAACAGGTTTAGCGTTTGACGCAGCAGCGAACCTATCATCAGTATTCCACCATGAGCCCTGGGAGGACGAACATAGCAGCAGCCTGAACATCAGCTAGGTATAGATGACGAGCTATTAGAAGCTTACCCCTGGATCCGCTTGTACCTGATTAGTAAGGAGGACAGCGAGATTAAATTCTTCCGATAGCTTCTGGAGTCGAGCGAGGAATTGATTGAGTTTCTGGATATCAGCTTAAAACCCCAGGGAAAAATTAGCTTACTTGTTGTCGTTCAGATAGTTCTCCTCGACCAGAGTAATCTTGTCCTATATATTAGCTCACAGATTCTTACAACAGGTAGCTGACTTGCGGAAGAGATTCATGATACTATCCACGATAAGGAGTTTGTACGATCTATCCTCTACGAACCTGGCTATCAGCTTACTCCGCAGTACTTCAGAAGTGCGAGCTTACTTGACAGCCAGCTCTAGAAGAAGCTCGCATTGCTGCTCTGAACTCCATGCTCGAGCACATAAGACATTTTCAAGTGCCATATTCCCATCTACCCCATATCGATCGGCGACGGATTTAACTCGATCAGGTCGGAATGTTCCCCTTTACATCAGCTCAACCCTACTTCCTGGCGGATGAAGCTTACTCAGTATCGATATAAGCAACCTTACCACTTGCTCCACCTTGATCTTCTGGCATCTGAGTAGATACGCAGAGAGTATGACATAGTTGGGTCTGATATCAGCTTTTCCCCGAGAACACGAGCCAGCTTACTTTTCCCGTTCGGTACTCTCCAAATACTTCAGTGATGCTCTGCGTACAGATACCCCCACCTAGCATTGCATCGACTGATTTGGATCCGGTAGAGATCATGATGACGTTTTGTCGTCGGTCGGCGAGTTCGAGACCGGTCGCGAAAGCGGTTGGCTGGGTGTCAGCTATCACCAGTGGAGCATGGCAGCTTACCAAGAGCTTAGCAGCTACTTCCTGACATGTCAGCTCAAGTTGCCAGGTACAAGTAGCTGACGGACCTTGAGTTTCTCGACTTTAGCCTTTATTATTATCAGCTTTATTCGCGGAAGCCGCGGGATAGCTTTACCTCTGATAACCCCTTCATTGTCAGCTTCTCCAGCGAAAGATCGGGGACAGCTGCTTACCTTGATTTTGAGTAGATTCTTCCTTGGAGTCTGTGCGATACCGAGTACAGTTACGATACCGGATGCTTTGAGTTTGAGGATATCTTGAACGTTGATTCCCTGTTGGTGTCAGCTATGATCTTTGCGAAGAAGACTGAGCTGATGAAAAAGGTACGTGGGAGATCATAGTACAGGAAGCTGAAAGAGACAGGAGACGAAGGAAGAGAAGCCGGACTTACATGTGCTTGAAGTTCGTCTACCGACTTTGAGGATAAGTATAGTTAGCCATGCAAGGGGTAGCTTACACCGTATTCCCCGACCGCATTCTGTCTGTCAGCTAGACACTCAGATCAGAGAGGGAGAACAGCTGATATAACAAGGTGAAGAGAAGCCGGGAGGAGTGAGGAAGGTGACGAAGGAAGGGAAATGAGAATTACTTACTCCTTCATCGTCAGACATCTTGTTGATTGATAGTGAGTAAGGTTTGAAGCAGGGAGTGATTGAGCAGTGAGTACTATTGTAGTGACTTGGTTGAATTGACAGGGATGTGATGCAGGAAGTATGAAGTATGGAAGAGAGAAGAGAATGAGAATCATATCTCGAGATATAATATATACAGTAGAGAGAGAGGGTCCGAGCTTGGACTACCTCCACTTTCGGTTCTTTCCGACAACCAGAATTACCCAATCTAGTAAATCCGATAGATTCCCGAAAAGTAAAAGTCATTTCAGCCAACCAACGCGAATTCATTTGCATTCGACTCCTTACCCCCTACTCTCACACGACAAGATGATCCCCAGAGTTAGGAGATTGCCACTGGGCCGAAGAGGTCTAGCGACTCCTGCTCAACTACCTACGAAGGATTGTCGATCGATCACACCTCCTTATCCACGATTATTGGAGACACTCGAGGATGTCAGGAGGGTCTTGCCCAAGGGCAGCAAGTTGACATTGGCGGAAAAGATCTTGTATTCCCATTTAAGGAATCCAGAAGAGAGTCTTGGAGGAGGAAGCAAGATCCGTGGGGAGAAGTACTTGAAACTAAGGCCCGATCGGGTGGCCATGCAGGTAAGCTCAGTAATGCGCCACATATGCACAAGCTGACGTATAGGATGCATCAGCACAAATGGCTTTACTCCAATTTATGACTTGTAAACTCCCAACATGTGCTGTACCAGCTTCAATCCACTGTGATCACTTGATTAGAGCCCATACAGGAGCCGAAGCCGATCTAACAGAATCTATCGAAAACAATAAAGAAGTATTCGATTTCCTAGAATCAGCAGCCTCGAAATACGGTATTGAATTCTGGCGACCAGGATCTGGTATTATCCATCAAATCGTTCTTGAGAACTATGCCGCTCCAGGTCTATTGATGTTGGGAACGGATAGTCATACGCCAAACGCTGGTGGACTTGGGATGTTGGCTATTGGAGTTGGAGGTGCGGATGCCGTCGATGCCTTGACGAACACTCCTTGGGAATTGAAGGCTCCTATGGTCACTGGAATCAAGTTGACGGGTGAATTGAAGGGATGGGCCACACCAAAAGATCTGATCCTTCATCTTGCAGGACGATTGACCGTTAGGGTAGGTCCCCTCTCACACGCACCAGAAGAAGCTAATATTCAGGGAGGAACAGGACGAATCCTCGAATACTTTGGACCAGGGGTAGCATCCCAATCATGTACTGGTCTAGCAACAATAGCAAACATGGGAGCAGAAGTTGGAGCCACAACCTCCACTTTCCCATACTCGGACAACATGAGGAACTACCTACATGCCACTGGCAGAGGACCTGTTGCTGATGCCGCGGATCGGGCTGCTGGCGCTGGCTTCTTGGAGGCGGATCAGGGAGCCGAGTATGATGAGGTTATCGAGATTGTGAGTCTTTCTACCAGTTACCTACTCTTGCATCACACTTCCACCTCTACTGTCTCCATCTCCACCACATCCCTGTCGCCGTCCGACCAGCCTTTTTTACTCTCGGAATTATTTCAGCCCTCAGCCTTCGACCTCGGCTGACAAACAGAACCTATCCGAACTCGAGCCCCACCTCAACGGCCCATTCACTCCCGACCTCGCAACCCCCCTATCCCTCTTCCCCTCCTTCCTCGAATCAAACAAATACCCAACAACCCTCTCGTCAGCCCTAATCGGATCATGTACAAATTCATCCTACGAAGACATGTCCCGAGTAGCTTCTATCGCAGAACAAGCTAAAGCAGCTGGATTAAAGTCCAAAGTACCTTTCCTTGTTACACCCGGATCGGAACTTATTCGAGCAACAATCGAGCGGGATGGATTACAAGGAGTATTGGAGGATGTTGGAGCTACTGTTTTGGCTAATGCTTGTGGACCTTGTATTGGGCAGTGGAAACGGGAGGAAAAGCAGGGTGAAGATAATGGTAAGTCACGTGCCGTATAGCACGAGATTGTGGCTCGAGAGCGGTATTGCTTTCGAGTTGAACGAAACCTTCGGGGTCCTGTGAATGACGAGATGGAGAGTAGAAGGACATCGTTGACGAACAGCAATTTTGACATCCTTCAACCGAAATTTCAAGGCTCGAAACGATGGTAATCTAAAGACTAGTAAGCTTTCCCAGTACCAGCCTCCCGTGCGGATAGCTGATGTACCAGTGAACTTCTTGGCATCCCCAGAGATCGTCACTGCCGTAAGTCCCATCGCCATTACCCAACTCTTTGCCCCACCATCCCCGGCCTTCTCTCTTTCGGCAACCCTTTCTCACCTTTCTCCCCTCCCACCGTTCTCCCCGGCCTATTGGCCTTAGCCTCTTCACGCCCTGTCGGCTCGGCACTAATCACCAGATGGCATTCTCCGGATCCCTAAACTTCAACCCAGCAACAGACACCCTCCAAACCCCCAACGGTCCATTCAAATTCTCCCCTCCCACCGGTATCTCCCTCCCCTCCCAGGGTTACACACCCGGAGATCTCTCTTACTCCCCTTCCCCCTCGCCTACTCCTGTCCCAGA
Organism: Vishniacozyma victoriae; assembly: GCA_017654735.1. Lineage (NCBI taxonomy): Eukaryota > Fungi > Basidiomycota > Tremellomycetes > Tremellales > Bulleribasidiaceae > Vishniacozyma > Vishniacozyma victoriae. Next base: position 264,985 of record JADPYG010000004.1, read on the forward strand.
AACGGAAATTGCCATTTCCCCCGATTCGGCTAGGTTGGAGATCTTGGAACCCTTTGGGTCCGCTTTTAAGGATGGACCGGTGGAGTTGGGCGGTTTGAGGTGTTTGATGAGAGTTAAGGGCAAATGGTGAGTCTCTCTTCATTCTTTCCTCTCCTTCTTATCATTTTTATGATGACTAATCTCACTCGCTCCCGCTCGTCCATCATCACACTCGCTTGCACTCCATTGTGACACTCGCTTCGCTCGTACTGACTCGCAGTACCACAGACCATATCTCCGCAGCAGGAGCATGGTTGAAATACAAAGGCCACTTATCCAACATTTCCGAAAATACCCTAATGACAGCTGTCAACGATGAAGGTGGAAACATCAATGTTGCGAGAGATGTGGATGGAAGTGAGGATACTATCCCTAGGACTATGCAGAAATATCAACAGAGGGGTGAGGGGTGGATGTTGGTTGTTGATGATAATTGTATGTTCTTTCTCCTTTCTTCTTTCTTTCCATGTTCCTCCTTTTCTTCTTCTCCTTTTCCTTCTTGCCCGTCTTTCATCCACACCCGTGCTCCGTCATCGACTAAGCTGACCTGTAGATGGCGAAGGATCTGCTCGTGAACACGCTGCTCTTCAACCTAGGTTCTACGGATGTCAACTGATCATTGCGAGGTCGTTTGCTAGGATCCACGAGACGAATTTGAAGGTACGCCATTTTTTCCATTTCTCTCTCCCAGTCTCATCACCTCTTTGATTACCTCCCACTCTCAGAACAATCTCAACTGCGCCATTTCCCTCCATCATACTCAACCAAACGCCCTTCCGTCGGGCAATACTAACAACCCCAGAAACAAGGTATCCTCCCACTCTGGTTCGCAAATAAATCCGATTACTCGAAAATCTCAGCCCACGATCAAATCGAAACCATCGGCTTGAAATCTCTTCTTTCAGGTGAAAATATCGGAGAATCAGGAATCAAATTACGAGTAACTAAACCTTCTGGAGAGGTCGTTGAGGTCGAGACTAAACATACTATGTCTCCTGATCAGGTTGAGTGGTTGAGGGCTGGTAGTGCTTTGAATTATATCGGGGAACAGGCTAGGAGGGCTTAGGTGTCGATAGGCAGTTGTCAGTCGGGCCGTAGGCAGGTCGACAGTTCTAGATGGGTACGCTGGGTCGGTAGGTCTACGTAGAATGTGTGTTTAGATTGTATATACATATTGCATATTGCTTGCCTTGAACTCAATTGGTTTACCCTTTCAGCGATTGAGATATGAAGAAAAAGGAATTTAAAAATAAATTATTCATAATGATAATGATAATGTGGATCCCTTTCAAATGCTAAGGAAAATGACAATGATGATACTATAAATACAAAACAAGATCAATATAATCCGAAAAGATGAAAAAAATGACTAGAGAGGTGGATAACCTTTAGGTTCCTCATAATGATATCCCTGGGGCGTAGCGCTTGGCCATCCCATAGAACTGGATCCCATATTCGAATTCGTATTCGACTGCGAGTTCGAATTCGAATGAGATTGAGATTGAGACTGAGAATGAGAGGTGGAGTATGAATGTGAAGTAGAACTAGAAGTTGAAGTCGAATGCGACTGTGATTGAGATTGTAATTGACTTAATTGGTTTGAAGCTGAACTCGATGGAGGGGGAAGAATGACATATTCGGGATTAGGTGATTGATGATGATTCTGTTCATACATTGAAGGATAGGATGATCGGGAAGTAGGTGGATGAGGGGCGTATGGCCTCGTATTCGAGGCTGCCCATTCATTATATTCCAGTGGATCTTGATATTCGAATGATTGGATCTGATATCAGCCTCACTCACTCTCAATTGAGATGATCACCTAAAGATGACGTACGGGTTGATTCCACCCACTCCCCTGGGCTTGTCCTTGTCCTTGGATTTCTAGATCATGCAATTGATATCCACTCCCATTTCCATTTATTTCGGGTTGCTAATTATCAGCTGAACCCGACTTAGATATAAAGACCCAACATAGATACTTACGGCAAGATCCCATGGTTGAGGAGTTGTCATACTTGTCGAACTTGGTGTTATTGATCTTGGTATTTCCCGTGTACATCCCCCGTTTCCACTTGCCATTCCACCCCCTACACCTGCTCCCACTTGATACCCATTAAACAGATTTGGAGTTGGTGATCCATACCTCCCATCCCTACTCATTCCCCCCATTCCCATCCCCCCACCTAGGCCTCCGGCCATATAACTAGAAGGCAGCATAATAGGCATACTCTCCCTCCTAGGTGGTGGTCTCAATAACGAACTCAAATAAGCCGAAGGAGCAAGTCCCTCGTCTATCCCATAATTCCGCATTTGACCATGATCCAAACTCCCCCTAGGTTGATATTGATATTGAGGTTGAGAATTTGGTTGTTGGTAAGGCCATAAATCCGGCATTGTATTTATTGAACTTCTCCTATCGTCCTCACCTACTTCAGAACTTCCAACGCCATTCTCGGATGTCCGCCTCTTCCTTCCCCTTCTCAAGCGGGGGATATTGAGTTGTTTATCAGGTTTGGTGTAGGTGCAATCTAGATTTAGACGGGTACAGGTTTGACATGTGGGTCTGGTTTGATCGCATTTGACTTTACGGGCTCGGCAGGTGAAGCATCCTGAATGTTAGTGACAGAGCGAGCAATAGCGAGGGAGACGAGCCTGGGAAGTGGGGAGTGAGGTACGGATCCCAAGAGTGAGGGGTGTGAAGTAGGGGATGAACTCAAATGCTAATGGGCGTGAGGTATGAGGGGAGTACGCGGATCAAGAGACTACGCGATAGGGAGTACGCGACACTGACGAGATGGTGACACCCCCAAATGACGTTCCTACGCGACGCCGAGGTGTGCGCAGGGGATCTTGAGATCCTGATGCAGATCCAGAAGGAGAGACTCACCAAGCTTGGTCCGTACACCTTTCCCAGAAGGACCTGGGAGTGACATTGAATCCGTCATGACCTACTCATGTACTCATGTAGTCGTACCTTTACGCGTTTATTGGAATTGATCTTCGGGCTCGGCTTGGGTTCTGATTTGAATTGAAAGTAATGTCCGTATCCTTTGACTCTTATATCCTGTCACCTTTATCCTTGAAACCTTGAAACCAGATCCCAGTAGAGTAGAGTAGAGTACAGCAGTGTGATAATAACAAAAGAACAATGAACTACTCGACACCGCATCAAATCCGCCCATGTGCCATGTGCCTTCCTTCGTCCGCTTCGTCCGCAATTCAAGCATCATGCATATCTCGTACACATCCGCCTCGGTCATCTCTGTTCGTCACCGCCATCCCTTCTACCCTTCCATAACAAATACAAATTAATTACCCTACAATTTCAGCCCCTTTGCTCAGAATATGTATTCTTAGAAGTACTCGAGTAAAGGGGCGTCGGTCGAAGGGTCTTTGGATCCAGGACAACGTAATCTTGACGCCGTTATGCCCGGGCTTTACCCGCCGAAGCCGGATGTCAGGAGATAGGAGGGTGCCGCGTCAGATCCGGGTGTTGGTTGTAGGTGTGAAACGGAACGGGTTCACTGAGCGGCTGTGCCGCTACTAGTATTCTCATTCACACAGGATCAAGTATCAGTGCTGTGTGATACGCGGTGCTGTATGGGAATATAGTTTGAATCCGAAGATACATGCATACATTCCCAATACTGCAATCACCGTCTATATACATGGTAGTCACCACTATACGAATATTCCCAGGGTTAAAAGGATGACCGCGTTGACCGAGTACAGCTGTTCCTGAATATGAACTGCCACATTCACCGATTCTCACTGTGTATAATCTATTGTATATTTGATTCCGTAACGCCGACAACTTTCTGCGCGTCTAACCATTCATTGTCATTGTACCTATAGCTATACCCTATACACCTTATACACTATGGCAACTCAATCTATGGCAGCTGCTCTTGCAGCATCATTACCCGCACCAGTCGCTCCTCAAGTAGAATCTCAACCTCAAGTTACAAAAGTCCCCCAGAGACTCGAGGGCGTTGTCGATCCAGAAGCTTTAAGAGATGTCGAATCAGTCAGCTTGAACTCCTTGGTACGTGTCATCTACTTAATCTGGGTCCATCTTCTCAATCCTGGTCTCATAGTCACGGCTCGACGTCTATATCCTGGACACTGTTCGACAATAGTTCGAGCTGCACTAACATACAGGTATTCCTCAAGATGATGAAGCATTCTACCGATATCCTACCTGCCCCACCCGCACCATCATATACCGACCGAGCCGCTCCCCCAACCACCGCTCTGAGCGCACACGTCGACGCCATGGGTATCCTCGTCGGTCTAGATCTAGATGGTGTTTTGGAAATCGAGGATTCATTCCCATTACCAGCAAACACCGATTCCAACATTGGTGGTACGCCTACAATCTATTTCAGATGAACGCGCTGACCATGTAGAAAAATCATATTCAGCCAACCTCATGCGTCATTTACGTGAAGTCCAGACCCCCGACTCGCCCGTTGGAATCTACTTGTCGACCAACAATGGAGGATCCATCACCACTCAGGCTATCAAGTTATTATTGGCGGTTGAGGAATTGACAAAGCGAGGACGAGCTGTTATTATTATTCACGATAGGGCTAGGGCTAGCAATGGAGATCTAGGAGTCAAAGCATGGCGTCTAAGTGATGGAGCTAGGGAAGCCGCTAAGCACAAGAAATGGGATTCGGCCAGGTATGTCATTCCCACTTGTCGTCGTCCTTTAGCTGATGACTAGTTTGACCGAGAACAAGATCACTTCAAGCTCAGTTCTATCCACACTACCCATCACCATCTCTTCACCCTCAATAATCAGCGCATTCCTCGAATCCCTAACAACCCCACCAGCACCCACTCAACCATCCCTCTCCTCCCCTCAAGTCCCACTCCCACCAACATTCTCAGCCTTAGCAAACCCACTATCAACAGCACTACCTCAATACCTCCAAGATTCACTCGATTCAATCACACATTACAACCACGAAGCCAATAATGTCGCTTTCCTCGTACGACAAATGGCTAGGGAAAAAGCAAAACATGATCAGAGTATCAAGGATCGAGAGGATGAGAATGTTAGGAGGAGAAAACAGGGATTATCGGAATTGCCTGCTTTGTCGAGTGAGGTTAGGGGTGGAACTAGGGATCCTAGTCGATTGGAATTACTTTGTCTACAGGCTCAGGTCGATGGGTTGGCAAAGGACATGGGTGATGAGGCAGGGAAGGGATTGGTTAGGTGTTATCTATAGAGTGACGTAGGTACCGACTTGACATGTATATACTCATTGCCATGACTCAGTGTTGTGTTGGTCAGGCGAAGACATGGTGTAAAGGCAAATGCCTTCATGTAACCGTGGTGGGCTCATCGTCCTCGATGTAACGCCACACATCATCGCTAGCAGATATTCTCGTCGCGCCAAAGCCCATCCTTTCATCTTCAGACCCCTTAATGAGAAGATGTCAACACACTCTCGCACGATGCCTAGTGAAGCAAACGGTGGTTCCTTTGAACCTCGGAGATAATGCCACGGACACAACCCTTATGATGATATAGGCTGTCTCAACTCAGCTCGAGCAGACGCTCTATTCTTTCAGATCGTCATTCTGATTTCACCCTTCGTACTCACCACCACACGCCGATCAACATGTCCGACACTGACTCCGTATTTGGCTGCAAATCAAATCTATCCGCTCTTGCAGATTTCGACACCAAACGACCAGTCAATTTGAAACCGACCATTCTCGATGGCAAAAACCACACTGCATCTTGTACGTCAACTCTACAGGTCTCGTGGAGTGTACAGCAGAATTCCAAAGAGAAATGTCTGGAGTACACAATCGAACCAGACTTTTGTCGGTCGACAGCTCAAACCGGCGAATACCAAGAAGCTCAACGTCAAATGATACTAGACCAACTCAATCCCGACACATTCGCGACTTTCGCTCGTAGGTGCTCATCGAAATTCGTTGGGGACATACCATCATTCACGACTCCGTATGGCAAGGATCACAAACCCAAGAAGCCTGCCAAGATCGACAAAGACAAACATGCATTCGAAACCGGACTGAAAACTCTCACGATGGATTTCTGCACCATTCTTTACATCGACATGATCAAAGCGAATCAAGCAAAACCGGTAGAGGGCAGAAACCCACCAGGTGTTGTCTATGTCGAGCCTTCCAAATGGCCAGAGAGGACTGCATCAGGTGTTGATCAGTTCGAAGCGATTCACACTTCGATTCACCCGAGACCGGTCACTACGAGGTCTTCGAAACCTTTACTAAACGCAATAAACGGCACCACAAAGACTTCGCACGAATCCGCCAATTTCAGGGTGTTTTGGGGGCAACATGACGGAAGTCGGATATTGATCGCGACACCTAAGAAACCTTTGCAACTACAAAGCAAACAAACTGGGGAGGGAAGCGGGACCATGGACACCGAGGACGATGGAGGTGAAAGTGCCTCAACAGTGGACGATGGGGATGAGACTAGGCTCCCGTCAGGGCCGCCAGCTTTTGTCTACCCAAATCCGGCAGACGATATTACTAATGCGGCATGGGCGTATCTTCAGGGTGGTGGTGGTCTTGACTAGGTATTCTGTTGGCGAACAAACAGATGAAATGAGTATAGTGAGGATCTCAGCGGCGTGAAGAGGTGAAGGTGGCAACACGGTGCTGACGGAACCCGAATCAGAAAGGCAAGGCGGAAGTCTAAGGTCCAAACCGGGTGGCTCACCTGGGAGCAATGGGCTGATAACTCAGGAAGGACTCCCCTCTTCTGAGGGCTTAGGCGGAGAAGGCGGTAGCAGGCCTTGGACACTGATAGACGGAGAATTTATATATGTGCTGGATCCAAGGAGTGGGGGTCAGGGGAGGTGCTGCCGGGCAGTCTTCAAGAATTTCACACTACTTATTCGCTTAACATGGAGGTGGGGATTGAGGAACCCAGTCATTGCATTGCCCCGGGGCTTGCATAACAGGAGAATCCCCCGCTATTCGCCAATGGTTGCATCATCTCAAATTCAAGAGAATATCATCGCCATCGAGGCAGAGCTCCACCCCTCTATTGAGCAGACTACGGGGAGCGCTTAGAAAGCCGGTTCGGCATGTCTGTGTTGTTTTACAGAGGGTGCAGCATATATCATGACTCGGATCTCGAACGACTTATCTGGATGCTCGGACATCGCATTGAACACCAGGCCAAGGTCTTGACAAGCATGTTCTTTATAAACCCCGAAGATCTACGGTCACTATGTACTGCAGGGGCATTGCGAATGCACTAGCCACCTGGGCAAAAGACGCCGAAGATTACATTTTGGGATCCCCGCAGACTGGCAGGAGCGATCACAGACGAAGATGGAATGGCATCATTTGGTAAAACGGATGACTCACCGCAGTTTTGTTGCACCTTGCGATATAGTGGATACAGAGGCATGCAGAGGGCTTCAACAACTTCTGGAAATTCTGCTAGAGGCGATTCATTAGGGTAATCTTGGTGATGATTTGCCCCGTCATTGCAGGAAATCGTTTCAGAACAATGACAACGAACAAGGAGAGCTTTAATGACGCGAGACGAGACTGTCCTTATGTATTCTGAGGTTGCAGGGGATCGGATCTCAGCAGGGATTCGGCCCTTGCTGTGTTCAGCTCATGCCGATATCAATCGGATGAGTCAGCTGACGTGGTCGGGCACTAGCGTGCAGTCCATGTGGTTTTCATCGAATCTCGACGAAAGATGCATGCATGAGTTTTCCCGATTGGCTTGCCCTTCCCCGAATAGGTATGTGACCTCCTTATCAAAAGACGCTCAGTCCCTCAGCGACTAAGTCCATCGCGCGCTTGCTTGCCGCGACTCGATCGAATCCGCCATCCGATTTGGCCTCTGCTTCAACAACGTCATGGCTAGATTGTCGCACCAAACCAATGCGTTTCCCGAGTGTCTCCGCATTTGCATCGTTCCTCCATCCCTCGGTCAGCCAGGTTTTACCGCAGTCTTTTGAGCTGAGCATCGCCAACGCATGTGCTTTTGCGGAAGCATCGGGATCATAGAGGGAGAAATGTAGCGCCACCCGCTTGTTCGATCAGTGTATGCTTTTGTGAGTGTGGTCTTACTCACTGGAGGAACTGTTCTTCGACCCATTTTGAAGCAGCATTCGCTGACGACAAGGCAGCACACAATACCGCCGTCGCTCCTCGGAGCTCTTTGGCGAAGATAAGAGGACTTGACTCCCTCAGCAGAGGTAGGTAACGATGAGAACCTGTCGCAGGTTATTATGGAACTTTCAGAACCCCTAGGAGGTCACTCACAATGGGACTTCAGTGGGCTTACTGTCCGAATTGGTCGTCGAGTCCTCAGTAGCTCGTCGTTCCGGATATACTATGAACTCGGTAACCATATACAACCTATACCGTAAATTTAGGGTGCGAAATTGACGTATCGCAAGCATCGCCTACCATTTGTCACCCCAGCCCCCTGTCCTTGTCTCAGTTACGTATCGGTGGCCTACCGGAATCTCGTGGAAAAAGATGTAATGCGCAGCCCCGAGAGCCATCCTTGCTCCTTCAGGTCGAAAAAAGGGTGAAAATGCTTTCATGATGTACTTCATTCGCGGTGGGTCAAGATTTTTTGCGTAACACCTAACAAGCGTCAGGTCCCGTTAATTATACCGGAAGCGGCTCGAATCAGGACTCCGCAACAGCTTTTGTGGAGAAGCCTTGGCTTGAGCAAGGGCAGACTGACGAGTTGGAAAGGTGGAGATTATAGTCACAATCGTCGATCCAAGCTACCCTATTCTCCTTTTCCAACAGTCCAGCAATACCACCATTTCGAGTATTCATCTTGTCCCATTCGACCCAGTGTTGTTTCCAGGATCTCATGGAAACGATTCGAAGGGAGTGAGTCTTCAGAGCATAGTACCAGACTCGACAATGCCACACTAAGGGTAGAGATGGCGAATTGAGAGCAAGAAGCAGTAGTACGAGGAGTTTCACTGGAAATTATCAGTCGTGGTCTCCCGCCCCGCGAAGAGGCTCGAGCTTAGGTGTCGTGACAAGTGACTCACCGTGTTTTGGCACAAAAGGTAGTAGTGGAGTGCCAGGACTGCTCTCGGCGAACCCAAGCCAGTCGAGCCATATATCGTAACCTGGGAGGTTCTTGGTGGAACTGAAGAGGAGGTCGCTCATGGAATCGAAATTAGCTCTGGGGGGAAGATTGTAGGTGGGCAATCCAACATTTATGTAGGCCGGTCCGAAGAACGGTGGACCTCCCGCTCTAAGCCGACATCTACTTTTCCGATTCAATCCGAATCTCTGAAATTTCAGATGACTTGAGCACTATTGACAAGAGTGCCTGACGCACACCGTCAGCTAGCATTCACATGGCTTATGACTTAAGAGCTATTAGTAAGGGTACCTGATGCATACCGATAGCTAGAGGGGCGTTTTCACAGGGATCGGTTAGCGTAGTAACCGTGCGAGTTACCGGTCACACGTTCTGCTGAGCAGTCGCCGTGAGTTCGCCAGGTCTCATAAGACTGACAGCTCCACCGGTTACAACAGCTTGCGTAGCCATTACGAGAGACAACCTCAGAAGCCACATTTTTCTTGACTGGGTCCAAAGACACACAGATCAAGTCACGTGAGTTACTCGACTAAACACACATACGATATTGCATGCGCACACTTAATACACATACAGTATTGCATGCGCACACTAAATACACATACAGTATTGCATGCGCACAAAGTCTTGACTGGCTATATCAGCCGGCCATCAGGTCCGCTTTGCCTCGGCTGATCGCTCTCTCTCCACGTCATCTTACCGGAATCTAGCTGTCACTGGCTAGCCATATTATGCAACAGCCTTACGACGAGTCGGTCGATACGAGATGTCCCGAGACCGCAAACTTGTGACATTGGCGACCGCCCCTCATTCAGCACGTTGAGCGCAGACAAATCCGGCCGTGAGCAAACTGAAAGGACCCCGCTCGCCTGGGAGATGAAACTGATGCGTGAACAATTTGCTCCGGACATTTATCGCTTCGGAAGTAACTTACTAATCGTGAGCTGAGACGCAGCAAGTCGTAATACGCCGCAACGACCAGTCGTTTTCCAAGCTTGAAATTTATGGCGGACCCTATCCAACACCTATCTCTCTTCCTCACCCCTGTCTTGAAACTGACATGACAATCTGTGATCGATACAGACCAGTGGCAATCGACATGCCACAAAGGTCACGTGATCATAAACGCTGCACCCACCTCCACTCTTGGCAAATGAGTGTTGATGATTAGTTAATGTTAGACTACCATTTACTTGCATACTGCTATTGTTAAAGAGCTATTGGAGAGATGATAGTGAGGATAGATCTGCAACGCTAGCATCAAGGATGGAGACCCAAGGCGATGTAGCGAGCGATGAGCCAGTCCTCCGACTTCGAATCACCCATGTCACCTCGACTATGGCTGGGCCTCTCCCCACTCTTATACCCCACTATACACCTTCGAACCTCGCAACAGCCGTCCCACCAGGAGTTACACCGCACCAGCTTCCAGTATTGAGGATCTTCGGAACGACACAGCACCTACAAAAGATATGCGCCAACATCCACCTATGTTATCCGTATTTCTTTGTCCCATTCCCTGTGGACTCGAGCACGTCGGATCCATTACGCCCTGAACGAGTTGTTCGGATATGTCAACGCTTTGCTGTATCTCTAAATCATGCTATCTGCCTTGCGATGCGCCAGAACCCGACGGATGGGAGATATGGAGGAGGAACGGATCCAAAGCACCTTCATGTCGTTTCGGTCGTTTTGTGCAAAGGGGTACCGTTTTATGGATTCCACATTGGATACAGCTATTTCTTGAAGGTGTCACTTGTCAATCCTGCGAGGAATTATGTAGCTATGGAGCAGTTGAGGAAGCCGGTGGTGCTGGGCAGGGAATGGCAGCCGTTTGAGGCTCATGTCAATCATGTTTTGCAGTTCATGTGCGACTTTGATCTGTATGGATGTGGCTGGCTGGAGCTCAGTGGTGGGACTTTTAGGGATCCTCTACCTGGTGAGCACAACTCCGGTACTGCATAATCGATGATGAAGCTGATGGAAAGAGGGTGATCCATTCGACTCTCCCCCGTCATCCAGACGAACGATCTTCAATACCCTTACTGTCCCGCCGAGCATGGTCTACGAAAACGGCTACTCTCCACCCAAGGATACATACACACCCCTTGAGATCGATATCCTACCTCAGCAGATCATGAACCGCCGTCGTCTCGTCAAAAGACCACTTCACCAGGACTTTATCGAACTCCTCCATAAACCCCTCGATCCAGCAGATAAGCTCGTACCAGCAATGAAGGAACTATGGGAAGATGAGAGACGGAGAAGGGCAATGAAGGACCTATCTCTAAGTGAGGGAGCGATGTTACCGAGTGGAGGGATGGATGGGCGGAATATGGCTGAATTGGGATACAAGGTCCCTGGGCTCGTTAAGCCTGAAAACAAGGGAGGAGATTGGAAGAGGAGTGATGAGATGTGGGAGATGTTGCAGGATCGAATGGAGGAGGAACGGACTAAGAAGGGGAAATTGACTTTCGAGAGATTCTCGATGGAGGCTGCTGCTGGCAAGAATGGCGAGAAACGGAAGTACGACAAGGTGAGTTAGTAGTATATGGATGGATTAGGAACTGATCCAGTAGTGGATCATGACCACTTTCGAGGCTGTTTCCGCCCATTGGCCCAAACCTCCCAAACTCAAATCAACCCAACGATCTAGACGGTCCGCCAAGGCATCATCCGTTCATATTCCATCGTCACCTACGCATGTCGGCAGCACCCCTCCCAAGAAGCCTTTCTCATCGCCTCCTCCTCCATCATCAGCTACTAGGAACGGCTCGCTACCACTTGATCTAAAAATGGAAGTCATCGAGACTTTCGATGAGCCAGTCCAGATTGATGAGGGTGGAGACTTCGACTCGGATGAGGAGGAGAATCCATTCGACATTCTCAACATGACCCAAAGGTTTCCCGAGGACGTACCTGAAGTCAACCCGTCGTATATCCAGCGCAATGCCGAACCTGCCCAAGAGGATGACGGCGACGATGCCGATCCCGATCGGGATCAACAACTCCACGAGCAAGACGCCCAGAAACACGCGAATGAAAGTGCGCGGGTGAGAGCGACTCAGGTTCAGAGGAAAGAAGAGGATGAGCGGAGCGAGTATGACGATGAAGAGATAGACGAGTTGTTTCGGCAGACTGTCAATGGTGGATTTACGACGCCTACCAAAGGTCGAAGTAGTCCCAGTGTGACTCCTACTAGTATAGGATCTGGGTCGACATTAGCTTCCAGAAGGGCGAGACGAGATCAGCGGATGCGGGAACAAGCTGGATTAGGAGATCTCAGGTACGTTGTCATTCATTGGGGGAGCTGACGGCAGTACTATCATGGATCGATCATCGGTATCCATATCACCTTCCAAGCCATTTAATGACGCTCTTTCAACCCCTACCAAACCACATCCACCGAGCGATAAGGTCACCCCAAATTCAATGTTGCGGAACATGTTTGCAAGAAATCGACCATCCCACTCGCCCTTCACATCGCCTTCTAAACCTCCAATATACCCTTCGACCAACACAGTCGTCCTCACGCCCTCTAAGCGGTCCGTGAAAGGCTGGCAGTCTCCCTCTCCCGAGCCTGAGGATGGATCGGAGGGAAGCCCAACACCGGCCAAGATCAAAGGGTCGATGACTCATACATTCGATGAGGTCAAGCAGGAGCTCAAGGAGATCCAGGCTTCTGATGAACCTCTAGAAGTTCAAGGCGGACAGAACGTCCGGTCATCCAAGTCATCCGGCGAGTCTGACGAAAAACCAGTGACGAATGGTGTCAAACGCGAAATGAGCCCGACACTCCGGAACGATGATCCCTTCCAGGCTACCTATGTCGGCGGGACAGCAGTCGGTCAAGATCAAACACCTCGGCCAACCAAACGTGTCCGGATGTCAAGTCCTAAAGCCCCGTCTCAGATCGTTTCCAGTCAACCCCTTCTACCCACACCACAACGACTCACTTTATCTCAACTATCAGCCAAATCCCACGTTACCGAAGATTCAACTTCGACCGTCCCATCCAACCTCTCATCAACCGCTTGGACATATCGGACAGCTCCACCTTCACGCCAACAAGTAGCCAATACAATGGAAGAATTCGGTGTGGACTCTGTGATCTACACTGATCCGCATTACTCGAATCGAAGCGATATACCAGGCCGAGCCAAGATGTTTGCAGGACGAATGTTTACCTTACGTGGAAATGGGATCAAGGAGATGCAGGAGTTTCAGAGTAGTTTTGGAGGATTGAAGGGGAAAGGTCGGGCGGGGAAGGGGAAGAAGGTGGGACATCACGGATGGGAATATGCACCGCTTCCGCCTAGGAGGCAAGCGGTCGTATCGTGGTGTGCGGAGCAGGATGCTGAGGCGGAGAGATGTAAGTACTATTTCGGCGTACATACAGGTCAGAGCTCATCAGCCAGCTCGACAAGACGCGTATGCTACTTCTCAGCTCGCCCGACCGACTCAGAAGAACAAGTACGGTTTCAAAGTTTCGCAAAAGAAGAAATCGAAAGAGACGGAACGTGAACATCAGAACATGTCCGTCCTCGCCCTTGAAATCTTTGGTACATTATTGAACTACTCTTGGTGGGAAAGCTAACAAGTAGCCAAATCACGCCATCAGCTCCTCCCTGATCCAGAGAAGGACGAACTTACCGCCGTCTTTTACTGCTATCAAAACGAAGACGAGTCACTACCCGATACAACCACTTTTCCTGGTTACTATGCCGGCTACATCGTCGTCGACTCCACCGCTATCCGATCCGGTCAACTCAGATTGGATGGGATACCCTGTCAAGTGGTCGATAGTGAATTGGACCTAATCAATACCGTTATTGATATGGTCAAAATGTGGGATCCGGATGTACTAGCTGGATGGGAATTACATAATTCAAGTTGGGGCTGGATCTCCTCCAGGGCAGATCAGGCTTTTGGTATGTCCATTCTCGTGTCATCGCTGATTGCAGGTATCGATTTCACTGAACAACTCTCTAGGGTCGTTGGAGGACATACGGGACCGAAGAAGGATTTCTACTCTGCAACTCATTCTTCCACTTTCAAAGTCTCGGGTCGACATATTCTGAATATCTGGCGAATTTGCCGGTCGGAATTCAATTTGACTCAATATACTTTCGAGAATGTCGTATTCCATCTACTCCATCAGCGGTACGTGCCAGGTTCGAGCAAAGGTATTGTGAATTATGTAGCTGACGAATAGCATTCCGCACTTCTCCTCCGCGAGCTTGACTGCCCTATGGAAGAGCAGGACGCTCGAACATACTCATCGGGTCCTCAAATACTACTTCCAGCGAGTGGTCATGTATGTTGAACTCATCGATCGAGGCGAGATCATCACCAAGAACGCGTACGTCAGCTGTCTCCATCCGCCTCTACAACAGAGCTGACAAGATAGAGAATTCGCCCGAGTCTTTGGAGTCGATTTTGCATCAGTCATGTTCCGAGGATCCCAATACAAAGTCGAATCGTTCATTTTCCGCCTCGCAAAACCGGAATCATTCGTCCTAGTCTCTCCATCAAAACAACAAGTCGGCCTTCAAAACGCTCCATTCGCAGTCCCACTCATTGCAGAGCCTGAGTCGAAGTATTATAATCATCCCATTATCGTCCTTGATTTCCAAAGTCTGTACCCTTCAGTGATGATTGCTTATAACCTTTGTTATTCGACTTGTCTTGGTCGGGTGGAAAAGTTCAAGGGGACGGATAAGTTTGGGTTTACGGAATTGAAAGTTGCAGATGGGTTATTGGAGCTGTTGAAGGATTATTTGACGGGTACGTCATATAACCTCGATCTTGCCTACCATTCCTTGGTCTCCGCTGACTAGTAGTAACGCCTAACGGGATGATCTTTGTCAAGCCGGCAGTAAGAAAGAGCTTGTTAGCCAAGATGTTGGCGGAGATCCTAGATACCAGGGTGATGATCAAACACGCCATGAAGGGGTGTAGGAATGACAAAGTATGTCCACTCTGTCTAGGGTACAGATAGCAAGCTGATGACAGTCTCTGAGCTCGCTGTTGAATGCCCGTCAACTTGGTCTGAAGCTCATGGCGGTATGTCCCAACCCCAATCTTGATCGGGTGCTGATCCCCAGAATGTGACCTATGGATATACCAGTGCAACCTATTCTGGTCGTATGCCTTGTATCGAGATTGCCGATTCGATCGTCCAGACCGGTCGAGAGACTCTTGAAAAGGTGAGATTGTCAACAACAACAACATCAGTGTAGTAACTAATGTCAGGCCCAAGAACTGATTCACTCCCGACCCGAATGGCGTGCCCAAGTCGTATATGGTGATACCGACTCCCTGTTTGTCGCTCTGCCCGGTAGATCCAAAGAACAAGCTTTTGTCATTGGAAACGATATCGCCGATTCCGTCACTGCCATCAACCCGAAACCCGTTCGACTAAAATTCGAGAAAGTCTACATGGGTAGTGTATTGATGGCTAAAAAGCGTTATGTCGGGTTCAAATATGAACATCCAGATGACAAGGAACCTGTATTTGATGCCAAGGGAATCGAGACGATTCGGAGGGACGGATTTCCGGCACAAGGCAAGATAGAGGAGGTCTGTTTGAAGTACGTCCACCACTTGTCAGAGAAATGGAGCTGATAGGTAGAATGTTGTTCCGCCATCAAGATCTTAGTCTGATCAAAGATTTCTGTCGGCAGGAATGGACAAAGATCCTCCAGGGTCGAGTTTCGATGCAAGATTTCATAGTTGCCAAAGAAGTCAGGCTGGGCTCTTACTCGTATGTCCACACCATCGGAACCGATAATAGCTGACGATATAGGGAGAAAGGAGTTCCACCACCCGGAGCTGCAGTTGCATACCGCCGAATCTTGAAGGATCCACGGGATGAACCTCAATATGCGGAGAGGGTCCCATATATAGTATCCAACGCGGACGGTCGTCGTCTCACAGATCGAGCTAGGATGCCAGAGGAAATGCTCGCTAGCAGGTACGTCCCTTCCTCATATTTTGTTACCAAGGAAGACAGAGCTGATGATAAAGGTCCTTGAATATAGACGCAGAATATTATATCCGAAACCTCCTCATCCCCCCTCTATCTCGGATATTCAATTTGGTAGGAGCAGATGTGGAGAACTGGTACGATTCAATGCCTAGAATCAAGAGGGCTGGGAAATACGATTTCAGGCCTTCTACCAGTGGTGGTTCTGGAGGTGGGGGGATTAGGATCGACAGTCATTTCAAATCTAGTCATTGTGTTGTTTGTGGATTAGAGAGTACTACCGGTATGTCCCTCCATCCTATCTTCTCATAATCTTACCCCGATATTCTTCATATCCAAATTTGAATTCCTCCTCATCCCAATCGTACTGCCTTGTCTTTCTTGACTCTCTGACTGACCTTGTAGATATCTGCGCCGAATGCACCTCCGACCCATCCCGAACATCCCATACCCTCCTCTCCAGGACTCACCTCGCTCAATCCCGCTTAAGTGCAATCCATCGTATCTGCTCATCCTGTTCTTCGACACCCATCGCCGAACCTATCATGTGCGATAGTATTGATTGTCCAGTCATGTATCAGCGTGTGAGGGCTGTTCGGGATGTTGAAGATTTGAAAGTGAATGACGGGGTTTTGGAAGTTGTTACAGCTGAGGACGGCGCAGCTGAGAACAAGGTAGAGGGGACGGAGGGGAAGAAACCGTTTTGGGAAGCTATGGAGTGGTGAGCCACGTTGGCACTTATTATATGTAGCTATAGAGTCGTGTCATCTTCAATTGTTTAGAATATAATATAAATGTAGCTAGTAGAACTTCTTGGGAATGTTGGATGTACTACATTCGCCTCCTCATTCGAGTATAGCAATCTGGAGGAATCGCATACTCAAACCCACAGAACGCAGTTAACGTCCTTGACGCCCTCATCCTTCCCTACCAAGGTCAAAACCTCGCCCCGCTCACCTCCAATCTCATAAACCTCCAACCCCCCACCCATTTCACCACAACAAGCAAGACACCTCCCATCATCAGAAACCCTCATCCCTCTAATCCAATCAAGCCCAGTCTCGAGGTACATCATCTTCTCAACTTCAGAGTATTCAGAGAGGAGGATGATGGTAATACTGTCCCCTTCCCCCTCTCCTTCCCCGGTCCCAGGCCCAAGTTCTGGATTGGGACGATTTAGTCGGCGAGATCCTCTGTTGGAAATGTAGAGGGTGGAACGGTGGATTGGGTGAATATATATCTCCGCTGATATGAGTTTATGGGAGCGAAGATGAGGTGGGGTGATATCTGTGCGGGAGAGTAATTTGCGGGTTTGAGTAGAATAAATCAGAAGTTCCGATTGAAGTTCTGAGTTGACATACAGGTACTTGTCTAATGATCAGCGATATGATCCACCTGTTTTATCAAGGCGAAGGGAACAGGAGGTGATACGATTTTCAATCAGAGCGCACCGCGAACTCTTCGTGGAAATCCAAAGACTCACCATTATCAGAGACTAGCGCATGTCTAGGTGTATCCCCCTTTTCCCTTTCCATCATCCCAACTACCTCTACTCCATTCCCAGTAGGTTCAGCAATCCAAATAGCATCACTCCCCAAATCACAGATATATACTCGTCCTTTACTATCAGTAGTCAATCCATGGACATGAGGTCCTTTTTGACGAGATGGCCATTTTGCTTCTTCCCCTGTATTTGCGTATGGGTACGATTCGGGATATGTAATTAATTGCACCTTAGCTTGAGAGAGGGTACCGGATGGTTCGAGTGGTATGATGATCGTTTCGCCTGATCCTAACTACGCCTTTAGCGAGACTTTCCCATACCAGGAAGGACTTACTCCGCCGGTGATTAATGATTTACCGTCTCTTGTTATATGTACTGAATGTCATCAGTACTCTACGCGTTAGTTTATAAAAGACTTACAATGAACAGGCCACTTGACTTCACTATCCCTCTCACTTACTACCTCCACCTTGTCCCCTACAACCATCGAGTATACTTTATTTTCCGTCTCGCTTGACGCATACACCATATTCGGGAGGATAGGAGACTTCTCGAGCCATGTTGCGGAAGGTGGTGCGGGGGAGTCGGAGATCTTCTTCAACGAGGAACCAGACGGGTGGAGAGAAGTAGAGGGGATAAAAGAGTATAGCTCGAATGTAGGTTTATGGCCTGATAAGAGTAGTTTGTACATGTTCGATTAAGTAACCAAGTGGAGGTGAGTAGATGTTTGGGTCTAGTGAGTAGACTGATGGATAGTAGAATATCCTTTTGAGTTGTGGGTGGACGAATGGTAAGTCAGGTAGGGTGGAGGTGGGTGGAGGTAATCATCCGCGGTCAAGTAGGGTTTAGCCGCGGCCTAATCTCGTTACTCAATGCATTCCTCTTCTACCGTTTATCTACCTGTTCGTCTTAATTTTCTATCCCATTTCCACCTAATACAGCTGCCCTGCAGCCAAAGCCCTAGAGCCAGATGAACGAGACAATCGACTCGAGGGTCTCATCCTTTCCAGCCAATTTCCACTCATCACCTCTCTTTCCTCCGACCTGATAAATCTCTACTCCACCTCCATTCTGTCCTCCTACAGCCACGAACTTTCCATCTTTGCTAACTTGCATACCTCTAATCTGATCACATCTAGTCTCGACAAACTTGATATCTTCCACTTTCGATCCATCTTCACTGAGGAGCACAATGGCGACGGAATCACCTTTCGCTCCGGCAGTATCTTTTAGCTGGAGTTGACCTCGGTTGGAAGCGTAGATGACGTTTGGGATCGTTGGGTTTAGGCAGATCTCGGCGGAAGACATGTCTTTCTGGGATGATTTGGGGATGGAGGGTGGGACAATGTTTCGTTCGACGTCAGGGAGTGGGTGAGAAGGGAGTGGTTTTGATAGGTCGTAGATGAAGAGATTGTGGTGGAGCTCAGTGAGGACGTAGAGGTGTTTTTCTGTATGTCAGCTTCTGTCAGACAGTAGAGATTCGGCTAGACATGTGACGAATCAGGATATGGGAATATAGGCGGAACGAATTAGCCCGAGGGGTTTCTGTCTGGAAAGCTATACCCAGAGTCTCGCCAACACAACGTTACTTGTGGTGGAAGGCTGTCAAACCGTCCCCTACACTTCCTCCCACAACCCAATCCTGGTAAAGACCACAGCATTCAAGACACGACACGTTAAACTCACCATTAGGCGACAGAGCCGCATGCCTAGGTCCAGACCCCTCAGGAGCCTGTAACCAGCCTTTAACCTTCAATTCCTCCCCATCCCTCTCTACAACCCAAACCCGATCAGATCCAAGATCACAAACATAAATCCGACCTTGTGAATCTTCAATAACATGATGAGCATGAGGTTTATCTTGTCGTTCGTTGTTGGGTGCTGAACCCTTTTTGTATGGGAAATCGAATTCTAGGGGTGGTGAAGCTGATTCGGGTTTGAGGGAACCGTCGGAATTGGTCGGGTAGAAAGTGACTTGTCCTCCGGTGTACTGCGAGTAAGTATACGTTTATGTAGAGGGACATAGACTTACATTACCGGTGATAACACCTGACCCGTCTTTGAGGACCAAGACTGGGATCAGCATATCCCATTGAGCGAAGACACAGATCCTGTCATCCAGTCGAATGACATCATGACATCACGTACCATGAGCAGGTTCTTCTCCCTTAGTACTCCTCTTTCCAGTAATCTCCAACTCCTCTCCCTGGAGCTTCAAAGAGTAGACCTCTCCATTGGGTACTTCCGAAGTCGAGTAGATGACTCCCTCCTTCCCAGGCTCCAACCATGATGCGTTCTCTGGGGCCTTTGAGTCTGATACTTTATGGATCTTTGCGGATGTCGAGTCGAAAGAGAAGAGAGTGATGTTGGGCGTGTAGCCTGATCCTAGGATATTGTATGACATCTTGCTGTGTTAATTGTCACTGTATGGATGATAGTAGATGAGAAGGGGAGAAGGAAGAGAATGAATGAGCTGACGGATGACACTTCCCTTTCCTTATCGGATATATTCCGGAGTAATCACGAAGGTGGGGGTGATAGCCACGTTTGACATGAATTGACACGTCACGTGCCTGGAAGAGTCGAGCTGAATTTTGTGATCATCAACCCCCTCTCCCTTGACTACTCTACTATACTCAACAACATATAATGGCATCATCAACAGCACCAGCACCTACACAGGGTTTACCCCCTGTCGAGAACATGACTAGTAGGGATTACTACGCCGACTCTTATGCCCATTTCGGTATTCACGAGGAGATGCTCAAGGATACCGTCAGGACTTTGAGTTACAGGAATGCTATTATGCAGAATGGACATTTGTTCAAGGGAAAGACCGTTTTGGATGTAAGTCCAGTCTCATGGCTTCCGTGAGGAAGCTTTTGTCTGGTGTCAAGTTGTGGATTTGGTAGTATGGAGAGAGGACGTAGGATTGATTAGAAATTAGGTGAGGAAATGGGAGTGATGGGAAAGGAGGACAATGCTGAGGAGGAAGGATAGGGATCATCACTCGCTTCGCTCGTTCTGATCTGTGCTAACAAACAGGTCGGATGTGGAACGGGTATCCTATCAATGTTCGCTTCCAAGGCAGGAGCAAAGATGGTTATCGGTATTGATATGTCAAACATCCTTGATCAGGCAGAGAAGATTGTCAGGTCAAACGGGTTCACCGAGGACCGTAAGTCTTTTACATGAGCGAGCGAGTGTGCACACAAGTGGAGCGTGTGCGGTTCAGAGGAATAAGCGCGAGTAGAGCCAGTGCAGTGTGGTGGATGTTGAGCTGGAAGTGGGGTGATGTGGAACGAAAGCTGATAACCAGAAATCGTTCTGTTAAAGGGTAAACTCGAAGATGTCGAGCTCCCAGTCAAGCAGGTCGACATCATCATCTCCGAGGTATGTTTCTTCGTCCTCTCTCACCCTTCTCCGGGCAGTCGGAATGGCAAAGAGATTCCGGCGGATATCAGCTGGATCTCTACCCTCACTCACTCTCTCGCTTCGCTCGAGAGCTCGATCGCTGACCAACAGTGGATGGGTTACTTCCTCCTCTACGAATCCATGCTCGACACTGTCCTTCTCGCCAGGGACAAATACCTCGCTCCTGATGGACTCCTTTTCCCCGATAAAGCTACTATCTACCTTGCTGCTATTGAAGATCAGGATTATAAGGAGGAGAAGATCAACTGTAAGTACAAAAGTCCGTAGGACTCACATCTTCTTTTTTTTCCTTCTCATCCCTCAACTTGATTCTCGGCCTGACGGCCTTTCCTCATCCTCACCCTCGGCTGACATATAGTCTGGGATGACGTATACGGATTCGATTACTCTTGCATCAAAGACATTGCCCTAAAAGAACCCCTTGTCGACACAGTAGACTTAAAAGCGGTAGTTACCAACCCATGTGCTATTAGGCATATCGATATTAAAACTGTTACCAAAGAGGAACTTGCTTTCAAAGTTCCTTTCGAGTTGAAAGCTACCCGAAATGATTGTGAGTCTCTTTCTCACTCTACCTATGTTTCTGTCACTCCTTCTCTCTTTCCTTCCCTTCTTCACCGCTCTTGACTTCGGTCGGACAGCGAATGGAAAAAGAAAATAATAAGAAGAAGAGGAAGAAGAGAGAATATCTCGCCTCGCCCCCTTGGGCTCGACTCGACGCTGACATCCAGACATCCACGCTTTCCTCGGATGGTTCGATATCTCATTCTCATGTTGTCATAAACCAATCAACTTTTCAACAGGTCCTCAGGCAAAGTACACTCACTGGAAACAGACTGTTTTCTACACTCCTGAAACTCTTACCGTATCTGTAAGTCTAGTCCTTCATTCCCTCACCACCTCACTATTCCTTCACCCTCCTCAATAGTCATTCTGTAACCTTATCTCTCGCCAGGCCTGTCGGCCCGTAACTGGTCTCGGCCTATCGGCCTTTGTTGAGTGTCCCGCTGACAATCAGGAAGGAGACGTGATCAAAGGAGAACTTTCCTGCGCACCCAACTCACGTAACAACCGTGATCTCGACATTGTATTCGATTACCAAATTGAAGGATCAAACGAGACAAAGGGACAGATGGTTTACAAGATGTACGTCCATTTCCACTTTCGCTGCCGTTTAGGCGGTGAGATTCATTGTGGGGACTAACTGATAGGTCATAGGTATTGATTTGCTTTATTCGTTACCTTTTATCTCGACCCATTTTACCAAAACCGCTTTACGCGATCCGATAGATAGATATGACTTTCCCTATACCCGCTTCCAGCATGTATATCTGCCATGACCCACTATGTCACCTGCACTTCACGCAAAGTTAGCAAGTCGAGCACCTGTCAGAAAACTGAACTTGCAGAGAACATTTCATATGGCAATGACTCTGTTTCTTCAAGTCTAAATTATCTACCTCCTTTGTACACTACGACCATCTGCATACTCCTTCCTAGTCGTGCGGCCTGACGGCCTCATGCAGCGGCCTTCTTCTCCCCCCAAGCTTCGTCCACCCGATTCAATTCCCCCTGAACCCTCCTGACCCCTTCTTTCCGTTCCTTCCTAGCCGTCTGCCACTCACTTGGGATCTCAACCCCATCTAAATCCAGCAATCCCCTCAATAAAAGTTCACTCAACCTAGCATGTTCCCTCTGCAACACATCATCCTTAGGAATCTGTTTAGGTCGATTAATCTCTTCTCCATCTTTCGGTTGGCGCGTATAACTCAGGAAAGTAGCGATAGAAGCTCCAAGTGGATCAAGGGTGGAGTTGACAAGTGATCGGATCCAATCGGTAAGGACGGACTCGGTATCGGTTTCAGGTTGTTTATTCTTCTTTTTAACAATCTGTTGTCGTGGTTCGGGGGCTGAAGGGATTTCACCCTCTTTTCCAATCATTACTAATTGTGTTCCATCGACTATTCCATATGATGATAGAGTGAGAGTGTTGTCTTTGAGGACGGCGCCTTTGTGGATTATTTTAAGTTGGGTGGTTGGGATTGAAGTTTGGGCCGAGAGGGTTGCTTGGAGTTGAGAGAGGGGGGTCGTTGAGGGGTTGGGAATTGGGATGTTGAACCTGGGATTAGCGATGTTCTTGAGGTGGTCTCATTTGTACTGAGAACGGGCAATCGGCTGGGTCATGGAAGAGTGGAGATGGAATGGGAAGGGTGACGACGTTGATATATGTTATTTCAGTCCAGCTCCAACACCCAATCAAGTGTTCCTTGATTCTCTTCCTTCACCATTGTCCTGCTACAGTGGGCATATTTTCTCATATCTGTCCTTCCTGTACCTTCCTAAATCACTCGAGGATCTCATATCCTCATAAACCAACAACCTTCCAGCTCCGCTCGCTCCATCATCCCTCTCGCTTCGCTCGAGCTATGACTCACTTTTCCCTCCCCCATTTAACAACCACCACAATCTTTCCACTCTCCCCCTCCTTCGCCGCTCTTCTGAATGGATTGAAGAAAGACACCGTGGCTGCTCGTATAAAGAGTAGGGGTGTGACTGGGAATTAGCTCTTCTTTCTTATTTTCTTCTAGCTGACCAGACCTGTCCCCTGAAGGATAGACCATAGTTAGTAAGTGGATAGGATACTTACAAAGTGAATCTGTGATTGAAGACAGCTTGGCTATCTTATATATATGACAATGTAATGTATAGTGTCGAATGCTCAACGGATGGTTGATCGAGAACGTTCAACTGAATTCACAAGTGTGGCACTAGTTACGTAAGATAGAAGAAAGCTTGATTCTTCGGTTCTTCGCCACCACGCACTATCTTTCAACATCTCCGTGCAAAGTCCTCATGTCACAAGCTCTCAAGGCTGATGGGAGAAGGTACGACACGCCCGGCTGGCTTTGCACAGTACATCGCCGCTGGGCTTGATACACCTATTTGCAACCCCAGAAGGAACGCCAATCGCGTACAAGCCATCAGACCACCTTGATTATATATCGGCAGGTGTCTAGAAGGGATTTCGTCAAAACCCTCCTCGGTGGTCACAGCAAAAACCATGAGAGATCTGACCAAAAGTCTCGTGTGAACAAGCAGGGAGTCCGTCTGCTGGAACAAGAAGTCTCATGTATATGCCAAAGAAGGCACCAAAAGGCTCTCGTGGTTTTACGGCAGAAATCTCAGGTAAATAGAGCAAAAGTCTCATGTATTGATCCCGCAAACCCCGTGTCAAGTTGTCCAGAAAGCTCATGCCACCATGGAAGTGCCGGAGCCTGGAACGATAGGCCAAAGGTCATGTGAGAACCGCCCAAAAGTCTCATGATTTGGTAACGAAAATCTCATGCTTTTTAATCGAAAATCCCCGTCAGATCGGTCGATCTCTTGCTCAAACTGTTAGAATGACTTATAAATTACACCCCGAAGCCTGATGGAGCCTTGCTAACATTGTCATTTGATCCGACCCAAGACCATGACTCGCCCTCCCTCCGCCCAGAACACACTCTGCACTCACTAAGACGAAAGACATGAATCAGGTGCATAGTATATAGTTTGATAGTATGGTATTGATGCCTGGTAATGTATGTTTTGATTCGTAAAATAAATTGTAAATTATACACACTCTATACCATTCTAATTCGCTCCATCGGTCCCCTCAGTCATTCTGGGTCTTCGTCAGACTCTCTCTCGTCCTCCTTCTCCTCAGCCCGGCCTCTCCTTTGCCTCTCAGCCCCGGATCCACCTGCCATGGCACCAACATCCCCCGACCAAGAGTCCCGCCCATGCTCCCTCATCCAGTCCATATACTGGGTATGATGCGTCCAGTAATGGGCCACATAGGCAGCAACCGGGAAGAGGGGGTCAGCGGGAACATTTGAGCGGTGGTACTCAAGCTGTGTCATCAACAGCTTGAGGTTGATTTCGGCCATCGTGTGCGGTGGAGGGCTCGGATGGCGGGAATGTTGAGTACGAGCAGGCGGAGGTGTCGTTGAAGCTCGGTCCGAGTCGAACTCGCCAGGAGGTACCACGTTCACCACTCTCTCCGGCCACATCAGCGAGATGAGGGTATCGGGGTCGGTCCATTTGACCGATCTAGCCGCTGGTGGCTTGTTTCCCCTCAGCTTCGCGTCATTCTATTGTCAGCTTTACGCTTCAGTTTGTGAGGTCAAATTTACCTTGTGCTTCAGGTACTGTTCCTTCTCCTCGAAAAGTAGTAGTATTTACGCCTGGTCCGATTCTCCTCGAGATCGGACCATTGCTCGGGCTTATGATGAGCTATCACATTGAAGCGATGAGGAAAAACGTACGGGAATTGCACCCCTTTTATTTTTCTTATTGGCGCCTCCCCGGGTCACCTCTTGCTGGGCCCTTGCCAGGCGCAACTCTCGCTCGTCATCGATGGCGACGTACTATCAGATCAGCCTTGTCATCATGGAATGAGGTTTGTCTCACTTTGTTCACCTGCGCCGTAACGGCAGCGGTATCCTTGGGATCAATACCATCTGCCCATGGTGGCAGATGTCCCGCCCCCCAAGTTAAGGCAAGCTCCTGCATCCGGTCCTTATCATCGTCGTCGCTCGAATGTTCCTCCAAGTCCATTTGTTCCCCATCATCGGAATTCCCTACATCTTCATCCTCGTCAATCCTCCCCCGAGTCGCTCGCCTGGAATCACCAACGCCTGCTCCTAAACCTCTCGTCCCAGAGTATACCTCATCCCCCACATCCACTTCATTTTCGTTGTCATCCCTTGTTCTGTCGTTGTGGGCAGCTCTTCGTAATCTACCCTCGCTGCGCTGCATTCCGACTTCACCGTCCCTCATTCCTTGTTCCTCACCGTTTGATGATTGTTCTTGGGCGAAAGGAGGAGACTCCAAAACTCGAGTTCGCTGCCGAGATGGTAAGGGTGGATGTTCTGGAGAGTCCAAAGGTCGTTTAGATCCGGTAGTGCGGGTCGATCTCGAGTCGGATGGTGACATATCTTATCAATTGGCCGAAGTAACTGATTGTACTATTCAGATCAGCTTCGTCATCATGAACTGAGGTTTGTCTCACTTTGTTCACCTGCTCCGTAACAGCAGCGGTATCCTTGGGATCAATCCCATCTGCCCATGGTGGCAGATGTCCAAGTCAGGGCAGGCTCTGGTTCGCCATTTCTATCATGGTCAAACTGTCGAGACCCAAATATTTATATCGATCAGGGTTAGAAAAGTGGGGCCATAACAGATGCCTCCTTTAGGATCAACGTTTTCGTTGAGTGACAGGTCACCTTTGCGCACAGACTCCTGTAGTATCGTCAGCCACCCGTGACCTAGCAACGTGTGCGTGGGGACGGACACCTTTGTGCCTGGTCAGAGCCTGTTTTTGAGCACGTCCTTTGGAGTTGAGCTTGGACCTTCCTTTATATCTGTGTATACAAAGGATGGTTGGTCCAACTTCCCCGCTCCTCCTAACTTTGAGACATCCCGTACTGATTGTGCCAAGGGATCTCTCGCGCCCTGTTGTCCCGCATCTTCCCCTACCTCTCTATCTCCGAATTACTTCCACAATCTACACTCCCAGCATCTTCGTTGTGTTTCTTCGACCTTCGATTCGCAGCCCTTTTGTGATAGCTATCCACCGCTGCGATCAATCCTTGATCATCAGATACATCCCTCTCAGGCGATTATCCTGAAAGGCAGCGCGGAACCTACCCTGGCCGTCCTGTATCTCCACCTCTCAGCCCTCATTACTTCCCCATCTTCTACTGGTCATCTTTCTGTTAGGGGATGGTGACTCGGTGAACTCGGTGATCGGGATTTGTCGGCGGTTTGGCGGAGAGAGCTCATGTGGAGAGTTAAGAGGTCGATCAGATCTGGCAGGGCGAGTAGATATCAAGCTGGGCGCTGACGTCTCTTATCAACTGGCCGAAGTAGTCGATATGGATATTGACCAAGGTAGCGTTTCGGGTGGCTAGCGAGAAGGGAGTTTGGTTCGGAGGCAACCCGAAAGTCTGATCTGATCATGATCACTACGCAAACCTCGAGTCTTCGTTAAAGCCGGAGCTTGTCATTCAGTCGAAAAGTCTCATCTCGCCAAGGATGGATATAAAGGATTCATAGGGGGAGGTACGCGGAATGTAAAAGAGTATAAACGAGAAAATAAACAAAGTACTGATCATGTCTAAGGGGGAAAAAGGCTACCGCATGGTAAAACGACTCTAAACACCTAGAGGGTGAAGACGTTGAGAGCGTTAGGTCCACCACAGTTCTCGTTGGCGTTACCAGCGCAGTTCATGTTGCACTGTCCGGACTGGAGAGGAGTGGAGAAGTATTTGTTGTCACAGTAACACTGCATGATCAGCGAAGGCTCGAAAAGACACAATTAAGGGCGACTTACTTCACGTGCGTACTCCAAACCAGCAATGGCGAAGCCCTGGGATTTACAGAAGCTGGTGCAGGTCTCGATGGTCATGTTGTCGGAGGCAATGGATGCACCTCGAAGGAGTCGGCCATCAACTTCCTGGAAACATTGAGAGTTGGAACCGCCGGCAGGAACCACCTTGTTGGCGTTGGTGTAGACCTGGATGGCGTTGGGTCCACCGCAGGTAGCAGACTTGGCTCCACCACATGGGGTAACACACTGTCCGGAAGTGGAAGCGAGGGAAGCACCGTTGGATAGAACATCGGCACAGTAGCACTCATTTCCATATTCGAGACCTTATAATTAGCAGTATTCCGAAGCAGAAAGAAAGAGAACGAAGACTTACCTGCGTACTTGGAGTCACCACAGAAAGATAGACACTTCTGGATAGTCATGTCATCAGAGACGAGGGACTTCTTGGTGAATGCTCGGCCGGAAACCTCCTGCATGCAGGTGGTGGATGACCAACCAGCAGGAAGAGTGACAGCAGCGGAAGTGAGATCACCGTTCAAAGCGCCACCGTTGGACTTGGTAGATCGGTAAAGCGAGAGAGCGGATGATCCACCACAAAGTTCCTTGGCGTTTCCGGAACAGGTCATTCCTCCGGTGGCGGTCTTGGTGAGGGAAGCTCCGTTGGATAGAGTAGAACCACAGTAGCACTCGGAAGAGTATTCAAGACCCTGTGAAAGTCAGCGAGGCTCTTGGAAAAAGGCGGAGGATAAAGAGGAAGAGATAATTTGACGAGGAGATCGGAATTCGAAAATCGAAAATCGAAATCATGAATCAAGATTCAAGATTCGATGAACAACGAAGAATTAAAAGAAAGTTTAAGAGGGAAGACTCACGGCAAGGGGGTAACCAGCGTTGTCACAGAAAGCGAGACAAGACTCGACAGTCATTCCAGATCCAGCGTAAGACGAACCAGTCAAAGCTCGGCCATTGGTTCCCTCGGCGACAACACCCTGGTAGGCCCATCCGGAGACGGAAGGGTTGACGGGAGCCGCAGTAGCAGCGGCTGCAGCTGCTGAGCTGGAAGAAGCGGCGGCGGCAGATGACGAAGCGGCAGCGGCACTGGACGAAGCAGCAGCGGCGGAGCTGGAGGCAGCAGCAGCAGAGCTAGACGCGGCGGCAGCAGCGGAGCTGGAAGCGGCGGCGGCGGCGGCGCTTGAAGACTGAGCGGCAGCGGCAGCACTGGAGGAAGCGGCGGCGGCAGCGCTGGAAGACTGAGCGGCAGCGGCGGCGATTGATGACTGTGCGGCGGCAGCGCTGGAGGCAGCGGCAGCAGCAGAGCTGGAGGCGGCAGCAACAGAGCTGGAGGCAGCAGCGGCGGAGCTGGAGGCGGCGGCAGCAACAGAGCTGGAGGCAGCAGCGGCGGAGCTGGAGGCAGCGGCGGCGGAGGAGGCAGCGGCAGCGGAGGCTGAGCTAGCTGATGCTACTGCGCTAGCAGAGTTGATGGCGCTGGAGCTAGTGGTGGAGGCGGATCCTGATCCACATAGACCAAAAATACCCAAGGGGTCGAGTGGGCAGGTAAGGACCTGAGAAACGACCTCGATGGGTACGGCAACGACTTGAGAGACGATTGCTGCAGCGGTAGAGGTAGCGGCCGCAGACGAAGACGAGGAGGCCGAAGCCTTGGCGGTGGAGGTAGCAACGACCGAGCTGGAGGAGGACGAAGCGCTCGAGGTGACGACAGCCGAGCTGGATGAGGCGCTGCTAGAGACAGCAGCCTTCGACGAGGAGGAAGAGCTGACGCTGGAGCTGGTAGAAGAAGCAGCGGGTGTGCCACAGCCGATACCGAAACCATTGACACAGAGAAGTCTCTTGTCGAGACCAGCGCCAGTTCGGTCAATGGCAGCGGCGTTTGCGGTAGCCAAAAAGACAAGGATGGGCAAGAGGGAGTACATTGTATATGAGATTGGGCGGGTTGGTAGATTGACTTAAAAGGGGGTCGGGGGGAGAAGATTGGTCGAGGTTGGTTTGGGGGTGGAGGGTTTGAGGATTGCTTGTTGGGCTTGGAACGTAGATTGAGTTGTTTGGTGAAGAAGAAAAGAGAACCGGGATGGAGGGGTTTATATATCTATCAATTACCCATCTTTGCCCTTCCTATCTCGGCATTCAGATTAGACTAGCCTTGGCTTGGGCCTAGGCAAAGGGAAATCAAACTAATCATATTCACCGATGGCCTCGATTCACGTATTCTGGAATACGGCATATCTCAAAGCCCCCCGGACCGCAGGTTGCAATCAGTTAGTGCCTTTCTGCGGCGGTGGCGCGCCCTGGTCTTCCAAACTCTAAAAGGCTTCGGATGGGTTCCTGCAGGGACAAAAACTCAAAATAAGCCGTTCCGGTAATTATGCCGTTCGCCATCTTGGTCCAGAGACTTCTTTTTACCCTGCATTGTACACGCCTGGATTCCCATGAGGTAATAATCCTGTTTCAGCCCAAAAATCCTGTGGGCGCCCACGTCACGCGCTTGTGTGGGCAAAAAGCCCTAGCCGGGGTAAATGCCGTAATATTCCTGTTGTGGCCGAGAATATGACTAACCTAAATAGGATCCGGTTCCGTTTCCGTACCGGTAGTCGTTCTTTTAACGTTCAAACAGACAACGTCTGCCAGCCACCATACAAACTTACTTTCACGTAATCTGGCCGTGAAGGGCCTGTTTCAGTAAAATCAGATCAAGTCCAGGCTATTGCGATCGGCTGGTTGTATCCGTTGGGACTGAGGTAGACCATCCCGGCGAGTTGATGGGAATAGACTTTGGGCAATTGTGACAGCCTGCATCCGGATCATGTGGATGTACGAAGTCTAATTAACCAGAGACATTGGCTTGGTATGATCGACACGTTGATCGTCAACGACGGTCTCACCTAGTGATCGCCGTGCGCCACTATAGCCGGATCGATGATCAGGTGGTCGACACGATTGGTAGCTGGTCTGAAGCTGGTCGAGTAAGCTCGATCGACGGGCCGGGTGTCGCTCGGATCGGATGCGAACAGGAGGCAATGAACGTTTTGCCAAGACCTTGTTTTGGGGTGACTTGTGATCACATGATCCGCTTGGAGAGTTCTAGAACTTGGGGCGGAACTGAATCCAACATGCATGCTCTTCGATGCGATCGGCCCGCACGGGCCGTGACACGGAACCCACTGAGGTGATGCAGCCCCTTAGACCCTGCCAGCAGTCCGTGTCGAGGTTCCAAAAAACGATTCTCTGCCACCAAGTGTTTCTCTGTGAGAGATGGAAAACCGCTCCGCGGCGCGGCATTCTCCCAGTCCAACTAAGTATAGCCTTTTACTCCTTCATCGGAATCATGCTTGAGCGGCTTTGTATTCACAGAAGCTAGCTAATGTATGCATGGCGTCGTGACGCATGAAGGCAAATGATGTGGAAATAATGTAGCAAATTAAAGAAAATTGACCTCAGATGTAGTCCAGCTACATATCCTCACCCTCCTCCTGCGTATCAAGTAAGCGGTTCGAGGAAACTACAGATGATCAAACCGATAGTCTGGTCTTCTGCCCTCGCGACCTGATGATTAGTTTTTGATATCGTATGGGGGAGAATTGGGATTCACCAAAATACCATCATTTTCGACGCCCAGTTCCGGGTAGGGGAAGTTTGGTAGTTCATCAATACGCCCTACTTCATGGAGCACGCTGTAAAGTCAGCTCTTCCCTTCCTCTCAAGAATATATGATACGTATAGAGCAGAAAGAGGGAAGATGAAGGGGACAGTAATTGGAGGAAGAGAAGATGGAGCGAGGAACAAAAAGGACTTACTCGAATAAATCCCCAACGGCCATCGACAAGAATTCCAATCCCCTATACCTCCTTCTCCCAATTTCATCAGGATCGCTTCTCATCAGTACTCCACATCGCAAATAAGGGGGTACGTACAAATAAGCAACACAAGCACACTGATACAACACCCTTTCCCTCCTCCATCCAGCAGCAGCATCCACTTCCTTATACATTTCCGATTTCGTCCTCACATATCCCGGTCTTTCTTCCCTACTAGGTTCAGAGGGAGAAACCATACTGATAGCTTTCCTCCTCCTTTCAAGTTTCTCTTTTCGAGAGATACTTCGAATCGAACCGGTCTCGGCGCTATTCCCATTGGATGATTTCCTAGATCGTCCATCACTGCTTTTTCTCCTTAATAGATTAAAGTTGGAGGATTCAGCGTTTAATCCAATTCCTAGACCGATATTGGATGAGATTGACGAAGTGGAGCCATTCCGACTATGTCGACTATTAGGTCGGGCGTAGGGGTCGGAAGCATGACGTAGATTCTGAGAGGGTTTGGAAGGTGACCACCCTAATCCCGAGAATTTCCCATTATCAGGTGAAATAGTTGGTAGACCGAATGAATTCCTAATTCCAGGATCGAGTGGTGAAGGTGATCTTAGGCGGGGAATAGCTTTCATAGGCGAAACGACAGCTGGTGGAGTCGCAGCAGGATTCGGAGTCGTCTTTTTATTAATGCCGAAAAAGGATGTTTTTTCCCTAGTCGGAGATGGTAATGGTGGTGGGCCCATGAGAGATGTTGAGCGATTTCGTTTCTGGTCCTTGAGGAATGTTGGCGAGAGGGCGGGGGTGGTAGGTCGAGAAGGTATTGCTGTATTGGTACTAGATTGAGCAGATGGTTGACGAGTATGAGTATGTGATCCCGGTCGATCTTGGAATGTAGCTAGTCGAGTAGCAAGTTGGCGTGCTGAGCGTTAGTCCTGACCCAAAAGAGGTGTCCGAGAGATAAGAGGAACAAAAAGACGTACCAGGCTTGGTAATGGCGAAATTCTCAATAACATCAACAAAAGGTTGCCAACCCGCCCTCCAATTCTTTTCAACCCCCCTTCCAGTCCCCAAATCAATCTCCCCCAACTGAGGATCCGGACTCCTCTTGATCCCATCCAAATATTCCTTAACATACCCCTCGACCTTCTCCTGGACAGTCGAGTGGTATTTAGCTTGAGCATTCGCAAAAGAGCAAATACAAAGATCGAATATCCGCATGTACCCCTCTAGGAACGGTGGTAATTCCTCCACGAGTTGGGTATGAAGAGCGACGAAATCATGTGCGGATTGAAGTAAGGGTTTATCCATTGGTTTCTTCTGTTCGAGGAGGGTGAAGTATCGAGCGTAGTCTGGTGCTCTTGAATCTCGTTTCAGAATGACTTTACGTGGGTTGACTCCTGATTCGAGTAATTTAGCTAGGGAAGGCATGATTTGATCTTGGACCTGATCGTTCTATTCGTCAGTCCTTGTCCATCCTTGTCCATTTGGAAAAGACATACCAATACACGCCAAGACTCATTCACAATCCCCGCAATAACCTTTCTGAACCAAACCAATTTCGGATCCGGTCCTTCCAAGCCATCAAGACTGACCAATCCCAACCAAGCTTTAACCAACCCATCTTGAATCATGCAAATATCCTTAGCAGCCGCTGTCCAGAGAATAATCTCTTTACCCAATTTCCTAACACACTGATCATACTGATCAACACGATTGACAAGATCCTTGAAATGCGATAAACTAGCTTTCGTAATCTCAGCCACTAGACCACTTGCAGATCCAGAATCCATTGCGGATGTCGAGATCGAGGTGGTCAAGGGGACGGAAGTGGTTGATTTGTCTTTACGAAACATTTTCAGTCCTTTTGGTTTAGCGGCATTGGAGGGTGTGAGGTTCGATTGGGATTTCTGTTTCTTGGAAATAACGCCTGCGACTACGTCTTTACGTCGTTTCGTCTCGTCGATTTCTTGTGCTACACTTTTTGCCATGGCGGCTGCGTTGCGGATATTGAAGTAATCAGGGTGGACGGGGGTGGTACATGCGAGTAAATCGTCGAAAAGGAGTGGATACTTCGTAATTCGTTGAATGGGCTTGATGAGCATGGAATCAAGATTCCAAGCATGGGTATGGGGTTTGACATGGGACCAGCATTCGTCGAGGAATGTTCGATGGGCTGGATCGGCCAGAATCTCCGTAAGTCGAACAAAAGCGGTCGATTGTCGAGCACAATAGAATTCGTACAATGGCCGGTAACGAGGCATCTACCATCAGCCATCACTCAGAGTAAGCCAAAAGACGCACCAATGTGACAAACACCTCTCCCAGCCTATCCGATCCCGACTCGCCGTCCCTCCCTAATTTGACCTGACCACCTTCCTCACCCAAAGCTTTATCCATAGCATTAGCCATTTCCTCCGCGGCCATTGCCAACTGATCCAAATTCAAAAACACAGTCCGAATATCAACGGGCGATAACGCCCTACCCACTGGCGGAGCCATACTACCAGTAGAGCTTGCTCCACTTGTATTCCTGGATGAAGTAGATACGCGGGCTAAGGTAGGTGCAAGTGAGGTAGTCGAGGATGAAGGGACCATCGGGGGAAAGTAATTGGATGATTGACCATGTTCAGCTATTGGTGATTTCTGGAATGGCGAGACGGCGATCCAATTGGAAGATATTTCGTGGCCTGAAGACCTCTTTGTTTCGGCAGTTTGATAAGTATAGACTGAACTTCGACGGGATTGTTCACTGAATGTAACGGTCGAATCGTTGGAGGTAGATACTTGGGACGTAGGTCGTATATAACGAAGGAGGTACGCATCTCGAATAAGAGCTAGATCATTCGCATAACTTCGTTCGGTATTGACAATCTCTCGAAGTAAATGGGACCTCTTTGTCGAAGGGACAGGACTGATGGGGAGTGTAAGATTTGTAGCGCTAGTCGAAGGGAATTGACCGCCAAGCGGAGTCGTCTGTGATCGAGTCATTCCTGCTGTTGGTGGTCTGGTGACGGTAGCAGTCCCGACACCCAGTAACGCGGCAGCTTTTCGAGGAGCTTCAATAATGGGATTCATGACTGGCATTGAAGGTGATCGGGCGGGAGTAAGTGGTGAATGTCCTTGATCTCCATGCCGTGATCGAGTGGATGACGAGGCGGCAGAATCGGCAGCTGTGGATGGTGTTTCCGGGAGTCTCTTGGAAGTATCCGTAATTGACGTCCTCAAACGTGGTAAAGATGTCCGCTATTTGTCAGCACATTCCTCTAACAAACAAAGGTGGACGTACACGGAAATCATCATGACCATACCCCTCCAAGCTAATCACACTATGCCTCTGCCTTCCCCATCCATATGATCCGGACCTAGCACTCCTTAGACTCTCATTATCCGTAGTCGTAGTAGCTATCGATCGACCCGTCGAAGGTGCCGAATCCTGACTATAAACCGAAGGAACAGTCAACATAGTAAACCGAATTTCGTCGGCTCCATGACTATCGTAAGATTCCGGAAACGGTACAACCTCCCCAGGTTCAAGTACAAGACTACCATTCGACGATAGTGAGGGAGATGGTCGGGTTAGAGGGGCAGTGAGGAATGAATCGCTAGTAGCGGCTGTTGATTCGCCTGAACCATCTCGTACTTTTTGTGAACGGCCTTCGGATGAGAACTCGGATAATGTAGAGGGTTGAGGTGTGGTACGCCTCAATGGGGATTTGATAGGTACAGGTGGACTTGGGCGAGCACTGTCTCTAGCGGGTCGAGGTGGGGCCAAAGGGTTTATTGTCAATCCAGGTGATTTCCGATCAGGTCGAGGAGATGTATGTGGTGTGGTGAGCTTGGTAGGGATTTGAGGTGATGCAGGCACAGAGGGAGCCATTGCAGTCGCATCACTAACTCTGCGAGTTCCATCCATTTCAAGAGTCTCATTTGAATCCAAACTCTCTCTCGATATCGTCCTGGCGATGGGTCCAAGGGTCGGAATATGAGTCTTGGACGGTAACATGGGTGTATTATTTGTCGACATACTCTCGATAGACGAAGTCCTCTTGCCAATACGCGGCGATACCGGGTTTGAAGATAATCTTTGTGGGATCCTCGGTGGCGAAGTGGGTGAGCGGGCAGAAACGAATGATGATGTACTATCCGTGGCTATAGATGATGTATCGCTTGGTACCCTTATGCGATTGGGTCGGATAGGTGATGGTGGTTCCAATGGTGATTCCAGAGGTGTGGTGCTCGATGAAGTAGGTTCCTGAGGTAATGCAGGTGATACGTGGGGTGAAGGTTGTCGAATTTCATTACTTCCCTGTTCAAACCTCTCTGCAAAGTTGCTTAAATAGGGCGATTCCCCATTCTCCCCAATCACTCCGAATTCCGAAATCACGGAACCCGAACTTCCATCGTTTGAAGACGTCTTTGCTAGTTGATAAGATGTCCTACGAGTGCCAGGCCGTATGGAGCGTGATGAAGATGATGATTGATTTTGTTTCGAAGCAGAAGCAGAGCTGGATGAAGAAGCTCTAGAGTGGGATAGTGTTGGTGAAAAGGGCCTGGAACGGGTTGGAGTGACTGGTGATTCGGGTGGAGCGGATGTACGACGATGTGGTTGTTGAGATCTAGGAGTGGGGTGAACGACCCTGATAGTAGGTCTGGGATTATCAGATGGCTGACGTGGTCGTAAGACTGGACGGCGAGTTGCCGAAGATTCTCTTGATCCAGGTGGAGTGGTGGTAGGTGATGCTCTTGATCGACCATGATTCGAAGAGGATCGCATATCCCTGGCATTCTCCTCTGTACCCGCCGTCCTGGGCCTCGCTCGACTGGGTCCAGCTATCCCCATCCCCAACCCAATCCCACCTTCACTAACCCTCCTACCTCCTTGACTTGGCCCAAATCCTACTCCTAATCCTCTACGCTGATCATCCATTGATTTCCTCTCTTCTCCAGGTCCAGGTAATTGAGTATACGACAACCTCCTCCCATCTTTCGTAGGCGGTGTCATATTCCTAGGACCGACTGGTTTTGGTGATCCCGAAGAACCCGTCCGCGTCCGCGGTACAGGTACAGAACCGGGTATAGGTTGTGGCGGGGACGACTTTAATTCAAAGAAATTGATAGAAGCCGATACGGAAGAAGATCGTGGAATGGCCGGTGGTCTAGGTGGAGAGACTATATGTCCAGGATTTTGTCCAGAAGGTCTCCTGCTAGAGCTTGACTCTGCCATCCTTTGTTTTGATTGTCCGGGTGTAAAATTCTATTCGTTTCTCAAGCGGCCAATGGCCAGTAGGTATGCGCTAGATCATCCGTCGATCTGTGTTGATATAAAGGTGAGGTCAAAGGTAGGGGCGAGTCAAAGTCGGGATTCGCCGAGGAAGCAGGTGATGAAAGGCGTTGATGAAAGGGGGGTGGTTTGGTGGGGGGGAACTTGTTCGTGTATCTCGTCTAATGGAATGGTGTATCCTCTTGCCCTATGCTTCCTTGAACCCTTTACCGTGTATTGATATATATGATATAATGTAAAGTGTATAATGAATATGATCGACGTTACCCTACTACTACTAACTGATTAAGAAAGGCGGCCATGTCCGCAATGTAATCATCCGCAAAGGGTAATCAACCATATTCTACTATATCATATACTCTCTATACATTATACACTATCCTATACAATACAATGGCAAACGAACAAAAACCATCAATACCAGCAGGTCCATCTCAGAAATCAAGAAGGACAGTCGTATGTATCTACTCATCTTTCGAGAACCTCAAACTGACCACTAGGTTCAAGAGGAGGACGCGACAAAGTTGCAATTTGGTGAATTCGCAGATGGAGAAGCATTGACTTTGACGGATGTACAGGCTTTATTGCTTCATGCGAGAAGTGTTCCGGGGGCTCCTCCTCCGCCGGACAACAAGTGGGCAGGCCGTCAGGCCGTCTATACAATCTCATCAATGTTTGAAGCTGATGACAGGGTGTACAAGTTGACTACCGAATACGTGGGCGAGTTTTCAAATTCAACCCCAGAACTCATGTCAAGTATGAGAACGTGAGTACTCCATCCATTCTTTATTCGTGTGGTGTGAGAGATGCGAGAAGATAGGAGGGAAGGAATGAGGGAAAGAGAATAGGAAGGAAGGAAGGAATCACTGAAAGGGGTGGAAGCTGACAAAAAGGGTATTCTCAACAGAACAAAGAGCAGGTTTCCTAAATAAATTCGAAATTGCTCAAATCCTCTATCTACGTCCAGAAAAAGTAGATGTAGCTATAGCCTTGATTCCATCGTGAGTCCCTTCATCAGGATGTTATCAGAGTCTCGAGGAAGGAAGGGGAAAAGGGGCTGATGGTAGTTTGGAACGATATAGTCAAGGTGTGGATGAAGATAAATTACAAGAGATTTTGGATGAGATCAAGAATATCGCTAGGTTCGGGAGGGTCTAGATGTGGAAAAAAGGTCAAGAGGCGGAGAGAGCTAAATGGAGAGGGATGGTTGGAGAACGGTGGAAGGGCGTTGCACACCTAATTCGTGTTGAAGAGTACGTGTATAATTATATGTATGACCTTACGAACCATGACCCCGTACTATACCTTAATAATGGGACCAAAATGTTACTAATCGACGACCCAATTCTAGCCGATGTCCAGCTCCCAACACCAGACACCAGTGTATCAGCGTCTCGAAATATCGGAACGAGAAATAGCATGAGTTTGAGTCAGACTATGCGTACATACTACTGAAAATTGGGCTCAGATAATAAAAATGAATGCACAATGCAATGCAGAAATAATACAACTTAATAACGAGGTAATCCAAATACCCCTCCACCCTGACACCAATCCCCCATTTCATCATTCACAGTAATCTGACAACCTAATCTACTTTCATCATCTTTATACCCTAATGCGTATCCTAACATATCTAATTCTGGGTCTGTTGGTTCGGGTATTGGACAAGTGGGGGGAATGTAGAGGTGGCATGTTGAGCATTCTGATCATAAGTTTCCCTTCTTACGTGATCATTCAATATCAAGGAGAGGTGGAGAGGGGGAGAAAGAGGTGTCAAGGGGGTGAACAAAGGCTTTTGGAAGTCGAGAGCGGACAAGAGGAGAGAGGGTAAAAGGGAAGAAGGGTAAAAAGGGGACATACCTAAATTCCCACCACAAGACCCTTCCATACTAGGTAAATCATTCGCCCTAGCAACCTGAAGTAATGTATCCCCAACATTGGCATTCACAGTACGCAGTTCACCTTCATACGTCTTGAACTTGAGTTCCACCACTTTCTTCTCCTCTTTAGTTTCCTCTCTAGCCGGGTTCGTATCGGTTCTTGAAAGGGATCGGTTCTTGGTAGTCCATATTTCTTCTTGTTCAGATTCGGTGAGACCATAACGACCTCTCCAGTGTTTATTGAATGCCTTTCCTGATTCGGCGATAGGTGGTTTCGAAGGTGTGAGGTGGTCTAGCATCGCACCAGCGTCTGTTGAGAGGAGGTTCGAGTACATATCCATTTGAGGAAGGATGATCGCATTCGCCGCGTACCTATCATCAGCCCTAGTTTTATCATAGGTCATGTGATTGAGAGTTCGCGATGAAAGGTGTGAGATAGGAAGGAACGAATGGGACTCACTTGTGCCCACCAACATGTGCTATCTCCCTCACTTCCATTCCTAGACTCCTCTTTACAATCTCTGCCCGCAGAGACTCGACAAGTTGTCCACCGAGGTTTGAACATCTACAATCCCGACTTCCATGTGTACAGACCAAAATCTCTTTGGTCTCCATCTCAGCTGACAGGATTGAATCGTCCCCAGTCGCTGGTATTATTTTCGCCAGTAATTCATCCACCTCCCCCTTGAACCCCTCACTACCTAACAACCCCTCTTCAAATCCATCCCACTTCAAACTCCCATGTCGCGTAAACAACCTAGCAACGTATCCTCCTTCCTCCCGAAATTCGGTATCAGTCCCTACACCATCAAAAATACAATTAACAACCACTCCCCTTTCTTTCATCACCTTCGTAGTTTTCCCAAGTAAGGGGAAATAAAGGTCAATATGTGATGGCCAGTGTTTGGGCGGTATTGTGAGTTGAATCAAGAATAATCCTTTCGAGGGGTTTATAGATCGAGGTAGGGGTAATGGATTAAGAGCTGAATGATTGTCGTCGCTCGTAGACTTTAAAGACTTTGAAGACTTTGAAGAGGTGGTTGTTGAGTATCGGGAACATGATTGAAATGGAATGGTTCGTTTACGATGATCGACTCTATCTGAATGTAGACCACTTGCGTATAGCCTTTGCGGTATATCGATAGTCGATCTTGTCGATATCGATATATAGCTCCTAGCGAGTATTCGTGTACGGGGTAGGACCAAGATTGGTCTTGTCATAGGCATAACGGCGCATCGCATCGCCTAGTTCTCCTCTCTTCGTGACTGATGTAGATATAAACAGGTGATGAATTGAAGAGTAAGAGTATGGATGACGATTGAAATATCGATTCAACCGGATCAACTTCGGTCGCCGACCTTTTAGCCAAGGCCTTGGTAATATCACCTATAACGACCTCGGCCTGGCATTCAAGCCCTCGCTCGCATCATATACAGTACCCATTCTATGCATCATCTACAACACGATCATTCCCTAAATTATTATTCCATATTGATCGTACAATCGAGTCATTACCGCATTACAAGTGATCATTACTTGGACGTCAAATCACACCTTTACATCCAGGACATATCCACCTCCCCACCTCCTCAACTTCATCTTCCGGTTCATGTCTCTCGAACCATTCCTTGATCATTACCTCTACTTTGACCGTTTCGGCTTGAGTAATATCTTGACTACCAAGACTCATAATCTCCCTGGCTTCAAGTACAGGGATCGTATTCCCAACTATCGAGTCTATTCCACGGGTTATGGAAGATGAAGCGAATCTCACGATAGTCTTCCAATCTTCTGATTCTTCGTTATTGACTATTGATGCTGACAAAAGGTGGTGGGTGTCGGGAGCAGCGTCGCTCGGGGGAGAGGGATTTTGTAATTGCAAGCCCGTCGATTGCATTTCGAGTAATTGTTCCTCTGTTGCCGTGGGTATTTTTTGGACCTGTGACTGATGATGCCATTTCAAGCAACCTAGATGTCAGCTCTGACGTCTATCTGTTTCGAGCCTGTTGCTGCCGCGGCGGAGTGAGATGTGAAACTACTTACCAGGTCGAGGGCAATATACCATCGGTGTCGAACCTAGCGGTAGTGGTCTATAGAGTTTACGGCCTTTAGAATTTGGCTGAATAGACTATCGTCAGCTAGTGGCTCGGTAGAGACGATGAATGCCGAGGGAAATGGGTCAGGAAGAAAGTACTCACGACAACCTTTAGTTTCCCTGCTTTGTCACGAACTACCTCTGACCGGTAGTACTCGTCCCCTTCATCGATAAATTCCTGCCATGGATCCGACTCATCAAATCGTTTGACTGTTGCACGTTCTGCACATCAGTTTTACGTCTTGCGAGTCCTGACACTCATTTGGCGTGAATGGCAGGATCAAAAGAGGGTAGGAAGACGTACCCTCAGCACACCAGACACTTATAACGTCCCTCAAGTCGGACATGACACATTCATTTGGGGCTAATTGTTTTTGGCTGATCATCAGCTTGATTATTTGCGGTTGAAAGGAAAAAATCAAGGAAAGGGGGATGGCTGACGTGATCTAGGTCCGGGATGTAGTGGACCGTGAAGGATAGTAAAGAGGAGACATACGGAAATGAGATACCGCCTTCTTTCAACTGCGTTGCAGAGGTGTAGCACCATGCAACCTCCCTGTCTATCAGCTCATGTCGTTCTCTCGGTCCCACTTGAGTCCTATCACCCAGCTACTACTGGGGCTCGTGCTGAACTATAATGCTACACAAGAGTGCCCAGGGGTGAAGAGCAAATGGAGGAAATGGGAGACTTACATGAATACCCTATCTTTCGCTGCGGCCCGAATCGCAATGATCTTGCCAAGCCATCTAGGTCTTTCATATGGATTTTGATCTGAATCATCCCCCTCACTGCCCCAGATGTATACGCTATGGATCAGCTCGGAACTGACACGCCTAAGAGCGTATTGAATATACACTTACAATTCTCCTACTCGCATACTTCCACCTGCACCCTGACCTAGTCATTAGCCTTATCCTTCTCCTGACACGTTGCTGACATACGTCGGAATGAACTACCGTCAGCTCGATGAATACTCCACGATTCAAACTCACTTATACGTGATGTATATCAAAGGATCCTCCCATTCTATTGGATCACTGGGATCAGTACTTATACTCAATGCTGGGAACTTACGGCTCATATCCAAGCTTATTCTCAGTCTTCATTTCAGCCTCTGGTTCATTGTTATTCGGAGAAGGTTCCAGAGAATCAGGCGTTGACAATCTCTTTGTAGTTTGAGATTTCGCTTTCGCTTTCGGTTTTGACTTGGTCCTTGTTTTACCGGCTGTACTTGCGACATTCGTCTTGGGAAATCTTTTCCTTCCCATTTTGATTGTGAACCTTTGCCCGGGCGTTCCCTTTGAAAGAGGATGAATGCTTGGTTGATTGGTATTTACCTTGTTGATGTACTCTACTACTACTGGTACTCTTAGAAGGTAAAGGCAGTCGCGGAAGCAATTTAAAGGTGGAGGTGGGGCACCATATTAAATGTTGAACATAGAGTGAGTATATTGAAAGATGAGATATAGTATACTATCGACTACGATGATATTGATATCCACTGGCAGGGGTATACTCCGCCTCATCCCTCGACTAGGGAGGGCAAGTGATACCAAGCGCGGGATCACGACGAAACCACTTCCAGCCGATCTAGCGGGGTTGATCCCTACCCTCGAAGATCTCGGTCTAGGATCGGGCGATAATGGTACCTCCCCCTTCTCCCTTCTCGAACCAGAACGCTGATGATAGTCCACGTAGCGATGTCAGGAGGTGTCGACTCTTCGGTAGTCCTAAGTCTTCTTGCTAATTTGGTACGTACCATCACAAAGGCCCAAACTAACAAAAGCCATTAAACCTCCATGTAATATTCATGCGAAATTGGGATCCTCTTCTATCAGAACAACAAGAATCGAAAGACACCCTCGATCTATCATACGCATCTTCATCAAGCTCAAAAGGAGATCATCAATGTGAATGGGAAAGAGACTGGGCGGATGTACAAGCTACCACCAAGCACCTTCGAATCCCGAGCGATAAGGTAAAGATGGTGGATTTCACGAAGGAATATTGGACTAGGGTCTTTGAACCTGCTGTAGGGATTTGGGAGGAGGGCGGGACACCTAATCCCGATGTGGATTGTAATCGGTGAGTCTCCAGCCGATAGGCTGCAAATGGCACAGGCAAGCGATAGCCTATCACACCACCGATCCGGGGGAGGCTTAGCTACCTGCATCGGCAAGAGTTTGGGTTGACAGACAGAGAGATCAAATTTGGAGTACTACTGGATAGTATTCCAAAAGATACACCTAGTCAAAAACATTTCCTAGCTACTGGTAAGTCTGTTAGATTCTGAATTTGAAAGATGAGTATACTGATAGACAGGCCATTACGCTAGGGCATATCGTGATTCCAAAACAGCGAACTTACTAAGAGCGAGGGATCATTCAAAGGATCAGACATACTACCTAAGCCAGATGACAAGTGATCAATTAAGTCGTGTAAGTTCCTCCCTACTCACTCCTTGTATACCTCCCTCCCCGTACCATCATTTCAGATCCTCCTCTCCCTATTCACCCGTGTTCGTATGTGACCGATACCGATCTAGTCGAAGCAAGAGATGGATGCTGACATCAGGCCGTGTTTCCATTATATAATATACCGAAAAAGGACGTTCGTCGTTTAGCACAACATTATGCCCTACCCACAGCAGATAGAGCAGAAAGTATGGGAGTCTGCTTTATAGGTGAAAGAGGTCGGTTTGGGGATTTTATCAGTACGTCCTCGTTCCATCCTCTGTCCTTCTCCTCTCTGTTCCACTCTCTGGAGGATGAAAGAGCTGACAGTCAGCTCAATACACTTCCCCAACTACCGGAGGAAATCTGGTAACTCCGTCAGGAGAGATTGTTGGGAAACATGATGGAATGTGGTATTACACTATTGGCCAGGGTGCTAAAGTATCTGGAATGGGGGCGAAGATGTTTATTGCAAAGAAGGGTGTCGGGGTGGATGGGAAGGATATTTTGGTTGTTCCCGGTTCGTAGGTCAATCTTCCTTCTACTCGCTACGTCCAGCCATGTCCATCAATTGACCAAAAGTGATCATCCAATGTTACAATGTACATCGATCCAAACCCACCCATTTCACTGGATATCAGGTCATCCACCAATAACAGAGGGTGAAACACAAGTTTTAATACAAGTTCGACACCGAATGAAACCCGTCCCAGCTCATATATCAATATCCAATGATGGGTCGTAAGACTCTCTTCGTTTTGAGAACGGGATCCAGCTGACAGGTAGGGTCTCGGCGATATTACCTGTACCGATTGGAGGTGTCGCGCCTGGACAAGTATTGGCTGTTTATCAGGGAGATGAATGTCTCGGGAGTGGGAAGATACGGGATACAAAGACACTAGGGGATGAAAAATAGCAAGGATACCAATTTCTGTAATGATTGTACTCCTCAGGGAACATCATACTCCCTGGTGTGATAGTCAATGCATGCGTGAAGGGTACTCATGACCGTCGTCTACTTCTTTCCCAACTCCATTCTCTCCCACTCTACAATCGCCAACATCGCAAGAGCCTGTCCATAAGGCATCGAGGTAATTGGGATCTTGACGTAGAACTCTAGATCTCGACCCATACCCGTCCCGAACGATACTTGGGAGACTTCACCATCAGGAGCGATATTGGCAAGAACACCAGCTAGACCAGCGGTGGCAGTGGTGATATACGAGGAGGGGATTAGGCCCTACACGTCAGGAGTCAACCGGCACGTCAGGTTGGGGACGTACCATTCGAATACCAGCAAAGATACCAGCTGCGAAGCCAGCAGTGGCGCTAGTCTCGACATAACTGCTTGGATCCACTAATAGTGTATGCCATAATCCCGACTCCTTATTCTGGCATTTGACCAACGCATCGACTTGTCGCCTAAATGTCGAGATCAAGAACTTTCGAATAGGATCATCACTCGGTAGATACTTCTCACCAAGTACCTCCAAGAAAACGGGGATAGCGACTGTAATCCAACAATTTCCTCTTGCCCATAAAGCATCCGCAAAGTTGTGTCCTGGTTTACCGTCGTCTGGTACCCCTGCTGTTGATGATCCGGGAGTGGAAGTGAACTCCCATCCGTGGTACCATAATCCTGTCACGGGATCGGAGAGGTATTGAACATGTAGTAGGAATTGGTATTTTGCTTCTTGGATATAGTGGGGTCGATTTAGGAGGATACCGATTTGAGCAAGGGGAAGAACAGTCATCATGAGTGTGTCGTCCCATAGCTGGTTCTTGTTGACTTCGGAGTAGGTGACTAAAATAAGCGGCGCCCAGGTCATAGGAGGAAGACTGACTATGTTGGAAACCTCCCTCCTCGGTTCTAGGTAGATCATTCATGACCCAT
Source organism: Vishniacozyma victoriae (assembly GCA_017654735.1). Classification (NCBI taxonomy): domain Eukaryota; kingdom Fungi; phylum Basidiomycota; class Tremellomycetes; order Tremellales; family Bulleribasidiaceae; genus Vishniacozyma; species Vishniacozyma victoriae. Next base: position 309,871 of record JADPYG010000004.1, read on the forward strand.
TCTGCCCATTCATCACACCAATCCACCCATCTCTGATCCTTGACCTTTCCTTCCAGTAATGCTCGACTGAGCATGTAGAAAGGCGACATGGTGTTAATGTTCTTAGGCGCTCCCTTTCCCTTGGAAATGGTGTATTGGGCTTCGAACCAGTTGAGAGCAGTTTTGAGAGAGTACTCTGCAGAAGCAGAAATGGGGGAGATGTTCGAGTGCTGGATCTCAGCCATGTCCTCGAATATTTGAGATAGACTTACATGTAAAAGAGCAGTGAGGGCGATACCATGTGTCCACTCCCATCCTTGCCAGCCTTTCGTATCGATAATTGTTCCATCGTCAACTATCATAAGTGCTGCCCTACATGCCAAGAGGAGAGCTCACGCTTCAAGAGAAATTCTCCAGTCTTGTCAACAATGTTAACCAGCCCATCGGTCATCAGCCGAACGAGTGACTCGGCCTTCTCAACTGTCAGTGTGTTGGACATGTTTGATAGGTTGTGGAGTAGTATAGAAAGTAAATTAGGCCGACAACGAAATGTTGAACAAGAAGAAGGGTGCAACAAAGATACACCGAACGACCTACCTCGACCATGCTCCGGCTTGGCGACGAAACCTTTGACCCGCCTAAGTGCTTCTGATTCAGGTAGAAAGATATCCCTTGCACTAGGAACAACATCACTCCTGTCGCTTGATGTGCCCGGTGGTCCGGGACCGAGGGCGGAAGAATCGGTGAAATGGCCCGACCGGCCCGCTCGGTCCTCCATGTGCTTCATCGGTCTTGAGTGAATGTGGCACTCTCATCGGCCCTTTCCCCGATCTATTTTGGTACTTTTCCCTGCTTGTGCACTCCGCGATACGAATAACCTCTGGTTCTACTGGTTCTACCCCATATCCATCCGTCCTCCGCTTTCCCCTCCAAACAAGATGATTGGAGGCACCGTCTATTTCTAGGGTGATCGACCGGTCGTCCGGTCAATGTTCTTTCCAGACAAGGGGCTATAGATGCCCCGTAGTTACGGATGTCGGTCCCCCAGCCGGCCCGCAGGCCATCAATTCTATTATAAAGACCCTATTCCTCCTCTGCACCCGCTTTTCTCCACGACTCAACTATCTGATTACAACTTGACAATGTCACGAAACGAGATTACTTCGGTACCGCCTCTTGAGGAAAAGGACAGAGACATGGTCGACCATATCGAACATGATACCGAAAAGAATGTCGCATGGTCCGGTAACAAGCATATGGATGATGCTGCCAGGATCCTTCACGAGGCCGGTGGCCATCGCGAATACTCGGTAGAAGACCGACGACGTGTCTTGCGAAGAATCGATATATTCGTCTGTATCCCCATGTGTATTACATACTTTATTCAACAGGTAAGTCGGACGGCAACAGATTCAAATCTAGAGAAGACAGGCTGATTCCTTAGCTCGACAAATCATCCGTTTCCTACGCCGCTGTGTTTGATCTCCGAGAAGCAACCCACTTGGTTGGAAGTCAATACTCATGGCTCACCTCGGTTGTCTACGTTGCTCAACTCTGTTTCCAGCCTCTCTCGTCTTATGCTCTTATTGTCCTTCCCGTAAAGTACTGGGTCATGTTCAACTTTATCTCTTGGTCGATCATCACAATCGCTACCGCTGCCGCTCACAACTTTACCGGTCTCGTCATTTGTCGACTACTCCTCGGTGCTTTTGAAGCTACGATCTTGCCTTCTTTCGTCTTTATTACTCAGATGTGGTACAGTCGACGGTGAGTTCTCTCCACAAACTAAGAAGCAAAAACTGATGAGTAGAGAACAATCCTACCGAACCATCGCATACCAAGTTGCCAACTCGTTCGCAGCTATCGTCGGTCCCTTGATGTCTTGGGGAATCGGTCAAGCAGGAAATGGGTCAATTCACGCATACCAGGGTATCTTCCTTTTCATCGGTTCCTTTTCTCTCGCCTTCACCCCTCTTGTCTGGTACTTGATGCCAAACTCGCCAACTACCGCTAAATTCCTTCGAAAGGGAGACGACAGGTTGATTGCCCTCGAGCGATTGAGGGAGAACAACACTGGTACCAAGTCTTCCGAGTGGAAGTGGAGTCAGGTCAGAGAGACTTATCGAGATCCCAAGACTTACATGTGGGCTGCTATGTACTTGTGAGTCCGTTTGAATTTAGGGAAGCGACCGCGCTGATTATCAGCTGCTGTGCTACTCCTTCCGGTGGTATCGGTGCTTTCGGTGGAATCATCACCAAGGGTTTCGGTTTCGTATGTCCACGTCATTACATCTTGGGGCTTTTACTGACGAGCAGACCTCCTTGAACGCCATCCTCATGCAAATCCCAACCGGTGTCCTCGGTATCTGTATCCTCCTAGTATCCATTTGGCTCACCAATAAATACAAGCTTCGATTCCCCGTCATTGCTGGAATCTGTGTCTTCCCCATCGCCGGCGCAGCGGCTCTCACCCACGTTAGCCGAAAGAACACAGGCGGTCTACTCGCATCATACTACGTCGCCTACTTCTTCGCTGGTCTCCAACCCCTCCTTTTCTCTTGGGCCAATTTGAACGCCGCAGGATCCACCAAGCGAGTAGTAACAACAGCAACAATGTTTGTTTTCCAATGTGCAGGAAATATCGCTGGACCACAATTCTATTTCGCACGGGAAGCTCCAGTCTACCGAACCGGTCTGTACGTCGATATTGGATGTTGGTCCGTTCTCTGTGTCTTGGCTCTTTCTATGGGAGCATACTTGAAGTACCTCAACAAAAAGCAGGCCGCTCGACGAATTGCGCTAGGGCTACCGGGAGATTTGAAGGATATGAGTATCATGACTACTCAAGAGGCTGAGGAATACAAGAGGGAATTGACGGCTACTATGCTTGCTCAAGGGCTTGATGAGGCCAAGCTGTACGAAAATGCCTTTGACGATATGACGGATTTCGAGAATCCAGCTTTCATCTATGTTTTGTAAATATGTAATGTACAGGGGTCTCGTAGGTAGTGAACAAGCAGTGAATGCATTGTTGCACCCAAAGAAAAGGATGCATGACCACCGCCATATTTCCTGTAGAGTCTTGGATGTACAGTATAGTACCTGCATTGACTGGAGGGTGAATGCTTGGCAGCGTCTTGGACGAAGGAAATCAGCCGGTGATGCCCGATGGCGCAATCCGTGGTCATGAACAAAACGCACAATCACCAGGATTGTCGCCATATCCGCCATCTCTTTGCACTGATCATCACCCCCAGATCTCACTAGATGACATGCATGTCCCGCCGATTGAGCTCATCGGCGGTCTGGCGACAGAACATTTTGCGCCAAGAACTGATCGTAGCTCTTGTCTCTACCGTGGACAGGTGATTTGATGTATGGCGAGATCACCTCCGATCTCGTCATCGCTCGAATGGCGAGACAAAGGCTGCCTGAAGGAGGTACTTATTAATATGCGCTTTGGGGTACTGTATTCACACATTTCGACCATACACAACCAGGATACGATGACATTAACAGTGGAGCCAAAAGACGTTCACCCCGAAGACGTCCTGCCAGGAGAGCTGCCCGACGATATCAGTGATAAAGAAGCTGGTAGTGGCATCCACACCCCGACATCTACTAGCAAGGCTCCTCTAGCGAGCCGACAGACTGCATATAATGTCGTCACAGGCCCAGTGACTGATGCTTTGTACCATGTCCTGGGCATTCGTAAGAGGGATGGCCAGGATCTAGACGAGATCGCTACTCAATCTTCCGTTTACGATACCGCTCAAGCCGAGTTCTATCAGCCAAGAGCTGACTGGGAGGTAAGTCTTGACTTCCCCGTGGCGTATGTACTGACAAGATAGAACATCGAGCAATTCGATCCGGACTTCAGGTGGACCTGGAGGGAAGAAAACAAGGCTATATGGAAAGTAGACCGAAAAGTATTTGCCTGGGTCTTAGTCATGTTCTTCTGTCTCAGTCAGTCTTACTTTCATGATCACCCAGCCGGAACTTACCTTCTAGATGTACAACGTTCCAACCTTACTACTGCCCAAGCCGATAATTTCCTCAAAGATCTCGGGCTTACACAGGAAGATTACAACATAGGAAACACCATTTTCCGTGTCTTGGTCATTTACTCGATTATCGCTGCTTCTCAATTTTGGCTGAGTGGACGAAGCTCCTTCTTTGCGGTTCGAGCTTTGTTGTAAGTGACGCGATCTTGTTACTGGTCCAAAGCTAATGTTTCACCAGGGCTGCATTCCAAGGGGGTTTCATTCCTGATGCTATCCTCTACCTTTCCTACTGGTACAACAAGCACGACCTACCCGTTCGAATGGCATTCTTCTTCACGATGAACTATCTCGCTAGCATGATCACCAATTTCTTGGCTGTTGGCCTTCTCGAAATGCGTGGAGTCGCAGGGCTAGCAGGTTGGAGGTGGATGTTCTTGATTGAGTAAGTCGTTGTAGCGAGTTAAAGCGATTTGATCTGATCGATAGGGGTATTTTGACATTGGGCGTCGGTATCGCATCTTTCTGGCTGATGCCTCCATCTCCCTCCCAAACCAAGTCGAAGCATCGACCAAATGGTTACCTCACCGATCGAGAGGTCAAGATCATCGTCAACAGAACTTTGCGCGACGATCCTGGAAAGGTGAGTAGCTGTCAACAGTATCTGATTATGGTGACTGACGACACAGGGAAGCATGCATAATCGACAAGCACTCAGTCCAAAGCTCATCTGGGAGGCTCTGAAGTCATACCACATCTGGCCTCTGTACTTCATCTCGCTCACTTTCAATCTGCCAACCGTTCCAGTAACAAACTACCTCCAAATTTCGTTCCGAAGCTTTGGGTTTTCTCGACCTATGGCGAATCTATTGGCGGTACCAAGTACGGTCTTTTCCATCATCAACTCGATCATTATCACATTGGTGTCAGAAGCCGTGAATAATCGAAGTTTCGTCTGTATGACCCAGACTGTCGTAAGTTCATGTCATTATAGTGGTTGAGTCAGTAGCTGACTATAGAGTGGCTCTTCCCCTGTCTTGTAGCGCTTGTCACCGTTAGCAACTTTGGCAATTGGGAGTACTTCGGCATAGCAACCGCTTTCCTCAGCTACCCCTGGGTACATGCCATCCAAGTCTCTTGGGTTTCCACGATATCCGGTGCAGTCGGAACGAGGACAGTAGCCTCAGCGTGAGCTCATCCATCACCTCAATCGATCCGTTCTAATTGATGCAGCCTATACAACATGTCCATCCAGCTTTCTTCCATCATCGGAGCAAACGTCTACCAGCCATCCGACGCGCCGCGGTACTATACCGCAAACAAGGCCATGCTTGCAGTCGTAGTCTTCAATCTGGTCATCGTTTATCCTGGCACCTGGCTGTTCTTTGGCCAGGTAAACAAGAAGCGGGAGAGGATCTGGGGCGGTATGTCGGACGAGGAGAAGTCAGAATATTTGAGAACGACCAAAGATGAGGGCAACAAGCGATTAGATTTCAGATTCGCTCGATAAACGTCGAACACGACCCGAGTGGGCTCTGCTGAGTTGTACGAGGCGGTGAGAGGAACTTCGGTAGCTAAAGATGAACAGTATGATATCGTAGTCTGATAGACGGCCAGAGATGCATAGGTCAACAAGTCCCAAGGATAGAGGCAGGAGCATATAACGATAAGCTACTCTCCGGCCAACTCCGCGTGTTTGGTCCCTCAATCTTGACAGCTCCACTGGGCTTGGTCCACCAGCGAAGCGCGTCAGCAAGATTGCTACGCGGTATCGAAGCCTATACCCTATCGTGCTCAGCTCAAAGTTCTACGGATACTCTCCCCGGGTCGTGCCAGAATCATCATGACTGGTATCTTGGCGATCTTGGCTGTGTGTTCTGACCCTGATAAAGGTCCTTTGTCGCTATCGTTCGTTCCGTCAGATAGAGGTAAGTTTTCGAGAATGCATGACTTCTACTTACCACCTTCTATGGTGGATTCTCGATGCATACTTGACCTGTATCTGGCTGGTCGATTGGCCATACTTGTAACGGTCTCATAAGACTCGAAAGGATCCCGACCCCGATAGAGCTCAATCCCATTTTTTGGACTGCAAAGTGCCTAGAGAACCGGATCAATATCAAAGAGACCTGTATTTTCGAGATCGACTTAAACATCGCCAAGAAGCATAAAACTCTATTCCAACGATCCGTCCGATACATCATTTCGCCATGGCGTTTGGGCCCAAAGTCAGCGAAGTCAGTAAGACCACGTCGGTTGTAGGAGGCTACCTCGTGCTTGCTGGCTCGATCTCGTACTATTCCAAGGAGAATCTCTACATTCGTACGTTCCATCAGCATGTCCGTTTCGATCAATTTATACCCCATTAGCCGATGCTGTCTTCTCCACCATCGCCGGGATTCTTTTTGGACCGCTATGCGCCAACCTCATCGATCCCTACGAATGGTTCAACCACGACACGCACACACTCTTGGACTTCACCCTACATCTCTCACGAATCATCATCGGCATCCAGGTATTCTTCAACGGGGCCAATTTGCCAAAAAAGTACATCAAGACCGAATGGCTGTCATTAGTGATGGTCTTGTTACCAATCATGACGTTCGGGTGGCTCCTCATTGGACTGCTAGTTTGGGGCATCATTCCTGATCTGAGCTACCTGGAGGCTTTAGTCATTGCGGCTTGTATCGTACCCACGGATCCTGTGCTGGCAAACTCAATTTGTAAAGGTGAGCAACGTGTAGCAGGAAACACGCGAATAACTGACGAGCAGGTCGCTTTGCCGAGACCTATGTACCGCTTGGAGTTCGAGCACTGCTCATTGCCGAGTCGGGAGCCAACGATGGCTTGGCGCTACCATACCTTATGCTGGCTGTATATCTCGTTAGACGGGCCGATCCTAGCAATGCATGGTCGTAGTTAGGTTCAGCTATAGGACATTGGCAAGTCCATTCCGGGTCTCACAGCAGAAAAGCTGATGATTGAGGATGTATGAAGTTGTGGTCTATCAAGTTATGCTTGGTGCGGTGATGGGTGTCATTATAGGATTCTCGGCGAGAAAAGGACTCAAATGGGCGCATGACAGGCAGTAAGCAGTCTTTGGTATACACGGCCAGAGACTAAAGGACTAGTCTAATCGATCACGAATCGTTCCTGGCATACGGAGTGGCCATATCCTTGTTCATCCTCGGCGTGGTGCACATGGCCGGGGCATCCGACTTTATCGCATGCTTCTTGGCGGGATGTATGGTCACCTGGGATGGTTGGTATCAGGAAGAGACTGCGGGGCAGGCATTTGCGGAGATCGTGGACATGTATCTCGCTACAGTGGGCTTGTCTTGACCTTGTATACTCTAAAGCTGATCAGATAGTTCATCTTTATCTTCATCGGGGCGCTACTTCCCTTCGACTACTGGCACGCTGATACCAATATCGTGGACGGCTGGCGACTGTTTGTGCTGGGATTACTGGTTCTTATACTCAGGCGTCTGCCGTTCGTGGTCCCAATGGTGAGCTGGGCCGCTTTGTGATATCCGTATCCGAAGCTGACTTCTTAGACCCGCTTGATGCCCGCTCTTGATGGATGGAAAGAAGCAGCGTTTATAGGCTACTTTGGCCCCATTGGTGAGGCATTACTTTCGCTGGACCTCTAGCTGACCTTGCACGTGTCGGAACACTCTATTGGACTTCAGAGGCTCTCGAGTACCTCCCCGACACACCGAATCGTCAACATCTCCGAGAAGTCATCCTCCCCATCAATTACTTCCTCATCGTATTCAGCGTCCTGGTACATGGGACTTGTATCGGAATGTTCCAGGCCAGCAGATTGATCACCGGCAAAGGCCATCCCGAACCCAAAGATGATCCACCGATCCCCATTCGCCCGGGTGCCGGTATCTACATCAGCGCGTCGAACCTGCATAGCCGAGGTGACTTGTCGCTATCGAGGACGAGTACAAGACGGCAATCGGCTAGAGAGTACTTGTCAAGACACGTTTCAATCCCCAATCAGGGAGATGCTCGACCAAGCGCTTATCGGTCGCAACTGGATCTGGCGCTGGAAAGGAGCAACACGCGCCGAGCCAGTGCTCGAGACTACCTCGAAAGGACTATCACAATCGACCCTGCTGCGCTCGATGCCGATCAACGCGATAGTGATTGTGATCCCAAGTCTCTCAAGTCTCCTATCCGCTCGAGGACTCGCTCCCCTCTACCTCCTATTCGTATCACATCCAATCCAGCCCCTATACGTACCACCTCTAATTTGTCGATCCCGAGAACTAATACCGATCCAATCAGCGCAACCAGTGGGCAGAGTGGGTCTAGTTATCGCGTATCGCGGCTGCACTGGATCAGGCGGGGTAAGATGGCAAGAGGTGAGCCTATCAGTGACAACGATGAGTCGGTTCCAGAGGAAAGGCAGAAGTTGGGAAACGCGTCGGGTAGGGTTTAGATCATCCAGAACCACTCCCTGACAAGGGAATTATGGGGGTCTTGGATGCATAGGATAGACGGTGACATCTTGGTGCATATGTCCTGTCTCTCCGGAACAGGCTGCCTGCGATGTTTGGGTCAGGAGACATGGGCCAATCGAAGTGCCTTCAACCCAACCTTGAACGGCTGACCGGCGCAGTCGCCGGCCATTTTCTCGTCCAGATCTGAGCTCGGCTCCAGGGTGTCTCAATCCATACCCTATTTTCAGGTTGTCGAGTCAAAGATTCGCAGGCGATCCGGCGGGGTATTCGTGTTTATCCTCCAGCTGAAACCTGGAATTGGCGATAAAGGTAGGAGTTGTCAACACGGATCCCCTTCCGGAGCTTGTGTGGAGTCTAGTATCGCCAATCCTCGGCAGATATGACAGACGAACCGCGCGGCCCCGGTGACATTAGGGTTTCCACAAACAATATCTGTCTTTTCATTCCACCGAAATCACTTTGTTTGTTCTGGAATGGCTATTTGTGGTCAGGCACCTTTCTTTTTTGCGCCGAGAATATGGCGTCTCAGGCACTAGAATCCGGCAAAACCGGATATTCAAAAGTGGAGGTCCATTGATCGGCGCGTCAATTAAAACATAAATCACAGACTCAAACCTCCTTCGGCTCGGTTTCTTCGACACCACCAACACCATGCTTACGTCCTCGTCTCGACACAATGCTGTCCTGCATACCAAACCTGCACCAATTAATTACATAGCAGCAATCTTCGCGTGAGCTATGCATGCGTGAAAATGTTCAAAGCTGACAAAATCCAGTGCCATTGGGTCTTTTTTGTTCGGATACGACTCTGGAATTATCGGATCTGTCATTTCGGACAGCTATGACGAGTTCCACACCTACTTCAAGAACCCGGATCCCAGCATCACTGGTGCTGTCGTCTCTGTTTTCGCCGGAGGAGCTTTCTGTAAGTGAATTGAAGTGACCTCGCTGACTGTAAGTCGGTGCTCTCATTGCTGGACAGACTGCCGACCGAATTGGTCGAAAGAGAACTATTCAACTTGGCGCCTTGATTGCCGTAATCGGTGAGCTACCAAAGTCACTCACACCTGAGTAAGCTTATTGTCAGGTTGCGCCATTCAGACAGGTGCTGTACACATTGCCATGCTTATTGTTGGTCGATTCATCGCCGGTGTCTCTATTGGGGTGCTCTCCATGATCGTCCCTGTCTACCAGGCCGAAATTTCCCCTCCTGTGAGCTACTTCAGGACTGCTTTGACTCGTACAAAACTGATGACCAGCACGCTCGAGGTCTTCTGTCTGGTTGGACTCAGTTGATGATCGTCTGGGGGTGCGTCCGTCCGATGTCAGGTCAGGTCCTTTGCTGACTAGCAGTTTCTTCTTCGCCAATTGGATCGGTTACGGATGCCAATTCTTGAGGAACAGCGGTCAATGGCGAATCCCTCTGGCTATCCAGATTGTGCCCGCTATCGCTCTATTTGGTGGTATGAGTCTACTTCCTTACTCGCCACGATGGCTCGCCACCCAGGGCCGACTCGAGGAATCTAAATCAACTTTACTTCGTCTACACGGAGGTGTGGCCAACGCTAACACCGAGACGGTCGAGGCCGAGTTCAACGAGATGTTACTTCAGATCGAATGGGAACGAGAGAACCTTTCGACCAGCTACAGGGAGCTGTTCGCCACGAAGGCCAGTCGACACAGGACCTTGTGTGGTATGCTTGTCCAGTCCATGTGTCAGTGGACTGGTGTGAACGTCAAGTGAGTTCTCGGCATTCTGTCCCCGCTATCCATGCATGCTGATATATAGTAACTACTTCGGACCCACCATTTACAAGAACCTTGGCTTCGGCGGAAACACAACTCTCATGATCAACGGTATCTCGGGTGCTTGGCAAGTCGTCGTGGTTTGGGTTTTCATTCAGTTCATCGGTACGTATAACCATCCCATATCGATTCAAGAACTGATGAAGTAGTCGACCGAGTTGGTCGAAGGAAGCCATTGATCATCGGACCTATCCTCATGTGTGGTTTCCTAGCCTGGCAGGCCGGCATCGCTTCCCAGTTTGTCGACCCCAGTTACAAGAACCAAGGAGTCGGTATTGCCGGACTTGTATCAATCTTCCTGTTCTCCGGCGCCTTCTCCGCATCATTCGGTCCCGTCTCGTGGATTTATCAGTCAGAAATCTTCCCGATGAACCAGCGAGCCCTCGGTACAGCAGTCTCGACCGCAGCCAACTGGTTGAACAACGTCATAATCGGCCAGATCACTCCATACGGGTTTGACAAGCTTGGTTGGAAGTACTTCTTCGTTTATGTCGCGACCAATGCCAGTAACGCGGTTGTGTCTTACTTCCTTTTCCCAGAGACAAAGGGTAAGTCTTTTCACTTCTCACCTTCGTGTCTCGAGCTGATGGGCAAGGCAAAACTTTGGAGGAAATCGGTCTGCTCTTCGGAGACGAGAACGTCCGCGTCAGAGACGGCATGGTCGAAGAGCCATATCACGAAGACAAGCTCCATGACCAGGAGAGGCATATCGAGAGCGGAATGAAGCATTAGGCTTGTTCTTTCCGCAATGTGACTTCCTCCCTCAGGAGACTTCGGTAGCGTCCACGAATGCATGCGTGCTGGATACTGATACTACCGTGCATGATTATACTGTACTCTCGTCATTATCTTGCTAATCCAATATCTGTTTGCACTCCTCCTCGTCATTAAGCCTTCTCGGGCACCTCGATCAACTCGACACCTCCTGCAAGATAATACCACTGATCAAACTGAGAAGGCTTGGGCTGAGCGGGCAACTCATTCGATCCGATAGGAATATCGAAAGACTCAGTGGCCGAACTCGAGGAGACATAAGAGCCCTGGATGTTGGATTGGGAGGTCTGGTTGTAGTTGATCGAGTTGGAATCGACCTTGCCGTTGACAAGGTCAGACCAGAACCCGTGTGATTCCTCGATGGTATGCTCCGTAAACGAGGCGTTTTGATACCAATGACCGACAATGGGAATGGGTTCGTCACCTCTTGCGACCTTGTAGTAGGTCCACCAATCTCGGTAGGCCTCAAGGACGCCAGGACGGTACTTTTCAACATCCTGGAAATCTGGCTTGTCAACTTGATCCTTATGGCAATGAGGGACATACCGTCGATCAGAGGTGCCAAGGGGTCATTAACATCGATAGCGAGGACTTTCCAGTCGGTCTCTCCTCCCTTATCTGTCAGCCATTGAACGATTCCCGGCTCAGACGACTTACATCGTTCACAGCCAAAGCCCCCAGGATCTTGACAGTCTTGACCTGACCGATGTAGCCCAACTCGCTTCCAATATCAAATAGATCCATAGGATCATTATCCCCATTCTCTCCTGTAAACTCGTGTGGGAAGTTGGGAGACTCCCAAGTCTGGGGGATTGAACCGTAGAGGAAGGGGTATGTCTTGTGAGGCCAAACGCTTTCGACGAATCGAGGGGCATCGTTCCTATCATCGTGGAAGATTGGGTCTATTGTCAGCTATGGCATTCAGGTCGTGGTCTGGACTTACTCAACGGCTCTTGACGCCTAATTTCGATCTTTGCATCTTCCCACCTGGGTACCTCTACGACAAAGTTGACGATTCGCTTGTTGCTTTCGTCAGGGTAAAGAGGTACGTCATGCCAAAATGAGATGGGGTTTCCAGCCTTCTCGAGCCAGACACGCCAGTCCTGTTGATGTCAGTCATTATACCCAGATTCGATCGTCGGGTGACTCACTAGGGTATTTCGGGCGCCAACGGTCCTCAAAGACAAGTCGGAAACGAAGTTTCCGTCGTTTTCCCTTTTAGCAATAGAAGCGGCATTGACCAAGCCGGCTAGCAGCGTAGATGCGATCAAGGCGGAGAGCATAGTGAGATGATATGTCGAGGCGCATTTTGCTGTATCGAGCGTTCCTCTTATACGGTAGAATTGGTGAACGTCAAGCGTGATCGAATCCGAAAGTCGAATGCCAAGCCCAAGTTCGGAGTGATAATTACGTTTTGACGCACGTTCCGCCCACTACCGGCAGATGACTTATCTTTCGGCTGAGAACGTGCATGGTCCTGTCCAGTGAATGGCAATAAGAAAGAGCGACATGACATGCATAGCCCATCAATGAGCGGAACTAAAAGTAGTGCCCTGACGCCCGGGGCTTCCTCCGGGTTAACCTATTTCTCTTTACGTAGCAAACCTGAAATCGAGACGTTTATTACCCTCATCATTGGTAGTCCTGAGATACTCGCTCTTCTCCTTAGCACCCATTGCATCCCACTTCTGATCTCGCCGCGTGTTCACGTTCCGGTAGAAGAAATATGTCATGGGATATAAGATGAGACAGACGCCGCAAATGACGAGCAGCGCAGTGTTTCCCTTAACGTATCGTGGTGCATCGCTCGCCTGGTAGACGTTCGCACCAATGATTTGGGATAATTGGACGGCCATGTTGTAAAGAGAGGCGGCGACGGTTCGAGTTCGAATAGATCCGGCATTGCGCGAACACCATGCGACCTGTACAGCGTGGACGTATGGGTAACCGAGCAGAACAGTGAGAATAGCAAAGTACTGCCAGCCCGAGATGTTCTTGATGGCGACCAAAGCTATCAGACACGGTGTAATCCACTGATAATCAGTCGATGTCCAATCGGGACAATGTTTTACTTACAACGAACTGGATCATACCAGTGAACGATCGATTGTCGAATAGCTCGGATATCATGGCGATAAGTATAACGTTGATGATCGATAGAACACCATATGGGACAGCGAGGAGATTGGCTTGGATCTTGGAGAATCCAAGCTGCCTGAAAGAGAGCTGAAGGTAATACGATACTGGTGTAACGGGGATCCACATGAGTACACCGATGAGGTATACGGGCCACAGGTGCCAGTCCATGCAACTCTTGCCGACCATCTTGAGTGTGAGCGGTTGTCGGTTGTGCATGTTTCCCTAATAGTCAGCCCCGCCAAGGTGTTTCTGTCTCGGCTTACCTTTGTTGGCTCATCTCGAATGACTCGATTAACAATGATCTTGGCTTCTTTGTCGGTGATGTACCCGTTGGGACGGAACTTAGTCTTGGTTTTTGATGGCGCAGTCGGCATCATCCAGAACGAGGCGACACCGATGATGAGGGTGAACAGTCCCTCAAGCAAGAACATCCATCGCCATCCAGCATACCCTAAGACTCCTCGCATCTGTAAAAGACCAGCCCCGAGGAAGGAAGTTACGATGTCGGTGAAAGGGTTGATGGTGTAGAAGATAGCGAGACGGATAGGCAGGTCGTACTTGTTGTACCAATACGACAAGTATAAAACGTTATCGGGAATGAAACCACCTTGGAACGCCGCACTGTCATCAGCGACTAGCTCTAGATGGGCAACTTACATGAGGAAACGAGTAGCGAAGAAGAACGAACGACCGTTCAGCCAGAACTGAGCACCGGAGAGGATACTGAAAATGCAGACTTGCGTGGGAATCCAAACGTCGGGACCCAGTCGCTTTGATACCAGTTGAGAGGGGAGCTCGGCAAGAAGAAAACCCAGTTTTGACAAAGTGTTTCCCAAGTTGTAGTCCGCTTGAGTGAGACCCAAGTCTTTCAAGAAGTCATCGGCGGTAGCGGCTTTGATGTTGTTTCTATCGATATCTAGTGCAAGTCAGCGGAGGTTAATATGTTTAAGAGACAGAGAAGAACTCACCAAGTGCAAAGAACATCACACAGACCCAAGTCAACACCTTCCAATCCACCTTCCTGAGCGCCTTGGCCTCCTCTCTCCATGTCCATCTGAACGTAGGATCAAAAGCTTCGATGTTCTCCCAATCATGCCTTGGTTGGTAATGTTCCGCTTGTTCCGTATCGTATACTGAAGGCTGAGTCGCAATATCATCCAGCAGCTCAGTGTCGCGGTGCTTCCTTCTGAGAGAAAAGAAGCTGACTACAGCATCGGTGACTGGGCCACGTCTGGTTGGGTAGGCATTAGGGCGTGAAGCAAGAGTGGAGCTGTGGGAAATCTCGGATCCTGCTTTTTCGTTGATTGGGTCGGTCGGGGTAATTCGTCCAGAAGACAGCTCTTCGGACGACGGGGAATCACGAGCAGGATGAGCAGACATGATGAGCGTAGAGTGATGCATTCCAAAACTTTCTTGATTAGCCATATATACATTTCATCATAGGCCATGACGGTCATTATCAGAAGGTGAGTACAACTGATGCCATTCTATCAGCATATCACGACACCTGAAATTGGCAAGAGCACGTTCAGTATGTGGTTAGCCTGTGCGACGCTAAACTACATATGGCGTGCGAGATCAAAGTTGGATAACCGAAAATAGCTTTTGGCCGGGATTTTACCCGGCATGATTTGGCTTGGCGCCACATTATCCTGTCACACCATCAGTGCTTTTGCATACTTACGAAGCTTGAATATGCGTGTCGGGAGAGGCTACATCCTCGGTAAGCAATCGTCGCACAGATCTCAAGATCACTGCCGTTCGATTCGGTTGGTGTCGTCATCTTGCGGTGACAAAACATCCACAGTGTCTCCTTGAAGTGCAAACTTTCTGAAGGTGAAACGTGTCCTCGCATGTCCAAAGTTGCACGAAACGTTGTATTCATCCCATAGCTACATATAGCGAACGTCTGTTCAGCTGAAAGAATTGGTATTCGGGTCAGGTCCAAAGTATCCCTTCTCCGGAATCTCGAACCTCACACAAGCTTCCCCCTCACATCCCTGGTAAACAACATCGTTACCCCACCATTCGATCGACAAGCCCCCTTTGGGAATCTGCAAACAGAAGAAGATCACCAAAGCAGCGAGCGCAATTCCAGCAGGAAAGGCAGCAGCGATAACGTAGTTGTATTTGGCCCAAAAAGCCATGTACCTTTTTCGGATAAATTGGAAGGAGAACCAGGCGACCATTACGTTCGGCCAGTAGTAGCTGAAGTTGTAAGGACTTCCCCAGTTGCTCGGACCTGCGCAAATCATCACTGGATGAAGTTGTCGTAGCCACTCTTTCCTGGGAAACTTTCTACGCAATAGGTAAATCACTGAAAATCAGTCATAATCAGAACTTCTCGGGGAACACTTACCGATAGGGATCATAACTCCGACGGGGAATCCCAGCAGCAATAGATTGTATCGCTTCCCAGCGCCGAAGAGGTGCTTTGGACCTAAAGTACCCCAGAAGACAGCTCCAGTGAAAAAGGTTGTTTGACCGGGGCAGATGAACCGGAAAGCGGCGTCTTTGGTGCAGACGTTTGGGAATGACATCTGGAAGTTGAAGATCGATGCGGCGACGAAGGTATTGACCAACGTTGCTACGATCTGGCAGACAAAGGTATGTCGAGGAGGGATTTTGATGTAGTGAGCAAGCTTGAGATCATTGCAAAATGCAAGAGCTTGGTACATTGAGATATATCCGTAAGACTGCATCATCAGCTTCATGCCAAAATCATTCACGAGCACTGACCTTAAAGAACATCAAGGCGACTCCGTTACCACCCGAGAAAGCACCACCGATGAACTGGGCCAAGACTTGGAGGGGAATGGCGATACCAGTAACAGCCTGGACATAACCACAAGGCAAGATGGCGATGAGCGGCATGATAATCCCGTAAAGCACTACGACAGGAGACGTGTTTGTCGGCCAAGCACCGATACTGGTCATCCCAATAGCCATGGCGATGACGAGTAGGACTGCGAACCACCATTCCGGAACTTCGGGATAGGCTTTCATAAGTCGGACGTGGACATCTTCGCTTAAATCGTCTTCATCGTCTTCGACGACCACTGCGTTTCGCTTGAAAGCTTTTCGAAAGCCTTTCATGGCGGAGCGGACACCCATTGCCATATCATGTCGATGGAACATGAGTACGTATGTGAGAGCTGGAGATCAGTATACGTCATACTCACCGGCGTATGAACTCACTGGCAGCATACATGGCGAAGTACCAGATCAGGTAGGTAATGAAACCCGCCGACATCCAAGGCTCAGAGTATTCTTGATACTTAACCGCATCGAAAAGACTTTCATCATTCAGAATCCTCGAAACGTTGTAAGTCGAGCCGGTGTTGTCGAAAGTATGGTTATCGTTAATCGGCAAATATGAAGTATTCCAAGAGTTGCTATAGTAGAAGGCGATCGTCATGAAAGTACCAATGACAATCCCGATAAATTGACTGATTATCGAGAAAGTCGGTACGGTCAATGGGACTAGCCAGGGTGTCAAGTTGTTCCAATCGAATGTCGGCCAAGGGTTAAGACCTACGCCATTGACGAAACCGGTGACGTTGTTGAGAGGTCCGTTGTTGGGTGCGATCCACGACATCCAGCTGAATAGTGATAGTGCTTGGAAGATGTATCCGGGGAAGAAGTACCATCTATTCATCAGCTACTAGACAGTGATTCCCAGAGTTGACTCACATGAACATAGCGCCGCAAGCTAGCAAGAAGACCTGTTCTCGAGATCGTTTGTACACCCATCCAAATGGACCTTTCACCGGCTCATTCCTCTCGGTATGGAAAGCCTTGTTCAAGGCAACGGTAGCTAGCGAAGATGGCCAAAGTGCCGAACTGGGGTATACGATAAATCGCCTAGCTAGACCAGCTAGACCATAACCACAAAAGTTGATTCCCATAGTAGCGAGCAATTGGTATCCGAAGTCCTTTGCCCATGCCTGACCGAAGTATTGCGGCAGCGCTTGCGTAGGGATAAGGAAGGCGGTGTAAGGATAGGCGAAAGATACCGATGCCATGATGGTGATGAGCATGTGTTCTTTAGGAGAAAATTTGCCAGGATTGAGTGTAAAGGTCTGGCCGAATATGGTGAATCTCCGAGTGGGTAGGATACGTTCAAGTAGTCTACCACATGGGTCTGATGAGTAAGCGCAACTCAGTTTTGAGTGTATCCAAACTCACAAGCGACCATTTGGGCTACGTTAGGACCGATGGAAATGGCCGGCTGCCTCACCAAGAACAAAGTATCAACAAATGATCCGATACCCGAAAACACAATTCCAATCACCCAAACTCGAAACGTCAAAGAAGGGATACTGGGATCATCGGTCGGATCGACGTTTGCCCGGACTTCTTGGTATGGCGAGTTCTCGGTCGACAAGATAGCTTCCATCTTCATCTCTCTTACGAGGTCTGGGTATTTCGACGGGTTCTGGAGGACATCCGGATTATCGAGGAATGTGCCGATGCGCTCTAGGGCATGCCCGGGGAAGTTTTGATCGTATCGATGCATAAGTCGCACTTGCTTGATGATCTAGATTGTCAGATGTTGACCGTATGGCCTCGGAAACGTACCTTGACACATCGTTCCACGCTCATTGTTCCAAGCTTCCGTTCCAGCTCGAGAAGCTCGTCTTCGGCAAGCTGTAATTCTCTACGACATAAGCATGACTTGACGCTGATAGGACTTACGCTTTCGTGGCAACATCTGCATTGTCCTCTCCCACATTATCGAGAACGACTACCCCATCGTCCGCTGGATAAGCGATATCCTTCTCGGCGTATTTCTCGACTGGAACCTCATCGGAGGTAGGTGGTCGCCTCGCAATATCGATGGAGTCATCCTTGTTCATCGTGATTGATCACGCTGAAGGTAAGTGATCAATGAGATGGTGGGGAATATTCTTTATATAATTAGGAATGAGTCAGAAAGTTCTCCGAGTCGATAATGGTATAAATATACCTGGCTGCCCGGGATGACTCGCCGAAGGATAAGGCCTTGCGAGCTCCATCCCGAGAAGCACGCGGTACCAGCCTTCAGATAGCCTAGCCCACTAGCGACTAGGGCGACTCCCTGTCCCCACCCTTACCCAGACCGAGTGATTGATAAGTGAGGTAGACCTGTTTAAATAGCCGAGAAGACGGCGAAAAGAAGGTGGGGTCATCGGCCTAATCCGGCAACCTCGGCGCCTAACTCCATTAGGCCTCCGATGTTATCAGAGATTGACTATTGGCTTGAAAAGTTAGATCACTCTGAATGCAGAATACATATCAGTCGCCCGAAGACCTCGTTACCTGATGGATCATGGGCAGACAAGATCGTTCCACAGCAGCAGACATGACAGCTCAGATTTGCTCGGTCCCGAGCTCGAATACCCAGAAGTGGATGAGCACCTCTTTGAAAAGCGGAGAGAGACCAGATTCTTGCTCAAGCTAGATGTGTGCCTCATGTCATGGGCGTGGCTG
This sequence comes from Vishniacozyma victoriae, assembly GCA_017654735.1. Lineage (NCBI taxonomy): Eukaryota > Fungi > Basidiomycota > Tremellomycetes > Tremellales > Bulleribasidiaceae > Vishniacozyma > Vishniacozyma victoriae. Next base: position 328,517 of record JADPYG010000004.1, read on the forward strand.
GCATACTTGATCAAAGTGGGTCTTTACAGACTGAGCTCTTGTGTACTCGCTGATACCCAAGCAAATAGACTCGTCCAATTACAAGACCGCGTATGCATCCGGGATGAAGGAGGACGTGAGTAAACAGGATGGGACCAAGTGAGACTTGGCTGACCTGGCAGATGAGTTTCCAGGGCAACCAGCTCAACTATCTCGATACCCTGTTTCGGATAGGATATGCCATTTTCTTAATAGTGAGTTGCTCCTTGCCTTCGCTTTGGTTGAGAGTGAGCTGAGCCGCAGCCGTCTCAACTGATATTGACCTCTGTTCGACCGAAATTCTGGCTTCCACCACTGGAGCTCGCCTGGGGAGCTCTCACCGGTGAGAAAACATTCTCAAATATCGAAGCTGTAGCTTATGTGTAGGTCTCATGGCAGTCAGTCGCTCCATCGAAGGGATGTATGCTCTGCGCTTCTTCATTGGCGTGTTTGAAGCGAGCTCCTATCCCGGTATCGTCACTATCCTCTGCAACTGGTAGTAGGTCTAGTCTATCGGTATTGCCGTATGAATTGACCAAGAAGCACTCCCTCCGAGCTAGCAACAAGGGTGGCTATATTCAGTAGCTCATACCCCGCTGCTTCGATGTTTGTCTCCTTCATGCAGGTCGCCATACACGAGACTCTGGATGGATCATACGGAATAGCCGGATGGAGATGGCTGTGAGTTTTTCCACAGCTATCAATTCGACTGCTGACGGCTAGCTTCATCTTCAACGCCGTCATGACTGTTGTAGTGGCAGCAGCTGGATTCTTCCTGGTCAGTCCCATGACCGAAGCTATAAATACTCGCTGACCACTCAGATCCCTGACGCTCCCGGTATGGCCAAGGTCTTTTGGATGTCGGGCGAAGATGATCGTATTTCCCGATGGCGTCTTGATCGTGTCAAGAAGCTGCCTCCTACTGTAAGTGTTCAAAAGAGCTATAACGTCGGTTGACTAGCAGAAATTATCCTGGAGGAGCGTGAAACGGACTTTCAAGGGTTGGCAGCTGTACATCTTTACCATCTCCTACGCCTTCTGGTCATGGGCTACAAACTCGAACACATGGATAATCCTCTTTTTAGTGCGTTCGCTCTATGCATTCCGCAGGCTGATACTCACAAATCAGAAGGATGTGAAGAACCCAGATGGAAGCTTACGTTTTTCAGTATCGGAAATCAATGCTATCCCGATTGGGGGATACGCGTTACAGCTTATCGCTATGTTGACTTTCGCATGGCTCAGTTCCAGGACCGGTAAGCGGGCTACGTGGATCGTTGCGCAGATGGTGAGTACTTGCCCAGGATAGGAAATCAGGCGTTGATGTCTTAGGTCATTACGCTTGTTGGGTGTATTATACTATCTATATGGCCGGCGTCGTTTGTGGTGAAGATGGTTGGATATTTCCTATTATGGCTGAACAATTCTGGGGGACCAATTCTCATCGTAAGTCCCTAATAAGCAGATTTCCTCCCGTCCCACTTGATACCCTGCCCATCCCCCTCGTCGGAGCAGACCATTTGACGAAGCACCTGGCCATCCCCACTTCATCGAAAACGCTGGTCCGCTCCTTGCGTACCTCTCGCTGACGGATAGGCTTGGATGGCAGACTGGTGCCCCTCTCCAGAAGAACGAAATGTGATAGTCGGGGTTGCCGTATCGTTTGTCTACGCGATTGACTCTTTCGCAAATGGTTCGTGCACCCCTATGTCTTCGCAGTATATGCTCATCCGTAGTCCTGATTTACCCCGCATCAGAAGCGCCCAATTACAAAGTCGGATATAAGGCTGCAGCTGGATTTTGTGTCGCGTCTCTCTTGGCGACAGCGGCTTTCAAGTACAAAGATCGACAACTACGACAACGTCAGCAGAACGTGGATGTCATACAAGAAGAGACGCGGGAGGAAGCCGCTGCTCGCTCTGATGTTGAGCATGAAAAGTGAATTGTTTCACTCAACTTCGACTCGATTACACGTTGTCGGACCGATACAACATCATTCAACCCAATCTCATCATCAACACAATCATTTTACAATACATGACATTTCGAACAATGGCATCAGAGTCCAAGGATGAAATCATACGCGCTCTTAGGCAGCAGGTGGCTGAGCTAGAAAAGAGGAACGTAGAATTGGAGAGAAGGATGAAGGAAAAGGAGACATCAACAACTTCACCCATCTACATTACAGAGGGCAGCTTTGGCAAGATCTCGTCTTATCCCCTTCAAAAATTCGTCTACAAGACTACGATACTAGGTGATAAAGCAAATGGGAAGAAGTTGGAGCATGAATTCGATATGTGAGTAAACACCCCCACCTACCACTCCCGCGAAGCAGCCTAAGGTGCACTCAAGGACACTTTACCGTTCAATCGTCCGAGAGTGACGAACGCGACTTCACTACTTTCTTCTCTCCCTTTGTTTCGTCAGACTATTCTCAATAGTGACTATAGTGATAATGTAGTATACGCTAATGAATAGATACTGTGAGGTATACGATACTACGAATACCCCAATTGAGCCCAAATACCCATCCGACGAAGTTGAATTTATCTCTCCGCGTCCACGCGAACTGTTTGATCCTGTCAGCCGTACCATTCAGCTTCCAGGAAGATCGCATCGCATCCCTTCCTCGTCGTCGTGGGACGTGTTCGACCATCCGACCATGTCGCTTGACCTCATCCCTTCGGTCCCAAGTCTCGTTGCTCAAGCCTACAAGTCCGAATTCTTTAGTCAAGATCTCGCCCGCAAATCTCTCGACTTTAATATTCGGTTGATACGTCTGTATCTCGGTCGAGAACTCCCTACGCAGATTCAAGAGCTTCAGCCAGGACTCCGGTCAGATCTTGCGTTGGACGTTGGGCGATATGGCCGGTTATCAACCGCCTTGAGCTTGGAGGGAATAGCTAGGCTTCCGCCCATTGAGGAAGTAGCTTATGCCATGGGGTCGATCCTCGCTCATCTCCATTTCTGGGTAGGGATTGATGGAATGGATATCGAGCTAGTCTTGGGCGGGGATGGAGATCACGGTCTACAATGCTATGTCCTGGATTACAATCAATGTCAACGTTGGCTCGTCCCTCAGCCACTCGACCACCTTGGTTCCGGTAAGCTTACCGCTACGGATGGAGAGAGTTTATCGGAAGGGGCTATTCGATTAGCAAGGCGGATCGCAAACTGCGAGCACTATTATCCTAAACCCTCGCAGGATCTCTATCACAGATTCAAGGATGGTTACGAGCTCACGGTTTCTAGCCTCGTTGGTGATCGACAATGGGGTAATGCCTACAAAACCGCGGAACCCGATGAAGCATTCAACACGGACGCCGAAGCTATGATTGCTGCTGGTGAGGCGTTCTTGGCAGAGTATGAGAAAGTCGGACGTGAGATCTCTGAGCGAAAGGCGAGGACAGAAGAGCGGAAGGTTGTCGAATAGAGTAGACAGACATGCAGGGACAGTAGTGATACTATATTCATCGTAACCCAACACCACCACCAATTATAAACCATCAATCTCACCCTATACACTCTTCACCGAATTACATATACAATCCCGACCTTATTCTCTCCCACATCTCGAGATCAATGAGCAGACCCTTCACTACTACCAGCAGAAGGTGTTCCGAAACTAGATCCTTCTGATACGCAAACCTGATTGTCAGCTGTATCTCCACATTGAACTTGAAGACGTACAATCGGGAAAGACCCTTCCGTCCTCTCTCCCTCCATTCCTCCACTAACGACCTGAGCTGTTCCCCACGCATCATCGTATAATCTCAAGACTTTTAGTTTCATCCCCGGTCTCAGGTCGAGTTCATCAGGTAATGATGCTTGATACCTGTTGATCAGCCCCTCTTCTTCAAACAGCAATAGGGATAAGAAAGAGGACTCACGGCCACAAGACAGAAACCTCTGCACCAGTTTCAATCCACCTATCCCCACTTTGATTCTCATCCTTAACCCTAGGCAGGACAACACCACTATTCCTCATTCCCGCCTCCCCTGCTCCAGCTCCGAGGGCAGCAGCAGAAGTCAATCCCAATCCAGTCCCCTCAGTTGACCTCCCATGTCCAGAATATAAGGTATCACCCCCCATGGTCGGTGTTGATGCAGCTGCAGGACCACCATGGGATTTGAGTAATCCTTTTTCGGACGAGCCGTTGGCTTGGGTTGAATTTCGGTTTGGGAAGATACTGAACATTCCTCGATCGTGGTCCCTTTCGCCTGCTGCGAATGATGATACCGAGTCTCGGTTGTTGCGGCGTTTTCGACGTCTTAGGCAGAGTAGGAGAGCAATGAGGAGGCCTAGCAGCTGAATATTAGCGTGATTCTAGCGGTTGTTGGGTGAAGCCGTGATAGTAGAAGGGGAGATTAGGGTAGAGGGGCTGAACCTAGGAAAAGAAAGGAGAAAGAATGGAGAAACATACGAGTAGGCCTCCAAGAACACTTCCTACGATCACACCCGCCAACTTCCCTCCTGTCAATGTAGATGATCCATTCTGATTGTTTCCTGCAGCAGCAGAAGCTGATCCACTGGGTGATGTTGAACTGGAAGAGGAGGAACTTGGTCGAGGGGCTAAAGCGAATCCACAGACGGACACATCGGTATTGGCTATCATCAGCTCCACCCCATCACCTCAGTTCATATGTATGATGGGGACTGGACTTACAAGAGTAACAACACTCATCCGGCTCATTCCCCGAGCAATGAGCACATAGTTGAAGGGTGCTACTTCCAAAACCACAGTTGTTCTCTCCATTATCCGCTCCACTGACACAAGAGTCGCTGTTGTTGGTAGCGAGTGTTGTCCAATCGGTACAATCGGTGAAATCCTTGGTCAACTGTGTAGTCCTATTTCCATTGGTAGTATCGGGTCCAGGACAGAAGTTTCCAACGGTATTATTGACTACGAGATTCTCGGAAGCGGCGAAATCGAGACAGGTGGTTTGACAGACCATCTTCTGTGATGTTGCTGCGGATGTGCCATCTGTCATTAGCACCTCTCTGATGGTGGATCAGTAGAGAAGGGGTAGATAGGACTCACTGTATAGCCCAGTACATGCCCGTCCCCATTGACTGTTGACCCAGTTACTACAGAGTACAGTCCTCTGATACCTCAATACAGCACTAGTAGCATTCGAACAGCCAAGTTGATCCTCAAATTTCGTAGCTTCCCACTGGTTTGGATTCGAGAAATAGTTCAAGGCGGCAGCATCGAAGGATCGTACATCGGTAACGGTCTCGAAGAATGGGAAGGCGTTGGAGAGATTGGTTGGATTGACGTATGCGAACGAGACTGGGGATTAGCGTTCACTGGATACTCTCAAGGAAATGAATGGAAGTGTGAAAGAGACGTACATCCTGGACAAGCTACACTTCCTAGTAATCTCAAACATCCGTTATTGTCCACCTGTTGCGCGGATACCGTAGCCAAGAATGCAAGTACAAGGTGAAACAGGAGCATGGTGCTACGGTAGGGTCCGAGCGATTTGAGTGTTTTTGGTTGAGTGATGGGAATCGGTTACTTGGAGGTGATCGACTGCTGATAAATGTTTGAGATCAGGTTTCCGATATGGTGCGCCGTATCGATAAGAGTAAGAGATGAGGTAGCGGTCGAATATAGACTCGCTATCGATTGCGGAGTATTGATTAATGAGTTGCAGGTCCTTTGGGCGGGGCGTGAGAGTCCCGATCTTGTTCGGTTCAGTGCGTGGAGTATGTACAGGTATACTAATGTGTATGATAAAAATGAGTCCAATTGATTATAGGGGTATGTATTGATGTTTGCTAGTATCTCGATGGATGTACAATGTACAAGGTACAAGAAACCATACAATAAGGTGACTGACTAGGTTTTTCACAGAATGTAAGGATGCTTCTTTTGAGCGACTTGTGTCTATACCAAAGGATCCCGTACTACCCCAAATCTTACCCGTGATTACTGTGCCTTGCCCTTCTTGCCAATCGGCTCTTGAGACATCTTTTCTCGATCACTCCTCTCTTGAGGTACGTATATCCCTACGCTGACTCTCTACTCATGTATGCATGCACACCCACACCCATGGTACCGAGCAAGTGGAGTCTGGGTGAACGGGAAGGCTGAAATTAAGGTTGAAAGATCTTCAGCCTATCACCCTGAATCTAATGTTCACGTAAATAGTCATTACCATTTCGAGTAACTAATAATGCGTCATGTGGCTGGTGGCGTAACATTTACTCTTGGGCCTGGGTCCACTTGGGAATCAGCAGAAGAGACAGCAAGAGTATCGATCACATGGATAGTTTCAATGTTTCACCACCCTACGCCAAGCAAGTATTCCAACGGAGAGTCGGAGAGGTGTATTCTCGTAAACGTGATCATGCTTGGCGTGGTCTGAAACACAACCTGGACCAACTCGACCAATTGTAGTGTCATGAATTGACCTCTCCGGAAAAGTCATGCAACGGTATGATAGCTAGACATCTGATGAGAAGAGACATGGCCATCAACCTACCGTCGATTGCCACGATCCACAGGCTCTGCCTAGATCTCCATCAATCATGAGCCCATTGGCGCAGAATACCAGTACCGTCGTCCAACTTCCTTGCGAATGGGAGATGGCAAACAGCAGATGGACTAGACTATGCTATGATATCACGTTAATACAGACACTTGAGTTACAATCTAATACGACACGCTATTGGCAGATCAACAATCGATCAAGTCCTTGTCCCCGTCGCCCTACGAGCCCACCTCTCCAATTTCTCCCTATCATTCTTCTCATACTCATCAAAGAAACTTTTCAATCCCTCCTCATAACCCGCACGTATTCCAGCATACCTCTCAATCATATCTTGGAGACTGTCGGCGGAAGGAGCATGATCATCGAGAACACCTTTGACTCCCTGCTCGTAACCCTTCTTGAAAGAGGGGTAGATATCGGTTTGGCGAGGTCGTGGATAGTACGACTCGCAATTTGCGATGAGTGTCGCCAGTCTCTTAGCACCCGATACCATCGTTTCTGAGGCGTACTCTCCGAAAGGTAGGTCGGTGACCTTAACGCCAGATGTAAGGGGGTGACGGATGATCCATCTTTGACACTTTATGGTCAGCTCCCCCTCCAACGTAATTGTCATGACCCCAATCTTTGAACCCTAATCGCTGGACCCTCAGTCCAGCTCACCGTATATATAGATCGGAGAGTACAGGACTATCCTCACGAATGTATCTCTTGTTACCTGGAGTATAACTTCTTGCTACCTATTCAGAGTCCCCAACAACCCGTCACGACAGTAATCATATGACTCACCATATTCCAGTCAAAGATCACAAGTCTGACTCCGCCTTCCCCATCCCCTGCTAAGCATAGCTCTGCATCACGTCCATTAACCCCGGCTCCCCAATGTACTCTCCCTAACATGATACCCATCGCTCGACACACCTCCTCAGCCTCTGGGATCTCCAACACTCCAGCCAACTCATCCCTCAGTCTCCTATACTGATCCAGATCTATTGGCGGATCCGTATCGCTAGCTTTCTGTAATGCGTTAGCGGAAGAACCAGGTACTCGACCTAGATATAATCGAATTAGGCGAATATCTTTACAATCGGATTTCGTGACTTTGCGATATGCCTCGCCGATGTTGGCAGAGAGGTGCGGGATTAGATCGAAAGACATAGTAGCCCTTTCTTGAAAGATCATGAAGGTTTGGATGTCTTCAAGAAGTGGGGTTGATTCGATTTTGATGTCGCTGGAATCCTGTTGGGACGATGCAGGTGCAAAGAGGGTATGATATGCTGGACAATAGAAGGGTGATGTTGGGTGATTCAATATCTTGTGAATATCAGTACCGCTATGTGTGTCAGCAATGCTTGTGCGAAGGCGAGAAAAACATACATGTGAAACTCCTTGATTAATTCTTCCCGGTGAAGATGACTATCCGAATGTACCGTTTTGAATGCTAGATTGGATGAGGCTATACTTGATACTGCAGCGAATTTCCCAGCATTGAGGTATATCGATTGAACTGGTGGTACAACCATTGTATGTAGTAATAGTAAGAGGTATGAGTATTGAACGTGAAGTAGAAAGTGAAAGGACGCGTCTTGACGTTGAACAAGTAAAAGTGAGGTTGAATGAAACATTCGCGTTCCAAACCACATCTTGTAGTTCCATGCATTATAGAGATACACAGACCTTTCCAAAGTGCTTCCCATCCATCATGTACTGGTATGCTTCTTTCAATTCTGTGAACGCAAAGGTCTTGTCGATAATTGGCTTCACACCACCAGTCTCGAGAGCTGATACCATCGTCTTGAAGTCTTCTCGGTTGCAAGCGAAGACTCCTCGGACGTTTGCTGCAGAGTAGAGAATGGTCTGGGCCAGGTCTATCATCAGCAACAGATCCGTACGGGTGATGAGAAGACTTACCCTCTTTCAATACAGCATCATCGATGGATTTAAAGGTGGAAACATAGCCGGAAACCGCGACCAAGCCTCCTGGCTTGGTACCCCTGATACTCCTGCCGATCGTCCCTCTTCCTCCGATTTCAATGACAAAGTCGACACCCTTCCCTCCATTCAACTTCTTAGCTTCTTGATCCCAAGCATCGATCTGTGAGTAATCGATAGTCTGGATAGCGTTGATGTTCTTATTCCTGACGAGGGGCTCTAGCAATCCCTTTGCCCTGTCCAACTTGGCCTGAGAAGATGAGGTCAAGATGACTTTCGCTCCGGTAACCAAAGCGATCTATCGTCAGCAAGTGTTCGAGATCCACTCGAAGACCCACTTGAGCAGCACATAGCGAGACTCCTCCAGTTCCTAGACACAATACAGTCTGACCAGACTGCAGTTTAGGGTGATGTCCGAACAAGCTCGACCAAGCAGTAGTGTACGCTACAGGCATAGTCGCTGCTTCCTCGAATGACATGTTTGCTGGGATCGGAACAACATCCTCTTCGTTGCAGACGAAATATTCCTGGGCTACTCCATCGATTCCACCACCAAGCCCTCGTTTCAAGCTCCGTAGCGGTAGATCCTCTTCCTATTCATCAGCCCGCTCCGGTACTGGCTCGAGCACTTACAAAGTGGTACCCTTGTGGGAAGACAGGTGCGACTCGATCTCCGACTTTGAATAGCTTAACATCCTCGCCGACAGCCTCCACAACACCGGCTCCATCTGATCATCAGCCCAGTCCCGCTTCCAAAGACTACACTTGCCTGAGATGGGAACCACATTTTCGGGAATAGCATGAGGAGCAGGATACTCATCGTTCAGAATCTGGATATCCCTTGCATTGAGGGAAAGAGCTTTGATATTAATTCGGATCTAGCGAATTAGCAAGCCGATGCCGGAAGATACCTGGTACTTACGTCGTTTGGTCCTTTCAGCTGAGGCACCTCGGCATCTTTCTCCAGACGAAGACCGTCGGTTCCTCGACGTTCGGTGATGATATAGCGTTGCATTAGTGAATGTATATGAAGATAAACCAAAGTCGCTGAATAATTCGTCTACTTGAGTGTGCTGTCCCCGAGATTCCCGGACCCACGTCATACGTCTCTCACGTGAATGATGCTAAGTAGCTCGTTTGCCTCGGCTGCCTACCTCTGCTGCATTAAATCGCTCTTGCCTATACTAGAAACAGATGCATATGTTCTTGACACTACTACCTCGATTACTTGCAGTTTACTGGTCATTCTTGCCGTGGCCTCTAATTCACCGACGCGCATAATTATCATCGACGAGCTCAGCGGGAGGAGCCCTTTCGCTTGACGGCCTGCCCTCTGCAAGACTCTCGATGTCACCCTTTCCACCGAAGTCTTGCTGCTTCTGCTCCTCGCTAGGTCCTCGATATTCAGACGAGCTTCCAAGTCTATACCATAGATAGCAGACAAGTACAGCTGCTGTACCGAGCATAGCGAATAGAGTCCATAGACCGGGGTAATATCGGGGTGCAGTTGCGGCGGTGAAGACGTATGGAGTGACCACACCGGATATGTTTGCAATGGCAATACTGGTCATGTCAGCGACACCAGACCTATATTGAGAGAAGACTTACACTCCCCCAGTAGCGACCGCTGTTGAGGTAGCTCCGCTATAACTAGCCGAGAGGAACCCGACAAAGGGGATAATGGCAGCATTGGTGCATGCGACCATAAAGACCCCAACATATCGTCCAGCGACTCCGTCGACGGTAGCGAGTAAGATCCAACCGATCATGACAAATGCGATAGCACCGAGGATGTGAGTAGGTCGCTCCTTTCGTCGATCAGACCAGTATGAGTTGCCCACAATAGCGAAGAAGCCCATGACGTTTGGAGGGACAGTCATCAATTGACCCATGTCTATATATCAGCGACATGACATAGTACAGCTGACCGTCTACTTACACCCTCTGTAGCCAAGAGTCTCGACGATAGTCGGCGTGAAGTACCCGAAAGCGTTGCCCGAGTTGGCTAGCAGGAAATAAGTGATGGAGAACAACCAGAACTCGAGCGATTTGAGGGTATTGAAGAAATCAACTTTATTAAAATGCTTATCGGTACCCTTTGGTGCGTATGGCCCCATTCGCTCACAAGCCCAAGCTCGTTCCTCTTCTGTGAGCCACATGGCAGTCTCGGGGTAGTTGGGCAGGAAGAACTGGATGTCAGCATTAGAACATGGATGGCGTGAAAGACGTACCCAGATGAGAACACCAATGATGACGGTCGGGATACCTTCCAAGATGAAGCTTTGCCGTCAGTGATGGTCTACATACATGGAAGGGTACTCACAGCCATTGCCAGCCGTAAAGACCTCCCAGACCTGACATGAACCCAACACCAGTGGAGATAAGACCACCGAAGGCGCCTGGGCGTCAGTATATATAAGCATAGTCGAAAACTAAGGGCAACGTACCAGCGACGGTGATAGACGCCGAGAAGAAGGCCATCCGCGTAGCTCTCACACTAGGGGGGTACCAGAAACAGAGGTACATGAGGCATCCAGGGCTGGGGATCAGTAAAGTTCCACCGAGCACCGGGTGTGGCTTACAAGAAACCAGCTTCGGCGATTCCGAGAAACACTCGACAGACGATGAGGCCTTCGTAGGTCGTCACTGCGGCTGTGCAGCAGGTGACGATACCCCATGATACCATGATTCGAGAGATCCATCGCGAAGGGGTGAAGTATTTCATGGCGATGTTGGAAGGAAATTCGAAGAGGACATAGGGACTGGATGGTCAGTGTGGTCATAGGCTGGAAGTAAATACTCACATAAAGAATATAGCTACGACCAAGAGATATCGGTCACCCTGTAAGTCGAGAGTCTCTACTAGTGAATGGCCTGGTTTATCGTTGTTTAGCGTTCGGGCATTTCCCAGATTCGTTCGATCACTACACTAATCAGCTCGTCCAGACTGAGGGCCGAGAACTTACAGATAATTCAGTAGATAGGAAACGATGATCCAAGGCATGATCCTCATGTCCATCTTACGGTTGATCCGCTTATCGAGTACACTCTTCTCCTCTTCGGAGTACTGGGCCCCGACGATATCTTCCTGAACATATCCCTTATCCTCGGCCATAATTTTGTCGGCCATCTTGTTCAAGTCCTCCTGAGTACACGATCGTAATGTGTTTGTTGAAAGACGGTTCAGATGAGTGGGGGACAAGATGCAATGCGATATTAGTCTTTATACCATCCACCTTATCGCCTGAGACGATCGACTAGCTCATTCCCATGCCCGCTGTATCCCTATCTGCCGGCTACTCCACTTTGCCCCCACTCAGTCATGCCCGGCTCATGTAGTTATAGGTGGGGGTATGTGGGTAGCGGCTTGTGAGGTGAACCGGCCAAGGATATTCCGACAACGAAAGCTTCCGCCCGTAGGTCTGCGTGGCGCTTCTCGGGCCCTGAGAAGACAACCCGCTATGACCACCCGAGCCCCCACTCCGAGCTTCCGGGATCTGATGTTCAGGTGGGTGTGAAGAAAGACAGAGACCTCGCTAGAGTAGCTCGGCTAAGAAGGTAGGTATCAGCCTCGACCACATATCGCGTCACACGGAAGACACCTTATCGTGACCTTATCGGCCAACAATCACCAGCCCCGACTTGTCCCGACTGCTGCAGCGCTCAAGATCGCAGCGTCGTTCCGCACAAAGGATACTGAGAACCATCAGAGTCTCCCGAATGATCCCTCACCGGGAATAGTCACTGCCATAGAGTGTGCCGTCATCATATGACTTGGATCTCAGGATGAAGACTCTTGACGAGCGTGCCTTGTACTATTATATAGACCTAGCGGAACAGCCGGACTGCAAAAGGCTCTGGCATATCTCAACAAATCGGCAAGGGTTTCTTTGAGAGGCTCCGTGGCAAGTTGGCGATCGCATGTGGTCGTACCAGTCTTCACCACCTTCCCGGTCTCAAAAAGCAAAAGTTTAACCCCGACAGGGGATTGAACCCTGGACCTACAGATATCATGACTGATTCAGACGTCGAAGTCTGTTGCGCTACCACTGCGCTACCAGGGCATTCCGGATTTTGTAATTTTGCAATTCATGTACGGTTTTCTTCAACGGCAGCGGCGAAAAGGCAGACGCAGCCCCCTCTCTACCCCTCGGCGTTACGGAGGAGCGTGCAGCATCGCAACTATCTGTACCCCTTGCTCGACTGTTCTCGAGGGCAGCCGCAAACCCATAGAATCAGTCCCGCAGACTGATCGATAAGCCACTGGTCTGTCACCACTTCAGGAATGCCGCCCCTCTTTGCCGCATCCTTGTAACCCGTAAGAACCTCTGAGTGCGCCAGAGTACGGCCGAGACCGCCTCACTCAGCGTGTTATAGATATACATGACTTTACTGAAGCATACGACAAAAGTGTCACACTGAGTTGGAGTTGTCGGCACATGACCAGGCCAGCGTCCCCCCGGATTCGCGGTATGAATCAATGAGCTCTACAATACTGCCATAGGTTCCTGCGACCATGATGAAACATCCGAAGATGATCAGACTGACTGCACACACGAATCCACTTCTCCATCCCCAGGTATTTCGATTGCGGCCATTCCAATTGTCGTATAGCCACATCATGCCCATTGGCTGATACGACATCAACGGGACGAGTAGACCTCCGATGAGAGATACTAGACCGCCAAAGATTGGGACGGCAGAAGCGACGATGTAGGAGATTATCGTGATTGCCGCTACACTTCCTAGCCAGACCATCCAGTGGGTTGGGGTGGATGTAGTGAGGTGTTTCGAGTTTCGCAGGAAGCGGACGAATAGCAATTTGGCGGGAAACTGGGAGTCAGCCGTACTCTCGGACTACGACAAGTACACGTACATGGGTGATGAGGACGGTACTGAGGAGTACACCCGGTAAAGCGAGTCCATAACAGACTTTCTTCATCAGGACACCAGCACTGCCTAGAGCAGGGTTGGAGACGTAGCTCCCGCAGTATCGGTAAACAACGATGCCAACAACCTGACTGGTCAGCTTCTCCAACAGGTGCTCGCAATTATGGCACTTACCAGGTAAGTAACCGTGAGGGTGATCTGGGCGAAAGCGAGCGATCGCTGGAAATGCCTAGGTTCTTTCATCTCGGCGATGACGGAGAACATGGCAGGTATACCACCGTAGGCAAAGATGAGAGATCCGATAGCAGCGATTGCAGAATGAAAAGGTGGATTCTTGAATAGCTTGAAGTCCGGTGTCCATGGCTCGTCTTGTGGTGCTGCTGCTGGTCGATCCTCGACCCCGACAGCCACCGTAAGCGTGAGGGCTGTTGGTCAGCAAAGATCCCATTAGCAATTACGAGAGGCTTACTGGCAATCAAGATACTAGCGGTTCCAATCCATGCAAGCCAGGATATCTTGTTTAGAGTTCGAATACTGGCGAGGAGAAATGTGCAGATTGCTGCCACAGCCGTGAAAACCGCACTGCAAGTACCATGTGTCGAGACAGCATTCAAAGCTATCGATGTACTGATCATGCCTGATCCAGCTACCATTATCCATGCTGCATCCGTCAGCTCCGAGAATTTGAACACGTAGGGCAGACACACCGACGATGAAAGCAGCATATAGAATCTCTCTACCGATCCGTCCAACCATCATCTGTCCTGCATCATCTACACCGTAAATCGAAGGATGATTGATTTTGAAGTGTTGGATTTGTATACTCGCCCATGTCGTTATGAGAGCGATCGCAATGAGGCAGATGATTCCAGGGATGAGACCGAGAGTGTCGAATACCGAGGGGATGGACAGCACACCCAAGCCCATCATGGTCTTGATCATGATAATCCCCGACATGATCCATCCGGTCTGACATCAACTACCATCTTCGAGGATTTCAAGTCAAAGAGTGCTTACAGATCGGAAATCAGGCCCATCTCCATTGATTTCACCAAAAACCGCATCTGTCTTTACCGTCGGCACTACTGGTTTTCCATCCTCCTCCCGTGACGCTGCCCCAATCTCGGTTTCGGCTGGAGATTCTGATCTTTTGTCAATGGCACCCATGGCGCAGTAGTATGGTGCTCTTCAACAGCTAGTCCATCTCAGCTCGAGACGACGACTCAGTCGCTAAAAGAGACGAAATTCCGAGTCGTCATCACGTGGCTCGCTTAGGGACAGCCCCAGATCTGGGGCTTGGGGTAGCATGTGGTCTAAGGCCGTGTGTACGATGAACAGCGCGGGTAGTCGCGCGTTCGGTAGAGCCGAGAACGATGTCTCAAAAATGGATAGTGAGCCGCCTGCCAGAGAGTGTCCTGACGAGGGATGATCAAAGTTGCGTCGAAATTTCTTTCCGATGATGTCACGTCTCACACCGTCAATAACCTCCACCTCCGCCATGAACCTCCACTTTTCTACCTCTCCACTCTGAATATTCCGCGGCCTTTGGATGACGCAGGCTACAATGTGGAGAGTGGAGGGTGGAGGGTAATCAATATATAACAAAACGCTGAGCGGGCGCGATCACGCTGTCTCACATAGAAACACACTTATCAAACACAATGAGCGAATCAAAAGACGTTAAATTCGAGGGATGGGGAGCATTCGACAAGACCTCTATCCAGGGGAACTTCAAGTGGTTCGAGTACGAGCCCAAGACTTTCTGCGAGGATGATATCGAGTGTACGTTCTCTGTACCTCTTTTATTGGATGATGTATTGATGATTTAGTCAAGATTCAGTACTGTGGAGTCTGTGCCAGTGACTTGCATACCGCCTCGTCCGGGTGGGGAGATATGAGCGAGATGTACCCTCAGGTCGTCGGACACGAGATCGTCGGAGAGGTCCTTCGAGTCGGCGACAAGGTCGACAAGTCGATCAAGGTTGGAGATATCGTCGGTGTCGGTGCCCAATGTGATTCTTGTCAAGATTGTGAATACTGTGACAAGGGTGAGACTTTCCGACAGGGTTGAATGATGTATCGAGCTGATTGTCAGGCAGCGAGCAATACTGTAACTCTGGTCACTGTGGTACCTATGCCGGCAAATTCTTCCGAGAGACCCCAGCCAAGGGCCAGAAGTCATATGGTGGATACGCAAACTACTGGCGAGGTCCCGCCCGATTCGTCATTCCCATTCCCGACAACCTTGACCCCGCCGAGGCTGCCCCCATGCTTTGTGGAGGTGCCACCGTCTACTCTCCTCTAGTTCAGTACGGTGCCGGAAAGACTGCCAAGGACGTCGGTGTTGTTGGTCTTGGAGGTCTCGGACATTTCGCAGTCATCTTCGCCAAGGCTTTGGGAGCAAATGTAACGGTCATCAGTCACTCTGACCACAAGAAGGAGGATGCCGAGAAGATGGGAGCAACCAACTTCATTTCCACCGGTAGTAACCCTTCTGAGGCTGTCAAGCCTCACCGACGATCTCTTGATTTGATCATCTCTACCAGTAGTACGTCGGTCTCTCTTCCCAAGTATCTCATCTGACACCATAGATCAAGCCGATATGCCATTGGCGGACTACCTCTCTCTCCTTCGACCCGGTGGTCACTTTGTCACCGTTGGAGCTCCCGAGACCGACAGTATCCCCAAGATCTCTCCTTTCGTGTTCATCATGGGTGAGTCTGCCCATTAACATGATATCAGCCTACTGACATGACAGGTAACGTCAACTTCGGAGGATCTGCCATCGGTTCCCCCACCACAACCATTCCCGAGATGTTGAAGTTTGCCGGCGACCACAAGGTCAAGGCCTGGACTAAGCGATGGGCAATGAACGACGTCAACAAGGCTATCCCCGACATGCACAAGGGTGGTGCTCGATACCGATATGTGTTGGTGAATGAGCACAACGGCGGTAAGATGCAGGCTTGAGCGTTGTTGCATCAAGTCAGTAGCAGATATCAGTTAGTAGCAGCAGTCGAGTTCGTTAGCATATGCAACGTATAGTAGCCAACACGACTCTCCACAGCACTAGGTCGTCGGTGAAGTGGTGTCTCTATAGACGTCACTTGAAGCAGGGTCCGGTCATGCGGTCATGCCAGGACAGGATTATCGAGGAGTAAAGGGAATATGTATGTCAATCGTGAGGGCTTCTACGAGATCGTAAAGTATAGGAAATTTTACATGTGATGGCTTTCGTTTTATCTAGACTATACACAACCGACCAGATCCACCTCTCTGCAATCTAATCGCAGAAACATGTCACTCTCTAGTGAAGCCCACTGTCCCCAGTGGTAGCCATGTGATCCTGACATTGACCCAACATCGACAATTGATGACTGATGTCGTGTAATCGACCAAGTACCTGATTATTCCCACTAACAAATCCCTTGATGCTGTACTTGATACCGGTATCCTCGCAGAATTCCTTGACGAGTGGCTGGAGGCTTCGGAGGTTATGTCGAGGGACCCTAGGGAACAAATGGTGGATAGCTTGGAATTGTAGACCACCGTGTAACCAATCGAGCCAGACAGGACACAAGACATCCATGGTAGTTCGTAGTTGTTTCTGAGCAAAGGACTCGTCGTCACCCATGTCGCAAGTGGGCATACCCCAGTGGGAGAGGGTGATTTGGACGTGAAGGAGCATTCCGCTCATGTGAGAGATCAAGACGAATCCGATTCGAGTGTACCAGTCGGGAAGAGTTCGCCATACGAGCAAGTAGCCGAACAGAGTCCAGTAACAGCACATGGCGGCGATCTCGGCGGGTCGAGTCCACGCAGCAGCTCCGAGTGGTCGAGATCGAGGAGAGAGGAGGTGACACCAACTGAGGATGTAAAGGTTGAATCGAGCGATAGCCATGACGGGGTAGTAGGCGTATTTCTGATATGGGATCAAGACTGTACAAGCTTTGTCCCAGACGAAGGTAAAGTTGTAGTATGTTGATTTGACGTCGCTGAACTGAGAGGGACATGTGGCGAAAAGGGGAGTGTTTTGGATATCGGGATCGTGTTCAGGCGAATTGGTGACGAGGTGATGAACGTTGTGCGAAGATTTCCACCATCCAATACTCAATCCACAGCAGAAGTCGGCGATAAAGATTCCAATCATCGTATCGGGAATGAACTTCCCAGTGATTCCTCGGTGACCAGCATCGTGGGCGGTGAACATAATCTGTTGCCAGAAACAAGCGAGAAAGACGGCAGAGGTAAAGTACCATTCTTTGTTGAGGGTGAAGAGGAACAGTCCAAAGATGGTAGAGTATCGGGCGAGTTCTCGAACATAGTTCATGTAATTGCACTTGTAGTATCCTTCGGTTTGGACTTTTTGGTGAAGAGCGTAGTACTTGGCAGTGATGGTGCTTTGGGTGTCGGCGTCGGGACTTGGGTATTTAGCGAGACATTCCTCGACTTCGGCATCCATTGCGTCTTGGATGTGGTCGTCTCGGGATTTGACAGACGTGTTGGAGAGGGTAGAAGATGGGACGCGTAGTAGTTCGGATCCTATAGCGATGGAGGATTCGGGATCGCTCACTCGTCGTCGACAAGTGTTGCCAGATTCTTCCTTCCGTAGCTCTTCCTTCTCATCCACTTGTTCCACATGCTCCACAGTGACCTTGATATCCCCTGAGACATCCTCCTTGGAGATTGAACTCTTTTCTAATCCAACGTCGAACGCTCGGAAGGTGCCGCCTCGGATGGGAGGTCTGAAGTTTCGCCAAGGGTAGTCTATTCGACCTATTCGGTAGGCAGTCATGGTCTTGAGAGTCTTTGCCGTGTGATAGCTATCGTGTCAGCTGATGTCGATACCTGACAAAGTGATAAGGGGTAAGTGGTATGGTGAATAGATGTGTAGGATGGAGAGTAAGAAGTGAAGGGGGAACTCACGCAGCGATCTCGGAGGAGGCATCGACACCGACCATCTGCATCAAAGGCAGTTTTCCTCCAGGGTGCTTCTCCATCCATGAATCTAGCTTCAAGACCTGCTGTTCAAAGATGACAATAGTATGACCCCGAGCAATCAATCCCTCCACGTTCCTTCGCGACATGATTTGATTTCGGTCCATTTTTGAAGTGATCGTCGCGTTAAAAGTGGGGGCGAGCGTGACGTGATGAAATTGACCCTGTTGTAAGGAGATCTAGTCGTAAAACCGTCGAGTGTAATTATAAGATGACTGTTTGAAAGAATAAAAATCGGATATAAGAGAGATAAAGGTGGGGATGAGCTCGAGCACCGCAAATCAAGTCCAGACATGGCTCGAGCGTTTGCTTGGACCGCTAATTGAGGGATGCGCGATATAATCTCGGAACAAGTCAATGTTCCTTTCCATCGGTAATCCCTGTGTCTGTCCTTTGTTCTACCCCTCTCTCCCCGGCCCTGCATTTGCGGTGATCTTAATTTCCCCTTGATCTCACCCATGCGTCCAAAGTCGAACGAGATTGTGATAGCGGTGGAGCTGTTGAAAGTCTAGACTTAGGGGTGGGGTGGAAAGACATGGTGTATGTTAATTACTGGGGTCATCATTTCGGTGAGTTGAATTCATTGTTGTGGAGTTGATTTCAACCCTACAAAGGGGTCAGAGGAGAACAAGCAATAAAGGACGGTGCGCAGATCAAGGTTCAATACTTTACCCGGGGATTCACCTGATGGGGGAAATCGATTGATTACTTCAGGGGTAAGAAAGGACGATCATCCAGGGTTAATTGAAATTCAGGGTCAGGTACAAGGGGGTGCCACTTTTTTCTGACGCGTCGGTAAGCGCGTTGGCTGGTGATTGGCCAATCGCTTAAAGTGACTGCGTCCCGACGAACGCTAGTCTAGCCGAGTCACGCTCCGCGCTGCGCCATGGGAGTCCGCAATTACCGGGAAGTCATCCGAACAAGCGGGGCATCCCCGATGCCGGTGTTTTCACGGCCTCCCCGACGTCGATGACCGGAACGGACTCCAGACGCGTAGAGTCCTTTGGGTGTGTGTGTGTGTGTGTCTTTTTTGCAGTTCGTGCAGCGACGCGGGCATCGATCGGGGTATAGCCGAATGTTGACAGCGGGGAGATGCCTCCGAGACAAGCGAACATGCTGGAGATATAGAGCTGTAGTCTTTAGATGTCATGTCATGTCTATTATAATGTGGTATGTTTGTCTATAGTGGGAACATGTCCCGGAGCTTACTTCTCGGCGTCGCCCTTGTTCTTGGCCTGAGCAGCCTGCCTCATCTGCTGACCAAGGTCATCGGCTTCTCGACCGTGCTTTGAGAGTCGTCGAACCTGTCGACCCTTGAGGTAGAAGAAGCTAAGTCGTCAGTTACATCAAACTGTCGGAGATTCAATGGACTTACATGGGTAGAGGCGCACATAGAAGGGCTAGGAAGGCAATGAGCGTACAAGCCCAATTGACGCCTAGGTTTTGGAACATTGGCGAGACAAAGAGTGGGAAGCCGACACCGAATAATGATCGGAGAACAGAGTTGGCTGCGAGGACGGACGCGGCGTGGAGGAGGTACGAGTCGATGAGGTAGTTGAAACAACTAAGGAAGACGAGCACCATTCCGCAACCGAAAGGAGCGGAACATATGATGGGCGCGATCCAGTGTATACGAGCAGGCGCAGCGGTCCAAGCGAACGAAAAGAGGCCGATTGGGAGCAAGATACCGCCAATGATGGCCGGAGGGAGACGCTGTTCTGCTGGTAGCCAACCACCTTCTGCCTTGAGTTTCCTGCTGTATCTTGGGTTCTCGTAGAAAATCGTATAGGCCAAAGCGATCATGAAACCGACCAGAACACCGAGGAACGCCAATCCACCGACACCAGGTGACCATCCTCGCTGCTGCTGGAAGACGATGGGGAAGGCACCGAATAGCATCTTTGGATCGTCAGCGTCATATACACTGATTGGAATCATGACTCACGTAAAGAGTGGCATATACGATGGCCAAGTAAAGAGAGAGCAGGAAGACGATAGGTTCCTTGAACAACAAGACCCAAGGTCGACCGAGAGCGGTCTTGAAGAGCTGCCCGATTTCCACCTTCTTGTCCTTCTCGAATTTGCTTCGGTAAGCCCGTCCAGTCGCCTTGCTAAGGGTTTCGGCACGCTGTCGAAGTAGCACAGAGGCGTAAGTCTCGGGGATAAAGAGAGCTCCGATGACAGTCAAAATAGCAGTGAAGATTGCAATAAGAGCTGCAACCCATCGCCATCCTCCAGATTCGCCCAGAAATCCTCCGACCTAGGCTTTGTCAGCCGCAATATTTCGCTGCATAACACAGAGGACTTACGATGGGTCCTACGGCGGGGCCAAGGAAAGGTGCGGCCGCGAAAATAGCCATGCCGAGTCCTCGCTCCCCAGCGTCTAGAAGATCCGAGACCGTTCCACCTGCATTGGTCAAGGGAGACGATCCAGCAGTTCCAGCGAGGAATCGCAGAATGATGAGTGTCCAGATGTTTTGGGATGCGATAACACCACCATTGAAGATGGTGAATAGAATGTATGTGCCGATAAAGAGTTTACGTCGTCCAAGGACTTCGGACATAGGTGCCCAGAGCAAGGGACCAACGACAAAACCAAGCACGAAACCTAACACAAAGTCAGTCTCGAGACCCATGATATTGGGGTGGGAGGCTTACCCGATGTCACCAACACGTATACCTGGGTTGCGTATGCGCCGAAAGTCTCTTGAATAGACCTCGTGGCGGCAGAGCTGCTGTTCAGCCATGATGAGGAACGAGATTTGAATGACTTACAGAGTTGATGATGCCATGGCCACCGCGAGAGTAGAGACAGCGACAAGCATAATGACAGACCACTTGTACGTTTTGCCCCAGGTCATGGGGTTTTCGGCATCTCCTTCGGGAATCCAGTCGACAATGAATGGCTTTTCATCTGTGCCCTCTCCGTCGTACTTGTAATCCCTAATCTGCTCCCAAGGGGTGACGTATCGACGCCATGGTCGCTTTTTTAGGGTGTGATCCGTATTGTCGTGCAGGGTCGGCGTGTCAGAAGCCGATCTCTGTCGTCCGGAGGATTGAGCACTGAGCGACATTACTTCGGTATGGAAGTGATCGATTCGATGCTAGACAAAAGGTGGGAAAAATGATGAATACCGACGATGGGACTTCGATCAACAGATATATGTAGTTCCTGGGCGCCGGAGACGAAGCTAAAAATGGAGTTTTGCAGTATACGTGTGCCGGTTCCAGCGGATTCAGCTTTCTGTCATTACGCGAAACATATGAGTCAGAAGCGGGTATGACCGACGGGCACGCGCGTCATTCTAATTTGATCATCAATTCGTCCAGCTATTACACCTGCACGAAACATACATGGAATTAGTCAAATAAGTTGACCGTCCTCACCCGACAAGCCAATTCAAGAATTCCATAAATCATATCGTACCATACAAAATGGGACAACTACTGTCTCACGCGACACTCGTCAATCCTTAGAGATACCTTCCGCTTGCTCTCGAATCCTTCTGCCTTGTTCCGCATGTGCATCCTTCTCGAACAAGAATGCCAATTCCTCGATCGACTTGTTCACGGTCTCTGGGAACAGGAAATAGATGAAAACGATCTCAAACCCGATGAATACGCAATAGCTGGTGAGATACTTCCAGCCAGCCTGCTGCATACCAATAGGGTTGACAAAGGTGTTGAGGAATAAACCAGCTCTGGAGAACCACTGGAATACTGCCGCTCCTCGTGTTCGGATTCGGTAGGGGAACAATTCGGGGAGGTACGCGTAGGTAAGGGCGTTGAAAGCCATATTATAACATGGTTGATAAAGGAAGATAAGGGTGACGACGAGGCCTGACCAGACTCGATCTCCTGTTTCGGCAAATCGAGCCGAGAAGGCGGTCCATAGGACGAACACCACGAGGATTAACGAAGTACATAGGAGATAGACTTTTCTTCGCGGGAACCGAGTTGAGAAGAAAGCGATGGTGAAAGCGGTGATGGCACCCCAAAGCGTTATGCCGAGATTAATCGATTGCTTGGTCAAGGCATCGGTAATGCCGACATTGGTGAGGATAGGCGACAGGTAGTACGAAATCAGCCCATTGCCGGACCACTGCGTAGCCAGGCCTAGGAAAGCAGCTATCGCGACTCGCTTTCGATCACCAGGGGTCTTCAATAGCGATCTCCAGCTTTGCTTGGCGAGACTTTTCTCCAGCGCAAGAGTCTGCTGGATCTGGGCATATTCTACCCGTGCGACCTCCGAATGTTCGTCACCTTCGGCATGGTAGGTAATGAGGATACGGAGAGCTTCTTCGTGCTTGCCATTTGCGATCAGCCATCGAGGCGACTCGGCTACTTGTTAGTACTTTCCAGAAGTCTGACAGATACGTTCATGTATGGTACTTACGGATCAGGAATATGAAACAAAAAGATATCAATGCCGGCAGGACTTGTACGAGACTAGGTACTCTCCATGCCCATTCTGATGCCATCCTGAAAGTCCCGATGGTGACGATAGCCGCTAGAGCCGAGCCTAATCTCAGTAACTCCAGCTGTGAGGAAATAACATCACTTACCGGTGAAGAAGAAAGCATTGAATAAAGAACCGAGTCGCGCTCGCTCCTTGGGATGGGCAAGCTCTGTTGGTTATCAGCCTAGACTACACTGGCATGTGGCGAATCAAACCTACCACTGATCAAGCTCGAGGCCCCTACAATCGCAGGCGTGATACCGACACCTATAATGGCTCGCGAAACCATAAACATCGCCGTATTTTGGGCCGCAGTTTCTGGTCGAGTGTCAGCTATGCTATCGATGTGAATAAAAATACTCACGAAGAATGGCTCCGATCATGATCACTACACATCCCAATTGGGTACATCGTCGACGACCGAATCTGTCTGCAACAAACGGGACGATGGGCACAGAAGCAATGGCCTAAGAACCTGTCAGCATCTATATAAAGAGACAATGTATCGGGTGACTCACTCCAAGTGCATACATCGAGCCAATGAGGCCTAGAGTTGTGCCTTTCGGGCTACCGAAATCTATCGAGTCAACGTCTAAACGCGCTACGCCATCGAGGCTTGACTTACACTGGTTCCATCTCGGAACAGCCTGTAGCCCATTCACGACTGAAGCGTCGTAGCCGGATGTGGTCTCGATACAGAGTACACTTCCAATGAAAAGCAGGTACAATTTGCGTAGATTCTTTTTGCGATACCAAGGGACACTGTCTTGGGCTACCAGAGTGGAAAGCATGTCATCTACCGGGGTACCCAGGACGGTGTCGTGGATGGTCTCGACATGATCTTGGTCATCATACTGAGGTTTGTCGTTGATGTCCGCCATTGCAGTCGATGAGAATTCCCGTTCAGATAGTTGAAAGCTTCTTGGGCGGAATAGTGGAGGCGATGATCTATATAGTGTACGCAACTGCAGTTCGCCGGAAAGAGGCCGGAGGTTGGGCTCCACAAGGCCTCCACTATTGCCGTTTGGGGATTTTACCGGCGACTTGTCCGGCGTCCTAACGCCTGACAAACCGGTGTCTGGGACTAGTTGATCCGTAGTGGATTGGTAAAGCTTACCATCGGTGGAGCCTGCCATCGGTGCTTTACCGACTGACCTTCTACCTGTGCGACTCAACAATATGACCACCTCCATTACCACCACTGTTACCACCAACGACAATGGCAGTGCCCCCCGACTGCACTTGCAGGGCGTATCCGACCCAAGCTCGAGTCAAACCACCAACACTCATAAGCAGGATCTCAACGACAACCCTTTCCAGCGTGTCTGGCGAGGCGACCGTGCGGGCACCATCAAAATGCCCGGTGTCCCGACATTCGACGACAAACACGAAGAGAGGAAGTGGCTCAAGGAACATATAGCTGGATGTTTCCGCTATTGGGGTAAGCTGGGATTCGGGGAGGGCACAGCTGGTCATATCACCGTTCGCGACTCAGTTTTGACAGATCATTACTGGATGAACCCATTTGGTATGCACTTCTCCTTAATCAAGGTATGTTTTCCCCAACGACACACGAATGTCGAGATACTGACTACGGTTTAGGCTTCTGATCTAGTACTAGTCGGTCCCGATGGCTATGTCACAGAGCACGGCGCTCAGCTACCAGTCAATGAGGCAGGCTATGTCATTCATCATACGCTCCATCAAGCTCGACCCGATGCTGTAGCCGCCGCCCATTGTCATAGCTTATACGGACGGACCTGGGCCTCGTTTGGCAAGCCAATCGATATCATGCAGCAAGACGCTTGTCTGTTCCACGACAATTTGTCCGTATATTCAAATTATGGGGGTATAGTCCTCAGCAACCAAGAAGGCAAAAACATTGCCAACGCCCTCGGTCCCAAGAATCAAGCTGTGATCATGCAGAATCATGGACTGCTGACTCGTACGTTTATCACCAACCAAGTTTTTTCGGAGGCTAATATTTAGTCGGGAGAACGGTCGACGAGTGTATTTATCTCTTTTGCGTGTTGGAAAAGATATGTCAGCAGCAACTGCTAGTCGAAGCGGCCGCCGCAAACGGCCTACAGAAGTCGATAATCGCACCCGAAGACGCTGCTTACACTAAGGAGAGCAACGGCTACTGGGAGACCGTCTACAATAATGTACGTGTATGAGGTGGAATCTACCTGACTTTTCAGTTTCAGCCAGAATACGAGCTGTTGAAAAAGGAGTCTGGAGGCGATTTCCTTGAGTGATTTGTAGACCACGATGATGTCTTTGATTAACATAGCTCCATGTTGTGATGCATTTCTTAGCCGTACAGCTCTAGATACTGTCAAGACTACGTCAGCACGAGCCCAATTTCTGAGTGGAAGACAAGAATGCCGCACTACTGACCATGTATCACCATTCATACCCAAGCCGCTGACAAAGAAAAGGTATGTTACCGCCGGGCTTGTACTGCCAATCATACTGAGGCGCTGGCTAAAACAAAGCTATTGCATTGGATCTCTCATATGTACAGTACTGTGTGACTATGTATGATAATTCCATCTCTCAACCACCCATCAAGCAGTTAATCCCATTGCCCTTAGTGCCAACGGGGATGAGATGTCATCCTTAGTAGCGTGCATGGCGTAATCGAGCTCGGTTCGACCTTGAGGGAAATCTGGGGGAGGACGACCCTCAATAAAGGCTTGCGCTTGTCTCGCCACGTATTCGTCATTCTGTGGGCATTTCGGTACTG
Organism: Vishniacozyma victoriae; assembly: GCA_017654735.1. Taxonomy (NCBI): domain Eukaryota; kingdom Fungi; phylum Basidiomycota; class Tremellomycetes; order Tremellales; family Bulleribasidiaceae; genus Vishniacozyma; species Vishniacozyma victoriae. The sequence goes on from JADPYG010000004.1 coordinate 354,061, forward strand.
CCGGGATGTACATGACCGAAGAGTCCGCTTTACCGTTGTGCTCCTTTTCTACAGCGTGAACGACGTCGGCCTGCCAAAACACCATATCACCAGGTTTGACGTGTGGGACAGAGATCATCGCGTCTTCTAATCGTAGATGGGGGTGGGTCTCCGGAGAGAACTCGAACGGACGAACGCCGCCGGATGCTCCGGCTGATGCTCCTGTAGCAACTCCGTGGAATTCTGGGTTCGAAATATCTTTGGATCAGTACTCAGCCTCATGAAGTGCAGCAAGAGACTCACCATATCGCCAATTGTCTGCGTTCAGGGCCTCCGGATGATCTGGCGGAACAGTGGGGGTGAAGAATGGTCTGAGCATGATGTAGGCAGTACTCAGAAGAATATCGGGAAAAACCTTGAGCGTGCCTTCGCCAGGACCGGTGTCGCTGACAGCTAGCCAGCCTTGAAAGGTTCGGAAGATGCTAGCCTGGTTGGGCTGTCCCTCGGTGGAAGTCGTAGCGCCTATTCGACCTTTGAGATGGTACGGATTGTGAGATCGCCAGTGGCCTTGAAAGATACTCTCAAAGGCTTTACGGAAAGTCGAGTCTCGCCACCTCTCGATGGCCCCTCCATCCATATGGGGAGGATGAGCTCCCCACGCAAAACCCGGCTGTCGCATACGGAATCGGTCAACATACGTCAATGGATGATTCAGATCCACTGGTTCGGCATCCGAGGAGTGCGTATATAGGTTGTTGCACCATGTCTGAGCCTTCAATACATTCGGATGCGCTCGTGCCGCTACCTGAGGCTTGGTATAAAAGATCTGAAAGTATTGCGGATTGTTCGCAGGGGTTCCTTCGGCATTCGGGTTTGCAGCGATCCACTGACGAAGCTCGTCCCGCCATCCAGACGCCTCAGATCTCGGTACAACGTTACGTAGGACGAATGTTCCCCTTCGTCTGAGCTGGTCTAGCCCATCGCTAGTGATCTCCTGAATGTCGTTAAATTCGATGATAGGGACATAGTCAGGACCGGCTTTGGCGATATCGTTCGTGACGATAGCGAGCTCGCGAAGAATCTCTTGCCACGATCGAGTAGCTTGGGCTTCGAAATCGGGATAGGTGCGAGCGAGCTCTTGCTTGAGCTTGAGTAGTGATTGGATGCTTTCAGACATTTGATGTTGGATATACTACACAATGAAGGCAGTCACGATATGACGCTTATAACCGAAAGAGCGATCAGAAGTCACCGCTCAAGACGCCGGGTTGCCGGTAAGACCGGCCCGCGACGCGGTGATCGGCTGTCGGTGATTCAATTAAGTTAGTGATGCCACAAGTTGATTGGTATAGCTTCTACACCTCGCACCGGCAAGATGGCTCCTCAAATTCTAGTAATGGGTGAGCAAAGATCAGACGTGTGTCTCGTGGCTAATTCATCCACAGGTCAGCTCTATTGGGCGGAGGAGGACTGTGATGTGTTGTTCACGGACATCGCAGAGGTCGTCGTGAGTGGATATTGTAACACTGGTGCTGATAGACAGAAAATGGAGTCTATATCCAGGGCTCAATTGTTCAACGACCTAAAGCCTGGTGGCCGATATTGTAATATTGTCGGAGTCTATCACGAGCATCTTTCGGCCGAGCTGGTCGGGCAGCCTGATCGCGAGATGATGGAAGCCTTACCGCAGTCTTGCAAGTGGTTCGCCCATAAAGGTGCAGGATATGACTCCGTCGATGTAGCTGCCGCCAAGAGTAAAGGTAAGCGATCCGATGCAAACGTTGCTAAATCATCCCAGGAGTGGTCGTGTCCAATACCCCTGGCGCTGTGGACGAGGCTACGGCAACAACGGCGGTTTACCTTCTCATCGCGACCATGCGTCGCTTCAGTGAGTGCGAAGCCCATCTTCGAGCAGGCGGATTCGGTCCTCTTAGACAGGTCGAAGCTGGAGCGCAAGACTTGAGCGGGAAGACTATCGGCATTCTGGGAATGGGAGGCATCGGATCAACATTTGCGAATTTCATTCGCCCTTTCGGCATGAAGATGCTGTATCATAACCGCCGAGAAAGTAGTGCCGCACCATCAGACGTCTATTACATCTCGGATTTGTACGATATGTTGCGACAAGTCGACGTTTTGTTGGTCAGTATACCCCTGAATGACGCAACTCGCGGATTCATAGGAGCAAAAGAGATTAGAACCATGAAGAAGGGTTCCATCATCGTCAATACTGCGCGTGGACCAGTCATCGATGAAGAAGCAATGATCACAGCTTTGGAAGATGGGCATGTGAGTCCTACCCGTCTTGTTACATGAAGCCCAAGTTGAACAGTAGTTGGGGTCGGTGGGTCTTGACGTATTCGTGAAGGAACCACAAGTGGATTCTCGATTGATCGCTATGCCGCATGTGACCCTGCTGCCTCATGTCGGAACGGAGAATCGCGATGCAAGGCGCAAAATGGAGGCTCTGGCTCTCACGAATTTAAGGGATTATATAGTCTCGGGCAAGGGCGGCAACCCTGTACCTGAATGCTTGTAGCTAGGACCCGATGCATTTATCCGGGCTCCACGTGTATTTCACTACACCATGCATTGTCAGGACTCTCGGATGCTTGCGTCGTTAAACATGAATCACCTACCTGTATTTGGCGACTACACCGCAGCAAGGGAGTCGGCATCGTCTGCTGCCAATTCGATACCCAGTACATCGATCGCTTCAGGCCCGGCACAAACCAGCAATGGAGCCGTGGTCGCGTGTACATTATGTCGGCGATGCAAAGCGAAATGCGTCAAACCTGATCCGGGTGATCTCCAATGCGAGAGGTGCAAGGCAGCGGGATGTGCCTGTGTCTTTGAACAGCACAGACGGGGTCGTAAACGGTAAGCACAAGGTCTCAGAGGGACCCGCTGACATAATCAGGATCAGAGGGCTTGATCTACCTCGAGCAGATGTGACAGTCATCAGACAAGACAATGAAGTGGCAGACACATCCGCAGACATAGGCCGTTCAGTATTTCCAATTTCTTCGCTTCGCCCACACGCACCAGAGATCGGAACTACCGCAGACGCCGTGTATTTTGACGTCGAGATAGATGAGGATAGAGATATTAGTCCAAGTCTGGATCCGGCTCAGCACACTGCAAATCCCCTTCCCTTCATCTCGCGTGCGGATCGACCGTTCTCTCTTCGAACACTTCTGGACTCGTCGGTGCGACCCAGACACGGCCCAAAGAGGCCGCGAATTCTCAATGACGATCTGGTGACGCGGGGCGTGTTGTCGTTGAGTACGGCGACGCGCTTGTTTCAATTGTAGGTTCATTGCTTCGAATATTGCTCACGCAGCAGCTTCATGGAGACACTAAATCCGATCATCATGCTCTTGGATCCTGAGCTGCACACCTTTGACTACATTCGCGATAGAAGCGTCTTCCTGTAAGGTACGGTGTATCGGGTGTGAGCTGATCGGTAGATTTACAGCGATATTGCATGCTGCGGCCCGTTTTGTTGCTCCCGCGCTCGATCAGAGAATAGCCGACGCTGTACAGGCGTGCTCTATCCAAGCAATCATCGGCAGTCAGCGATCCATTGAGACGGTCCAAAGCTGGATGGTGGTCAGTCCACTCGACGGGCAGGGGCAGAGGGGCGCTGAACGTCAGATGTACTTCTGGAAGGCCCCTAGCGACGACCGCGGATGGACCTATGTTGGTCTGCTTTGCCGCCTAGCGGTCGAGATAGGCCTAGATAGGACGACAATGTCGGATCGCCCTGGTTCGAGCGTCCGCGAGCTTAGGGAGCAACGCAATCGCATACGGACCTGGATGCTGTGAGTGACGGTCTTGACGGGGCTGGGCTGAGTATAGCGCATTCATGATGGATCGCGCTTTGTCTTCCACCACCGGCCGAGGTATGTCTCGTACTACCGGATCCCGATGTTGTTGCTGACGTTGCGGATTGGTGCATTCGTGGGCACGACCCCATCATCCGCGACGCAAGGACTTTCTCCGATCACCCTTTGCGTATGCATGGTGATGCAGTGATTGCAGGTTTCACCGAGCTCCGTCGCCTAGCTGTGAGTCGCCGCGAGTCATTGACATACTTCTAATCTGCAGTGCTCCGCCATGGATCAATTTGGTGCGGTTCAGATTCCCTTTGGCCGCGTGAAAGGTCCCGCAATCGCCCGGGATCTGCTGAGTAAGTCGAGAACAGTGTTGCAGACAAGTGACCCAATGGGCTGATCAGAATAGCAATCAAGTCTGTCGACCCTCTACTTGTCCGTAATGTTAACACTGACGGCCGTAGCTACGATCTGGACGAGTGGAGAAGATTCTGGGAAAGCGAAATATCCAGAAATCGCTCACCCGATCGATATTGGGCGTATCTTCGCTTCTTCGAGCTTCATGTGGGTTACTGCTTGTCTCCACCGCTATCATGACCCTCGTGCTCTTGGCGGGTTGATGGCCGAAGGAGGAGCGGGATCTGAGCGTCGGGAGGATCTCATGTGGTGTTGTCATGATGGCTAACGACTACTGAATTGTCTGCAGCTGATATCGTAGGTCCGCCTGACCCTCAATAGCTATGCGATCGACACAGTCGCCCTACTCAGGCCGCAGGCAGTACAAGACAGACCCGGTCACCAGCATTCATCCGCCGAACAGGATTGTTACGAGATCGCCATGGAGAACCTCGTCCAACTCCAGAGAATACGTGATCTAGACGCATCCATACTGCAGCACGCCCAGGATAGTATCTCGGTGATGGTGGCTTGTGAGTAAAAGATAGGGCACTAGGCGAAAGCTGACCGCTGCAGATGCTGCTTGCTTTCTCCGATTTGTAAGGAAGAATTGCGTTCATGGTGGCTGAATACGGTAGCTCGTCAACAGTCACCGCATCGGAGAATCCCAGCGTGAACTAGCCGCCGGGCTGATCGAATCGACGTCGCAGATGTTCAAGACTGCCAGTCAAGATCGGCAGACCACTGCAGCATTACAAGCCGATTTTCTGGGAAGCCTGTTTGCTGACCAAGATCTCCATGTTCGGTCTAACAACTCGACAATATCAAATCAACAAAGAGAAACCGCAAACGTACATACCCGACCATACGAACGGCACATGGCGCCAAGTCACGACAGCCGCCCTTCCACAAACGTCACCGGGCCAAATCTCGATTTTACCGATTTCGAGTCTTGGCTCTCTGACTTCGAATCGAGCACTCTCCCAGAATTGAACACCTTGATCCCTTCAGACACACCCGCGATGGGCCAGCCGATGGAACAATTCGACGAGGCAAATATGCCCAGCTTGGCAAATACGGACTGGGATGCGGTGAGTGACATCGCGGTTTGCTATCTGACAAGCCAGATTTTCCTCTCTTGGCTAAACCCGGAGGGCCAAAATTGACCGGTCGGCTATCGGCAGTCCTTATCTAGTGCAACACAGCCCATTGCTGGCATATCATGGATGTGAGATTCCTAAGTTTCTGCAGATGCTTGTACTCTTCATACAGCTCTTGTATGACTATAACGTATGCCTGAATCCCGGTGCCAGGCCACGCGAGACCTCGACATCCACCTCCTCAATCTTCGCCAGTCGACGGTTTGTAAGACGGTACTGGAAGTGCTGGAGTATGCTGACGGCAAGAGCAAATGACAAGAGCCCCACACAGACTATGAATCCTCGTCTGTACAGTGGAGCGTCGTCTCCTCTCAGCAACTGGGATCCCACTAGACCTCCCGAGTTGGCTGCCATGATGACTGACATCAATCGCTGACACATGACGATTTTACAAAGCACTCACACATGGCCATGGCGATAGATCGTTCTTGCGGTGTTCGGCAGTTGAGGGACAGCCAGGTCGCGTTGACGGGCTATTTGTCAGCTATCGCTCTGCAGCAATGCAAGGGTAAGACATACGTGGAATCCAGAATTGAAACCTCGCGCCATGACTTGGAGTCCGTACTTCAACCATCGATTCGAGGAGAGCGACTTTTGCTGAAAGGCTATCCAAAAGATTGTCGACAAGGCCAGAGCGAAGATGACAAGAGGACCTCGTAAACGGAATCGATCACTCGAATAGCCGTATACCAGCGTGAGGACAAGCAGTGTCCAACCAGCCACTGATGAAAGAGCATTGGCAGTGAGAGCTGGTGATCAACGTCTGGCCGGGAAGACTACACGCGACTTACCATCGAAGTTGAAACCTCTTATCAAGGTGGGTCCGTATCTGTTTTTTTCAGCCATGCTCATCTTTTTGACCTTACGTTCCAAGAGCAGAGGTAGGAGCAATATAAGCGATAGCCATCAGGACATGTGGCCATATTCGCCCATTGCCCAAAGTTCCAAACACCTCTTTCATCGCCAGACGCCGAGACGAGTCCGATTTGGCTTGATCATCCACGATGACACGATGGGCGAGGATCCGCTCTTCTCGCTCTGTGAAATATCGAATCGGGATGAATAGTGGTCGAGGCCTAAGTGGGGAACCAGGTAGGAATGCAATGAGCAAGCATGAGACGAAGAGTGCCATCGACCCCTCGACGAGCATCAACCATTGCCAACCGTGATACTGAGGATACTTGGTGCCGAGCGGCAATATTCCATACGCCAACAGTCCAGAGGTGGCCGATGCGAGGGTGTTGCCAAGAAAGAAGACTGCTGTCACGGTAGCGAGCTCGGACCGCTTGTAGTAGGTCGATAACGTGTACAAGGCGCCTGGAATGAAGCCGCATTCGGTGATACCGAGGAGAATCCTCGTGACCAAGAACGAGGCGTAGTCGTGTTGGAACGCTTGACATGTCGCGACGAGACCGAAAGCCATGACCTGAACGCTGATCCAGATCTACAAGTCAATGTGGGCAGCTGTATGATAGGTGATCTGGTGCCCACCTGTGGTCCAATCCACTGCAACACATACTGAGACGGCAGCTCTCCCAGGATGATGCCCACGAACAAGAGTGCCTGACCAGTGTTGAACTGGTCCTGGGTGATCCCGACTTTCTTCAAGAATCCGTCGGTCAACGCATTCGAGATATTACCTCTTTCGAGTTGGAACACATAAAAGCCGAGAAACAACAGAGGAAGGACAGTGAGGTTCAGCTTCAATCGGACTCGCTTCTCTTCGGCTTCGGTATAGGAGAAGTCGATCTCACTGATCGAGTCGAGGGGCGTGGTAGCAAAGCTCGAGTCCTTCTCGTCTGGACTACTGGGAGGATGTGGAACTGACATCTTGTGAGTTTGGCGCTGGGATTATTCTGAATTTTCGGGAATGTGGCTGGCTTTATGCCACCATCGACCAAGGGACGACATATCACGTATCAAGTCCTGTATTCCAAATAGTTCAGATATCACAAACAGATACTCCGCCGACCGCACCTTCCATCTTGGACTGCGGCAAAGACGGCGCCGAACGAGAGGGCACAGACGATATGTCGCGACCATGTCGTGCTAATTACCATGAATCAGCGCAAATTGCGCAATCTTCGGTCATCTCCGGGGAATATTCTTTGATAACAAGACCGGATGATATCCGCCGAGGGTTCCTTCCAGTCATCATTTCACTTTCTCGGACATCATGAGCAGGCCAAACTTTTTGATCGTAGGTGATGAGTAACGTGTTCCAACTGATATAAAGAGATCGTCGCCGATGACCTCGGTTTCAGCGATATCGGTTCCTTCGGTTCGGAGGTGAGTACTTTGTCATCAGTGAAACGGTGCATAAGCTGACCTTGACAGATCGCGACACCCAACCTCGACAAGCTTGCTGCTCGTGGGATCAGGCAGACCGGATTCCACACTGCTTCAGCATGTAGTCCCACAAGGTTAGTCAAACAACAAAGCTGCTCCGAAGACGTGCTAACTACACAGGTCAATGTTGATGAGTGGAACCGATAATCACTTGTTAGTGGCCTGGAATAGGGAGTTGGCTGAGGACTGACGACTAGGGCCGGTTTGGGTCAGATGGCAGAGACTATCAATCGGGACCCCTTCTATCAGGACCGTCCAGGATACGAAGGAATGTTGAACGAAGTGGGTCGCAGAGGCCTCGCGAGGCGATCCGACAGTATTCCGCTCTGACCCATTAGCGAGTTGCTGCCCTCCGCAAGATCTTGAGTGACGCTGGATACGAGACTATCATGTCCGGTGAGTGATTTATTCTCTAGGTCAACCTCTGGCTTACTTTGCAGGAAAGTGGCATCTAGGTCTGCCACCCAAAGCACAACCTCATGCGAGAGGATTTCAGAAAGTCTTTGCTTTGCTGCCCGGGGCTGGTAATCACTGTGAGGCGATCGCAATCGTCGAGACTTTGTTGTTGATCTGCAGACCTGTATGAGCCTTTCCTGGACGATAATACACCTGCCATGAGGTTGCTACCTCCTCTATACGTTGAGAATGAGAAGCCCATCTCCCACAAAGATATTCCTGGGCCATTTTACTCGTCGACATACTTCACCGACCGAATGCTCGGATTCTTGGAGGACAGAAACAAGGAGAAACCATTCTTCTCGTACCTACCTTTCACAGCTCCACATTGTAGGTCGTTCACCAAGAGGGACAGTGACTAATCTCTTAGGGCCCCGACAAGCACCCGAAGAAGAGGTTGCGAAATACAAAGGGCAGTATGATGCTGGTCCGGAAGCTCTCCGGCTTGAGCGATTGCAGCGGCTCAAGAAGGCTGGTCTGATCGGTGAAGAGGTTCGTCTGATTTCTACAGACAATGGCCAGGAACTAATATTAGGTCAGAGCGCACCCCATGATGAACGCATACGGCACTCAGAACTGGGACAATATGAGTGCAGAGGAGCGAGCCATTAGTGCCCGAAAGATGGAGGTATGCCCCATTCTTTCTTAATCTTGTCCATAGTAGCTGATCACCTGGTTTATGCGGCAATGGTCACAGTAATGGACAAGGAGATTGGACGTGTGATCGATCATTTGGAGAGGGCGGGCGAGCTGGACAACACTTTCGTCTTCTTCTCGAGTGATAACGGAGCGGAAGGGGCCCTGTGAGTATCTAAAAATTCTGCAACTCTAGATATACTGACGGAGAGACTGGAAGCGATCCCGATCATGGGAGAAGCTATCACTAAAACGATCGAGAGATTCTTTGACAACAGCCTGGAGAACATCGGTCGAGGAAATTCCTGGACATACTTGGGACCACAGTGGGCTCAAGCAGCTACTGCTCCATCTCGAATGTACAAGAGTATGACAAACTCCGTCTAACTCTAGCTAACGGCCACAGCTTGGTCGACGGAAGGTGGCATCCGATGTCCAAGTATCGTCGCATTCCCCAAGTTTGGTCCAGAGGGTCATGGGGTCATCAAGCATGACTTAACGACCGTGATGGATATTCTGCTCACGGTCGTGCGTATCCCCCTCCCATGTTCCTGAACCAAGCTCACCACCAGCTTGATCTCGCTCAAGTTCCGCATCCTGGGAAAACCTTCCGGGGCCGTGATGTCCTTGTTCCCAGAGGGAAATCATGGGCGCCTTGGCTTGCTGGTCAAGCTTCGGAGGTACACGACGCCAACGCCATCCACGGATGGGAGTGTTCGTCTTTCTTATTCCTATTCGAAGACAGCTGATAAGTAGTGTTTGGCCAAGCGGCTATCCGCCAGGGATCTTGGAAAGCTGTATGGTTGCCCCCACCCACGGGAAACGACAAGTGGTTGCTGTACGACTTGTCTGTTGGTGAGTGATCGTGATCAGCCTACAGTACCGGCTGATATTCTAGATCCCGGAGAAATCAACGATCTTGCAGAGGCAGAGCCCGCGAAACTCAAGGAGTTGGTCGAGTTCTGGCATCGGTACGAAGCCGAGACCGGAACGGTGTTGAAAGGCCCGCTCGATGGAGCGGGTCGAGAACAGATGTCTGGCGTCAAGTGGGATGATTGGAGTCTTTGAGCAGTCATTAAGGATGATAATCGACGAAATGCATGTGGTTTTGGGTCCCGTGATTTTATCCAGATCTGACGGGTTGCCGATGCTTCGGCGCGTCGGTTATTTGGTTGACCGACCGGGTACGATTCGCTGCCGGCTGCCCCACCTACTGTAGACTTAGTGCAGGTCTTTCAGTATTCGCCCACAATACTTGTGCATACAACATGGGTTCCGTTTGGTCAAGCTACGCTGGATCGACCGACATTGACTTATTTGCGACTCCCGAAAATGAAGAGGAAGTCAGAGAATACGATTACATCATCTGCGGAGGTCAGCGTGATGATCTTCGGGAGGTTACCTGCTGATGCGTCTAGGCGGCACTGCCGGCTGTGTGATCGCTAGTCGGGTAAGTGGAAAATGCAAAGCTCGATATCTACGGATGCTGATCTAGCTAGCTCACCGAAGATCCAAATGTGACGGTTCTGGTGGTAGAGGCGGGCGAATCTGATGCCAGGCAGATATACAGTAGAATCCCTGCTGGCTGGGTACGAGGCCATACACTTGTGAAGCCCGAAACTTACTGATCATGGTAGCCGAATCTATACAAGACTCCCGCAGATTGGGCCTACAACACAACTCCTCAAGCCAATGTAGGAGGCCGAGAGATGTTTTTGCCTCGGGGCAAGATGCTTGGTGGTTGCAGTGCCATTAGTACGGCCGACTGGAAGTGTCGGTATTCCATGCTGACTTGCAGATGCCCAAATCTATCAGCACTGTGCTCCTTCCGACTACGACGATGTGAGTAGTACTGATCGTGTAGAATATGACTGATGCCTCGCAGTGGGAGACCAAAGGGGCTACTGGATGGGGATGGCAGTCTATGAAGAGGTATTTCAAGATTTCCGAGAACTTCACCCCAAACCCTGAATACAATGTTGACCTATCGGTGAGTGAAGTCTGTCGACAATGCTCGAGAGACTGATCAGCGACAGGAGCGGGGTAAAGGCGGAGTTTGGAATACCAGTTTCCCGCCCACAAACGTAATATCGCAGGCGTTCTTGGAGACTGGCGCAAGTGCATCCTTCTCGGCCTCCAACGGCACTGACGCGCAGATCAAAGAGGGTCTTCCCGCCAACCTCGATTATAACCTGGATCGGGGTCGACGAGGTATTGCGCGTTTCCAAGCGACCATCGACTCGGGTGGCACACGATCATCCACGTCCGCCGCATACCTTCCAGCTTCTGTGACCGCTCGACCCAACTTGTCCATCTTGACAGGCACTCACGTCACTCGACTTCATGTTGGAAATGGGTCAATTCACGCCGTCGAGCTCGCTCAGTCCCGCCAGGGTCCACGGTACAAGGCCAAAGCCAAACGGGAGGTCATCGTCTGTATGGGATCTTACGGTACACCACAACTCCTTCTCGTCTCTGGTATTGGCCCGAAAGCAGAGGTGGAAAAGCTGGGGGTCAAGAGTCAAGTGGATCTTCCTGGTGTAGGGCGGAACTTGAAGGACCACCTTATGGCCGGACCTACATACAAAACCAAGCCCGGGACCAGCAGTCATTATCTCAAGCACCCAGTGAAGGCGGTGAGTCTCGTGGCCTGACTCCGAGAGCAACGCAAGACTGATTTGCCAGATTCCAAGTCTCCTTCAATGGTTGTGGAACGGAACAGGTCCGCTCTCTAGCAATGTAAGCCTACCCTGCAATCACGCTGACACCCAGGGCGCAGAGATTGGAGCATTTCTCAGATCTGACGAAGTTCCAGGTGCAAAGTCGGAAGTCCCCAGCCATTTGGTAAACGCCAGCGGGCCAGATGCTCCCGATCTAGAGTTGATCACTTGTAGGCACAAATCTTCATATAACGGTGTAGGGCTGACACGACAGCACCTGTCCATTACACCAAGTAAGTTGTTGTAGCTGCACATACTCATATTCAGTCATGGTATGGGTGACTTGGCAGATCCCGACGGGGACTACTACACCGTCTTTTCCGTCATTTTGCGTCCTCGCAGCGTCGGCACTGTCACCTGTCGATCAGATAGTGTTTTTGACGACCCTTTGATCGATCATCGATATCTCAGTGACCCAGATGGCTACGATAGGAAGGTGAGCGACTTCCACGCTTCATCGACTAATTCCTAGGCATTGCTCGAGGGTATGAAGCTCATCAGGCGTATGTCGAGAGTCGCACCCTTGGCAGATTTCCTTCTGGAGTCGGATGTTCCAGCAAACTTTGACGATCTCTCAGACGAGGGCTTGAATGCTCACATTGACAAATGTGCGGAAGTTCCCGAATCAATGTCTTGCAATGCTGATGGACAGATTCGGAGACCATCTACCATCCGATGTCGTCCTGCAAGATGGGCAAGTCACCCGCTGTGAACTCAAATGTGCCGGCTGAACATATATAGGTGCGAAAGAAGATAACAGTGTGGTAGACCCAGAGCTCAAAGTCTACGGCGTTGATAATCTTCGAATCTGTGATGCGTCGATCTTCCCTGATTCGCTTTCTGGTCATCCGGTGAGTGGTCCTTATATGTAGTGCTGATGATCAGCAAGCAGGTGTCGTAGCTTGTGCCGAGAAGTGTTCAGAGCTCCTCCGACAAACGCAATGAGAACTAGTGAAAGGATACGATCAGGAAGAAGGCGTTAAGACTGCTTGTATGTGTTTTGTGTAGTTTTGTACATATCGAGTTGTGAAGTGTTGAATTTTCGAGATTATGCGATATTTGAAGGGAAACAGAATTTCGTGATGTTGCAAATGCATGATATTATAAAACAGATCCAAATTTGATTGAAGGCGTAGCAGTACATACAATTGAGATCTATGGCTAATCTGCTGCGGCAAGAGCAGTATGATACAACGTTCTATCCCTCTATTTACCCCGGATAAAGCGTCTTTCGAAGTAGGGCGGTGCTATGCATGGCGAAGAAGAACGGTCCTCTGTCCTTGAGATTCGGAGACATATCGGGTTCGGCTGGGTACAAGAAGGCATCTCGGACCAAGATGAGATAGGTTTGTAGATGCTGAATCTCGAGCCATGTGTAGCTGAGAAGGATCTCCTCGAGTCGGTTGACCTGATTATCGGGGATGTTGACCGAGAATTTCGTCCAATCGAGGAAATCCCAAAAAGGATGATGGGTCTGATCACCAAAGAGTACGGGAATGCACCCGCTGGGTTGTCAGCAAGGGGCACAAGGAGTGACGGTTCACTTACGCGTATACGACATCGATAGTACGTGTAGCCCAGCCGGTCGTCCCACCTGGGACAGGACAGAAGACGGTATCCCCAATGGTACCCAAATAGTCGCTTCCTGGCTTGAACTCGTTCCAGTAACGATGAAGACGGTGAGCGTCAGAGAGCCGAGGTTTCGAAGGCGTCTCTCTCTCGCAAACCAGCTTTCGCCGCAGACCCGAGCCGGCACCGTTGTAAGATCCCTTGAAAGCGACGAGGATAGACCGTTTCCTCGATGGAAGAACATTGTGGAGATCGCCATACGTGTCTCTCAGCTTGTCCTGTAGACAGGTTCGAGCTGGAATGACGACATCTTGATCAACTCGGTAACCTGTCATCAGCCCAATTCCAACATTCGCCAGAGGAACTCACAAGGACTATTCAGGTCACCCATAGGCTGCCAACTCGTAATGTTTTTCATTTGCGGAGCCACACTACTCCAGTCCCGTACTCTCCATAAATCATGCAACACCGTGTTGCAAACGCCCCAATCGAAAGTGAAAGGTACGATCAGCCGCGTCGAGTCAAAGTCGGCAGGAAGATGATGCTCCAGGGCGTTGTCGATCCATGGTTCCACCGGTGGCATCTGTTGATCAGCTCACATCACCATTGAGTTTTGAGAAGTTTGAGAACATACCATTTGGGTGCCCGCAAAGTAGGGCATGAAGACCAAACTATGGGGTTTATAGTCGGTAGCCAGCAGTTTGACTCCTCGTTCCAGCACCGAATCGGCCGAAAAGCAGCCATGAGGCGTGCTCTGAAGCTTGTTGAAGTCACCCCAGTTGGTATCTCGATTAGCCTGGACATCGTCAGGTAGGCGAGTGAGATGGATGTCGGGCCAGGAAGGCGAGCTTTGTAAATATCGCCTGGCGTGGGGTCGAAGGACGTTTAACCAAGACGACGAGGCGACTTTACGGATAAGTATAAGTGGATCGTTGGTTTCTACCTCGTCCCAGTTGATTGTGGGAGGTGGGTAGGATAAACCGGATACGTTCGCGAAAGCAGTAAAGGGGTATCGGATACGAGCAATACACGCGCTTTGGGTGCAAGCGCAATCTCCTGTGTCGAGGCACGTACTTGGGTGGTCGCAAAGATTGGTACAATGGTCCAAGCCCCGTTGGCGCCATGCATATGGCTGACCGGTGGGGAGTGACCCCTCCACAAGTTGATATGGGCGGGCGAGCCGCTTGATGGAATTCAAGCGAGACTGAGCGGACAATTTTGCGGCGTCAAGGCGTGTACACATCGTCACCGTCTGAGATGCGTTGAAGAAACGATGGGTACCGGTACGAGTATCGCTGACGGCAGAAGCGAAAGGATCCTCTTCGAAGAATGGCCAAGGAGCGGGTTTGCCAGGACAGCAGAATGGGGTGATTCGGTATCGAGTTTCTCGAAGCTTGTCGGTCATGTGTTTGGGGACAAGTGGGTTTCCCGAGTCTTCGAATTTGAGAGAGACGTGATTGGTACCAGCGATGATCGAGGCGGCAAAGCGTGATTGGGATCCAAGCAAGTGCCCCTTTTCCGTCGTCGCAAAGGTGACATCCCTATCTCCAGCTTGCTGCGTAAAGGTCATGACCACTTCATCGTCGGACCCAGATACGACGTGAAACTTCCAATTCTGTATCTCATCCGTATCAAGCCACTCCCATGTCGGAAGGTCTCCTCCGTTCGCCGTCATTGCAAGGTATTCCATCCCACCTGGTCCATCTACGCCAATGGTTCCAAAACAGCCATCCAGCGACGCAAGGTCGGTAGTTCGATAGGTCCGAGGGGTAGAGCATGTCGATGCCAGTTTTCCGTCGATGAATGATATAGTATCATGGTAGAATGCCGATATGAACCGAACAATCCCTTCATCGATATCCACTTCTGCCCTGAATCCAAGTTCATCCTCCGCTTTCTGTGTCGTTCCGATGTAGTAATCGGGAAATCGGTTGTCGCCAGGTAGAATTTGGAGCGGCGAGGAGGAGTTTGATAAGTGTAGGACTTTCTTGATCATTGTCGTCGCTGATGCCGACTTTCCAGTTCCGATGTTGTATGCTTCGACTCCCTTTCCTTCCCCCATTTCCAACCGTCTCACAGCCGCCAAGAAGCCATGGACAACATCATCAATGTGCACCATATCCAAGTCCTGATTCCCTCCTACCATCTGTATAGTCCGATGGGATAAAGCACTGGTGACGATGGCCGGTATGAGGCGTTCTCGATGATCGGCAAGACCTCCATAGACGTTTGACAGGCGAAGTAGGATCGCTCGGATACCCTGAGATTCAATGACCGCTTCGGCATCGCTCTTGGTCTGACCATAGGCGTTTGCTGGAGTGTTGGGAGCTGTTTCGGGGACGGGGAATTCGAGAGCGTTTCCATAGACTTCGCGGGACGATGCCTGCAAGAACCAAGCTTTGACACCCTTTTTCTTCATGGTCTCGATGACCTTCTTGGTACCACCGACGTTGACGTCGTGACAGTCGGGCTCGTTTTCGAGACACCATCCGACACGAGAGACAGCCGCCAAGTGGATGATTCCCGTGATATCATGCGTCAAAGCAGCCTCTAAAGCCTCGTCATCCCGAATATCCCCTTGAACCACCTTGAGTAGCGAGTCTGCGTTGGGGAAATCGCGACGGATTGCGGTGATTTCGTCTTGGTGAAAGATGAGATCGAGTACGGTGATATGGTTGTGCGAAGCTAGGAGTCGACGAATGAGTGATTTACCTAGATCATCAGCAACGACCGAAATGTGATTGCCTACCGATGTTTCCTCCTCCACCAGTAATAAAGATCCTCCCTTTACTCTTGACAGCCGGCTGTTCCTCCAATATCTGTTCTGGAAGCCAAGTCTCCCCGTTCGGTGGCTTTGGATGGCGCCAACCTGTCAATGAGGTACCAGCTCCAGCGATTTCCTGACTTTAGTACTTGTACGACGGCGTTCAACTCACTGTATAGTCGAGAAACAACCCTACAACCAACAAGACCAGTACTGCCCCCACCAGCCACACTCCTCTGCGATGTCGAGCTGCATACAATGTGCCGAGGCCGTAAGCCGGCATCTATGTGGGATCGAGGATAGGTGGATGGTGGTCTAGACTGGGATCGTCGAGTGAAGCCAACTTTTCAAGGTCTGCTTCGGGTAATTAATTCCCAGGTTTACCCGTTTGACCAGACACCGACACCGGGGACACCAGAGCACCTCTTCGTATATCTTTATGCATGCATGCATGCAGACCCAGTCTCTGGAGGCGCAACCTCATAGGTCACAAGGAGTCATCCACTAGTAGTGTACAGGGTGCTTGCTTGGTCGACTGCATTTCGTGACTATTAGCGAACAGACCACCAATACCTTTGTGGTCGGCAGATGACGCGTCTGGTACGACAGGCAAACTGCGTACTTGGATGTGTAACACTCTCAGTCTCGGACTCATGTTCGAGTGTGCACCTGACATTTAGTATAGA
Organism: Vishniacozyma victoriae; assembly: GCA_017654735.1. NCBI lineage: Eukaryota > Fungi > Basidiomycota > Tremellomycetes > Tremellales > Bulleribasidiaceae > Vishniacozyma > Vishniacozyma victoriae. The sequence continues at coordinate 370,612 of JADPYG010000004.1, forward strand.
ACGAGTGGACAGCCATCCACAGAATAGAGTTGGGGATGTGAGACAGGTCGGTGACGCGACTGGAAACAACCCATGACGTCGTCACGACACCAGTTGCTGATTTTCTGCAATTCATCGTTTGTTGTTGTCACATATCTATCATGTCCGATAGGTCACGAGGACCAGCCGACCTCGTTCCTTTCGCATTCGGACTCGCTGCCATCGTCGCATCTACCAAGTGGTACTGGCCTACAAGATGGTTGCTATCCGGAGCACCAATCCTTACGTTCGTCCTCTTGCTTGGCGCTAGTAACGGTTATCGTGTCCTGAATGCCGTACCTATCGTACTCCTTATCGCTATACTCAACATCACCTACGCTGTCGCCTCTACATCTTGGCTATTGTACGGTGTTTTCGCGTTCGTCACCTATCCAACGATTCTCTTTACATGCCTCTGTCAATTCGATTTCTTTGCAGAAAGGTTCCGGTACGGCCTGCGAAGGTTCATACGCCAACTGCATTTCGTCAACGAGTCGGTTGCTTTATTCGACATACCCGCTCTCGAGATCGATGTTGATGTAGATGGATTAATGGTGATACGCGGGATGACGATATCCCTTTCCACGTTAACGGTCACTGCGCATGGTATTGAGGTGGGCATTAAATTGGCAAAGGACCTGGAGGTGGCCATATCGACAGAGACAGTCGTGGTTTCCCTATTCCGCGGTATTCAGATCAGTGATTGCTACGCCAACCTCAAAGGAGAAGTGGATGAGATGACATTTGGAGAGCTGGACGAGAATGATTCGGGAGATGAAGGAGCAGTTGTAGTCGAATCCACCCCATTATTGGTCGCAGCCGGATCACGTTCACGTCGACCTCAATATCATCGACATGCTTCAATCGCCGAGAGAAAGAACATGAAGGATTCCGCTCCCAAAGCAGGATGGAAATCCATACGAAAACTCAATCCCGCCGATCAAGATGCCAACGACGAATATGATCGACTATTAAAGTACATTGTCGACACGAACGCGATCGCGACTTGCCGGAAAACTTTGGCCAAGGAAGGAGACAAGATCGAGACAGACAAGGACAGACGGGCAGCCATTTGCTCGGCAATGCAGTCTACTCCTACTGTCCCGCACCCTCCGAAGCGATCGATCAAGGTCACAACGCTACAGACCTTGTCCTCGCCTCGAACTCGTGGCTTTCTGCACCGGCTGCCGATGCTGTTGCGCCTGTTGCTCAACCCTATCGCATACTTCCACCCGGTCAAAATCTCGTCCATCACTGCCGGTGGCTCGGGTCGTCAAGCGGCACATGTTCTGAAAACCAAATTACTCAAAGAATACTCCAAGGACGACCGAGAACTACGGAAACTCGAGAAGCGGATACTCCGATGGCTCGTGGACGCCAACTTTGTTGTCGAGCTCGACGACGTCACTGGAGCGGCGTCGGTCCCTGTGAATACCGCCTACGAGATCCTCGCCTCCCTGCGCTTTGGGGACGTGCTCGCCTTCAGGACACTGGAGCAGCAAGTCGTCCAAGAAGAGGTGTTGAGATTAGCCGGGGCGGACGCGACGTTTGAAATTCCTAGCTTCCTCCTGCCGCATCATGATCATATACTTCCGGCCAAATTGTCTGATCAAGAGAGGAGCGAGTTGGAGGAGAAGGTAGCCCAAGCGGATGGCAAACCCCATCAAATGAAAGCGACTCACGAACTCGAACAAGCCGAAAAGGACGAAACTAACATGCGTCTAAGTGCGCATGTACAGCTACCGGCCAGCTGTTCGCAGGAATTGCTCAACTTTGCCGCCACGCTAGTCAAGGCAAGTAAGATCGTCGAGATTGAAAAGGATCCAGAGCCGGAGCAGAGCTCGCATGGGATCAAGGAGTTTGGACACGCAATATCAAAGGGTATGAAAAGTGGAGTAAAGCACGCGCTTGTGGCCGGTGTGATCAACGACAAGTGGATCGCCAAGATGGTAGGCAAGGTTGTCCGGCACTTGGAGGAAGCGCAAGGAGATCTGGGGTGGATGGGTGATATTCCGATCAAGCTGGGTATATATAGGCTTCCAGAAGGGCACCCGGAGTCTAGCAAGCTACTAGCCTGAAATTGATGCACTCTCGTTTAGTGCCTGTTTTTATCCTTCCTCCTGCCTTATCCTCCTGCTTCTTCCTCCTTTCCTCTTCTCCTTGTCCCAAGACCTAAGTTTGTCTCGCCGTCCGTCTCCACCAGAAATCGAATGCATGCATAGTGGTGGACGCTGACTATGAAGCCGCGTCGACGAGATTGCATGAGGTCGACCAGGTTGTAGGGTGAGGCCTCGACGCGATGAGCTGTGATTCCGCTACGCACCAACCCTCTATGTCTGTCTCATACATGCACACATTGTACAATCGCTGCTGCTCTGGGACCATGCAATGAGCAAATGCTATCGCCCCGGTCACTGTTCCTATCCAGATACCCTGATAATCACGCAATCACTTGCCATTGGGTACCTCTGATAGTTGCAAACGATAAAACTCGCTGGCGCGGTCTGTCTCTGCTTCCATCATGGATAGAGGCAATGAAGGCTCGAGTGGCGCGAACAGTGCGCCGATATATCGTGCTCGGCATATGTATCTGTATTGCAGCATTCCTCGGTCTCGCCCAACAAACGAGCTCGATGAAACCGTTGGCCATCTCTGTGGCATCGGCGTACTACCCGACTTGGGGCCAGAAACCTATCTTAGGACAGGGTGAGCCAATCGTATTCTCGTTGATCGTTTATGGCAACGAGACGGTGTATGAGACAGACATCCTTGTCAAGGTGAGCTGCGTGTAAACGCCTGGTACGAGGAACACTGAGACGCAGACTGTCTTGATGTACTCGTCGTCCCCCGTCGACTTCCACTTCATCGCCGACCCGGTCTCTCAAGCCTACCTCGAAACTAGCTTCAGTCTCATCAAAGAGCCAGCAGTCGCCATACGTTGTTTCTTTTACTCAATATCTTTAGATGCAATGAAGGCTCGACTGGCCCGAACGGCGTCCCCTACAGCGGAGGTACCAAGATATGGAGAATTAGGATCGAATCACCAGGCTGGAACACGTAAGTCCCTGTATACCGAATTTAAACTTTTATTGTGCTGACATAAAGCCGGTATGATGAAGGTGAGTCCTCGCGAGCGAGCCCGTCGTTGTTAGCTGCAAGGCGCTGAAGGGCTGATGGGCAGCTGTTCATCCACGAAGTACTGCCAATCACCGTTACACGAGCCATGTTTGTCGACTCTGACGCCTTCTTCGTCACTGATCCAACGCGTGAGTCCTCCAATAGACCCATGTCCCATCTTTCATGTTCGTTTCTCGCTGACATGCAGATCTGTGGCGGGAATTCAACACTTGGTCTCCAGAAACGATGTTGGCGTTACCAATGCACCTAGGAGAGGGCACAAAATACAACGGTACATCCAACCTGTGCTCTTGTATCTATCTCATGAATCTCGACAACATGGTGCGTGCATTCTGAGTGTTGTCGTGGATTTGACCTGATTTGTAGCGAAAGAATGTACTTATCGATTCGCAGCATTTTCGCGCAGCCGACCGAGCTCGATTCACTTTCAAACGAAGCCATGCACGCCATGTATGGCAAGCCGACACATAAATTGGGACTCTACAGCAATATCGGACTAGGGGATCAGACTGTGTTTTGGGCTATGTCGCAATTCCGTCCAGAGCTTCACACAGGCCTACCGCTGAGCTGGGAAGTGACCTCGTGTCTTATGGTGAGTGATATGTCGATACTGCCGGTCACTGATGGACAGAAATGGTATGGGACTGGACAGCTCGATGATCCGAGAATGACGGCGGAGCAGCAGATTAAAAAGCAGGAGCATTTGGGGAAAACGGGTTACGATGGGACGCTGATCACGCCCGTTCATTTCTTGCCTTGCGGGCACATGTAGGAAACAGTACCGCTGATAACAGCTACACTTCAACTGCATGCACGGCAAGACGTATATGGAATCACCAGCTTTCGACAAGCCTGACTCTTCTCAAAGATGGAAATACGCCGGTACATTTCGATTGGTGTAAAAGATCTATAGCTCAGACATAGTCCGGTATCATCAGCAGTACAAATGGATCTGGCTAAATAGGGGCAAAATTCTCAACACGCCCCAAATACAGTTCACAAACGTCACGGATCTACGTTTCTGGGACGAGCGTATCGCCGGCGTGCTTGACGCTGCAGGATACAACAAGAAAATATAGAAACCACTGGCGACAGGGATCGCTTTAGACTTACTCATACAGGGAATCAGGGAATGTATTGTGCTTACCTTCTTTTGCGACCGACCCTGTCCTCGCCTCGCCGGGGGTCCAGTGTTGGCCCCCAAGGTCGGCTGAAAACGCACTGACCTTGAAAGTGATATGGCAATCCGACGAGGAATCGATCTATGCATCGATACATTCTATTGAAGAATCTCCACACCAAAGCGACAGTTGGCAAATGTTTGCCCGCAAAATTCGCAGGCAGCGGCTCCGAGTCAGCCATTGCATTGAGTCGCAAGGTGATATATAGCCAAGCTAACTTCCTAATTATACCGTCGATCAGGGATCGAATCAAATGTCACAGAAACTCAGTCTCTGACATTCGACTCCTACTGCATTAGATAGACCTCGATATGTTTAGCCGGCACGTCTGACAGCCATACGATCACTGCCCCGCTTAACGTCCAGCAAGATGAATCGCAATCCCGCCTTGCAAACGTAGCAAAAGACCGAGAGGCCTTCTGACATTGTGTTAAACGCGCCTTGAGGATGTACACCCCCTATCGGAACGATCATCGTCGCTCCGATTCTGCATCCTCGGCCGGCGAAGCGACCAGACGATTGGCATCTGGCCAAATCCACAAGGCTCAGGCAAAGCAGTAGCATCCAGTCAATTCCCGAAACTGATTCCATGGTTCGAATGCCCTCGACGGTCATGTAGTATAATGTACGATTCCCCCAAAGTATCGCGTGACGGCAAATAGGTTGTCTGTTCTGGAGAACATGGCTTCACGACATTGTGGGTTCCGGAGAAAACAGGCACAATTGAGCGCAAAGACTGAATCGAGACTTTGCATTGTAATTATTATGATCTACCCCTTCATAAGGAATCGGGGAAAGCAGAGCTCCTTACGCTTGTATGCGTCTATTTATCGAATTGAATCACGGTACTCGAGAACACCGGTACAGTCCATGTGAAGCCTTGAGAACCGCGTACGGGCAATTGGCCGTCTGTCAGAGCTTTCGGAACGACAGCATCTTGTTGCTCTGCCGTGTTGAAAGCATTTGGATCGTCATTCTGAAGGGTCGTTGCGTTGACCATTTGGTAGGATTGGTCGTCCAGCGTGATGGTCAATGGCACCGTCTGATTGCCGGTGTTGATGATCTTGGTAGTCAGCTCACTCTCAATGATCACCCACCTTGAGCAAAACGGTGCCAGAGTCATTGATGATGTTTCCTATCCAAAAGAGGGGATTGATATCGCCTTCCTTGTTGTCAACCGGGATGTTACAATCTCCTCGGAAATTGCTGAAAAGCCATTGCTGCCAGTAGCTGGTGGTGAGGACCGTCTCATTTTGGCTGGCCGTAAAGCTGATGAGATTTGGAGTCCAGACGTAGCTGTTTCGGTTTTGGAGACTTGGGGCATAGGCCGACAGTTTGACGAGATCTGGGTTGCGCTCTGCAGCAAGCTGAAACACGCCTTCCCCGAGAGCGTGGATCATCTGGGGGTACAGTGGATGCGCGACTGGTGGATCACTGAAGTTGACATAACCTGTTGAGGTGTCTAGCTGGAAAACACTAACATATCAGCTGGGAGCTAGGCGTTTGAAAATCATATGAACCTGTATTCTCCCAGGGCCACCGTGAGGTTCTGCTCAGTATAATTGTTGTTTTCGGCCCAGTTGTCCCAGGCGTCGAATGTATCGAGGAAGTGAGATGGGGTCTGAAATCAGCTGCTGTCGTAATCAAGGATGACCACTGGTAGGAAAGCAAGACTTGCCGAATAAATATGGTAATCCCAGCCCGAGTTGGAAGCTAAGTCGATAGTGTAGTTCGAATACGGATTGTCGCTGCCGTTGGCGTTTTCGTTATACGCAGTGCTGAGGAAAGTGATATCGGGGTATGCTTGCTTCAAAGCGGGGTACAAATAGTTGAATCGGTAGGGGTATGTGGAAGAGAAGAAGTCTTCGTTCCCAACCTCGACATATCGAATTGCAAAAGGCTCCGGATGTCCCAGCTCAGCACGGTATGCGCCCCACTTGGTGGACACATTACCAAGACAAAATTCCAGCTCGCCCAGTACTTCTTCCAAGACCTCGTCCATATGGCTGAGCGGATAACTGGTCCCGTCAAGACTGTATCCCGCGTACACAGCAAGAAGCGGTTCCATTTCCATATCTTCGCACCAGTAGAGGTACTCCATCAAGCCAAGTCCATCCGTGTTGTAGTAGCCCCAATCTCCCACTCGCCCAGGTCGCTTCTCAAGAGGACCCAGGGTCTCCCACCACTTCCATCGGGTAGAGATAGATTGGCCTTCAATATTGTTTCCGCCGGGGCAACGCAAGAACTTGGGCTTGATGTCGTACATGGCTTCGGCCAAGTCTTTTCTTAGGCCATTGGCCCTATCTGACTCGTCAACTTAAACCTTCATCGTCCACTCACCCTTGAATGTTTCTGGGAACAGAGAGAACAGAGAAAAGTAAAAGGTCTGTCCTTGTGCTTGCTCGCCATCAAAGGTGATTTCAAACGTATTGTTGCTATCTGGCGCTGAGGCGTTGCAGTAAAATGTGACGTTGAGCTGTTGATACCGGAAAGTGTCGACTTCCGTGTTTTCCTCCCCAATCATGCTTGTCGCCAGTACTTCTCCGGTCGTGTTGGATCGTAGGCCGACGGTGAACGTCGTATTGCTACTCAGGTATGTTGAATTCAACGCTTGAACATAAAAGCTAGCGTTGTATTGTCCTGGTGAGACGTCCATGCCCCACCATCCTGTGTTGCGGACGCCGACTACACCACTAGCGTTCTGGCCTACAGTGACTTGCATTGAGTTGGGGAGCGCGGAAGACAGGGGGTGCAATCGATCCAAGCCGATGCTAACTCCATCGCCGATCGCAGACCAACCAGTCAAAGTCGCTTGATATGGCTCGACGGGGTTGTCGTTGGCGTTGACCTCGGTACCTACGAGTCAGTTCCTGTGAGTCGACACCATCTGGGCTCTGTTCTCACCCTGAAAAGCTCGATTGATCAGCAGCTCCGCATAAATCCCCCCGTCTCCTGAATGCGAAATGTCCTCATGCATGATCCCGTACAACGAATGAGCGGTGACATTCCGCTTATCCACGTCGTATGTGTTGATAGCGAGGGTCACGTTCTGGGGCGGCTTCGATGATATGATGTAGTTTGGCGCAACGATTCCCCCCTTTTCGCCTAGGTCAAGATCACTCTGTGCCCAAGTGCCAGCACCAGCCAGTATTGCCGTAATGAAACCTGTTTTCAACATCGTTTGCGAGGATTGGTGATCTGGTGTGGTTGCGATTACACTCTCTGGTTATAGCGGTCTTCGGATATGGAGCCCGGCTGTTCAGACATCTTCCACATGTCGATCATCACCCGTCGGTGAAAGTGTGATTTAGCGTTGAAATACTAGCCCATCTCGAGCCGCAAGGTATGGTCAAAATCTACCGAGAAGTGGGGCAATATGAGCGGAGGTCTCAAATCCAATAAGCCGATTTGGTCGATCTCGTCAGGGAACGGAAATAGGCAATCTTGTGGTGACATCCGACATGCCGCCTCGGATCTGCCTGCCCGTGCAGCCCCTTCCCGGCATGTGGAGCGCCGGGAAACGTCCGCTACACACTTTGTGCTCCCGCCAGACCTGGGCTATTTTTAATTCATTCCAGCGAGTTTCTAGCGAGCTCCGTACGCTAAACCGGCTGTTGATTCGACTCGAACACGACGTCATGCTCGGGATCTCGGGTATATCGACATCTTCTCGTCTGCGTATCCCAGCTTTTGTGGTGAGTTCCATATAATTGATGATGGGAGAACGGCCGTTTGAGCTATCCATCAAGCAGAGCTACAAGAGCAGTCCGGTAGCGTCACTGGATCTGCTTTTTGCGCGACTCATCATGAGGTCTACTGTTTATTGACATGCCGACACGCTGGAGACGTCTTAAACTCATCGCCAGATGATGATGCCTGCTAACCTGGCAATCCTCTATGCGGGGAGCAGTCCTCATCCGGGCCCTTGGCCATGCATGAGAGCCGAAACAAGGGCATAGGTATCTATCTTTGCGAACTGCCCGCAACGGCCTTGTGATGTTGACTGGATTCACAACGAGCAATTTGGGTTCCGGTATATATAATCCCCTGAACCTTAAACAGTCATCCAACCTACCATGCGCGAGTCACTCACTCACTCTAACCAGCCTTTCAAAGATTCTTTGTGGAGAAAGTAAAGAAAAGAAAAGAAAGAAAAGAAGGGGCGAAAAGGAAATAAAGGAAAAGTAAAGAAAAGAAATGTGGGAAAAGCAGCATATCAAGAACTCCGTGTTTGGGATCGGACTACATGCGAGCTTCCACGGATACACTCGGGTGTCCCGGCGGACTCTTTGTACCTCACTTCTCTTCAGCAAATCTGCGGATAGTGTCCGCCCAGGTAGTCCTCGCCTGAATGGATCAGCTAACGCTCGCAAGGCCGCTCACCTGCTCAATAAAGCCGGACTCGGTGAGAGCGCGGCAAGCGACAATGGCCAACGCAGCCGAAGCCTTCAGAGTCGCATCGTGAGCTTCCTCAGTTCTCGCATGCTCAGTGAAGCCAGGGGTGTGGTTGTTGTGCCCAGCTGAGATGGGGATGCCAACCAAAGGATGAAGAGCGGGTAGGGCGTAGGACACCTGAACTCGTCAGGCGAGACAGAACATTGAGTACGTACGTTTCCAAAGTCTGTTGATCCTCCTGACAGCTCGCTGGGCTCCGTTTGAATCAAGAGATTGATCCCATAAAGCTCTTTCATGGTAGATGCGTAGGCAGACTAGGTGCGATCAGGTGAAGCCATAGCGTATACGATCCATCTTACCGTCAGAGTCGGGCAATTTCTGAGATCGTTGGTCAGGACGTCGGTTGTGATCTGGACGGTGCATCCCGTGGCCGTTGCAGCAGCGCTAAACTTTGAGATCCAATCCGGTGACCGACGACTCACTTGAAGCATGGTATCACTTTCCTTTTCAGCTCCTCCAACGCTCTCAAATGGGCCGCACGGACATAGTACTTCAATTTCGTATACCGTGGGATGACTGCGTGGATCAGTAACAAGCGCAAAAACGAGACAAGGGAGCCGAACCGTTGGGAGCATCACCGCCGTGTTCGATGATACCATGTATCCTGTATGGTCAAATCAAATCGGTGGTTCTATGGACGATATACCTGTCTGTCGGTTTCAATTGCTGTCGCATTGATGACACACTGGAGTATGCGAGTACTGCGGCATCAAGGGCGTTGACCCCGTCCCCTGACCTTCAGTATGTCACCCAGAATGTGTGATACCCGTCTTACATGGGGCAGCGGCAGCGTGGGCGGGCTTTCCAAAGTACTCAATTTCGATGGTCTGAATTGCCGAAGTGACACCAATGGCGCCTTTCAAGCCAGCGGGAAGCCCGGCCGGATGTTGCATCATGCATATGTCCATTCCTTTGTCTCCAGCGGTCAGCCATGATCTTCACCGGTTTTGAGAGATCCAGCGGTCTTGGGAAATCCAGCGGTCTTGAGAAATCGGCTTACATGCACCCGCTTCCAGCAGCTTGACTTTGCCGGCACCACCTTCTTCGGCAGGTGTTCCCAATAAGACGACTTTGCCCGGGAAGCCATGTGTTCTCATGGCTTCCGCTGTACCGATCGCCGCCGCTGCACCTCCAATTGCTATGAGATTGTGTCTATCATATCAGCCTACTACCTCGTCTCGTACGAACCGGTTTGACTCACCCGCAAGCATGTCCTATACCCGGCAATGAATCATACTCGCTGTTAAAGCCGATGGTTGGTCCGCCTTCCCCTTGGACGTAGCTCGCTCGAAAGGCAGTGGGTAGATGAAAGTGTCTCTCGACTGTGAAACCTTGCTGCTCGAGATAGTCCGTGAGCCGAGCATGAGCTTTTACCTCCTCGTACGCTAGCTCTGGGTTGTCCCATATGTACAAGGACAGCTGCCTGAGTTCCGCAGAGTGTCGAGCAACCTCGTCGATGATTGTTTGCTGAACCTGCATACTTAATCAGCTCGTGAGGCGCGTTTCGTCCACCTCAGGCGGGCTCACGGTTACTTCGATCATTGTCTTTGTCGCTCGCGGGTTTGTTAACGTCAATGCAGCCGGAAGATCAAAGCTGTCGAAGGAGTCAAATGGCGTAGCTCACCAAAACTGCCGTTGGTCAATTTCGTCCCCGGTCCCGATGCGGTCATCCGGCTACCCCATCGCTCGAGCTGCCAAGTACTTCGCGTCTGAAGGGAGAAGTCGACCCTCGAATCTAGACACTAGCCTTCATGTCGGTAAAGCCTCGCGTCATGTGACCTGACACGACGCCACTGGCTTGTAATAAGGTTTAACCGAGCATATCCACGCAGGGTCCGACCGGAAGCATTCTTGTTTGACGCGAGACGCGGTCAGGCTGCCTGACCATGCGTGTGATTGCTTCCCTGCTCAATCAAGCGTCCCGCCGTGACCACTGCCCACGGATTGGATTGAGGTAACGGAGGGAATTACGTCGTCCTCCCTTGAATCAGGCGCTGTTCTTCAACCTCTCGATCTTCACTCCGTCTAGCCACACTCGTACCTGTTTGCTACACCATACAGGTCTGTAATCACACGTATCCTATCCGACGGAGCTATTGGCGTTCCATTGTGTGCAACACAAGGCTGAACGCTGGAAGCATCGAAATGCGAACATCACCTAGTCTCGCATATGTACAGTTCTCGGTCCGACTGCCTGTTGTGATCTCGCGTCCCATTTAAGCTGACGTTCGTCCATGTCGTCTTCATCGCATAACGGTGTTGTATCACACCTTCTTTGTTCCCTCACGCTCCACATATCATCCCACTCCCTTATGACAGATTCCTACTCTTGTTGCTCAGCTTAACGCAAAGATACATCTCCCACGCGGTGTATTCTTATCGCTGATAGAGAATCCTCGGTATGTCCTGTGTCCACCCGATGGCTGCATAGCTGATGCGTAGCCCAATATCAACGCTGACGGAAATCACCCAGGTCATCCAAGTCCATCCGAGTTGCATCACCCTTTGCACGTTCGCGCTCTATCCACCCACCTCTTTTACCAAGTGCTAGTCCCGGATGAATCTCCATCAGGGATTCCTACAAATCATCCCATGATAAATTCGAGTCGGCACATACACGCTCACTCTCCCTTACCCAGAATCACTCGGTGCGCTTCGCCCTGGTTCTTCAGATCTCTAGTCACGACTGAGCTTACCAGCACATTCAAAACATCGTCAATCTCCTCGAACGTTACCAGCCTTGGCTGCCTTTCAGGGCAGGCGAGCAGTCGAGGGCAGACGGTCGCGCGGCTCCTATTTGGAAGTGAGATCCACGGCCACACACGTTCTTTGGATCACCTTGAATCTGGTTCATTGGCGCAATATCCGGAAACAGGAGATGTCTGCCTCTTTTGGATGTTGGCGGGAACAGCCACCTTTTCGCTACATTCATCGTGATCCTCGCCCGAGCACCATCCACCGCTAGGAAGGTACGTCTGTACTTGATACGCTACGTCGCCATGAAGATAGAATGAGACAAACTCGACGAAGAAATCAGCGATGACGCTCTCTGCTTGGTACAGAGGCAGCGATTCTATATGAAACCCTCATGCTTAGAGTATAATCAGCCAAATTGACTCTCTCGGACACCCTGCCTTACCATTCCGACGTCATCCCTTTACAGGCTTCTCGGGCGGTCAGCACGGCTGTTTTGTGATGATGAGCAAGTCGAGTAAAGTAATCGAGAGGACTTTGTGTAGACAATCCGTTCGATGACGGCTATACGATCAGTTTGATGACATTATACCAAACGGACCTGTCAGCTTGTGCGGACAGAGGTGGCAGTGTCGGCTACTTAACGGAAAAATACAGGGCAATCAACGCCTATTGGGGCATTTAATCCTTCGGCCCGGCAGGCATCATTCCCACTCCGGACTTACCTTGCCGCGGCCGGCGCGATGCTGACACTCACCTCTAAATAAGGACCAATGCTGACCCTCGCTTCTAAATATAGACCAAGAGTAACGAGGCCCTCCGAGCCCCGTCTCGCTCCACGCTAATAAGAATCTCTTCCCTCGCCATGTGATTGTCTTTCTATCTCATACAGCTACTATGTCGACCTGGAAACAATTCGAGGAATACAAACCGGAGGTCAAACACGCTGAGGCAGCTGAAGATGGATCCTTTCGCCCAAGTCAGCTCGATGCATCCGCCGGATTCGACAAAGAGACAGAGGAGCGGTTGACTAAATCTCTACTGTTGAAATTGGACACCCGCATGCTGCCGATGCTGGCGATTCTTTTCCTCTTCTCTTTTCTCGATCGGACAAACATCGGCAACGCAAAGGTGAGCCCCATATGACGAGCATCCCGGACCCGCCGATTGCGCAGCTTTGACCTGTCTAGATTCTCGGACTGCTTAAGGATTTAAAGATGGATTCTCACCAGTACTCGTGTTGTCTCGCCATCTTTTTCGCATTCTATATCGCCTCGGAAGTCCCTTCCAATCTTGTTATCAAGAAAGTGTCACCAAGAATCTGGCTAGGCGTGCTCACGACCATTTGGGGAGTCATCGGCATGGCCATGGGCTTTGTGCAGAACTATACGGGGCTGTTGGTCGTTCGAGCCTTCCTCGGCGCTGCAGAAGGCGGATTGCTTCCCGGCATCGTCTTGTACCTATCGATGATGTACCGTCGACAGGAGATTGGAATTCGCTTGGGAGTCATTTATTCGGCTGCCAGTCTGTCTGGCGCCTTCGGCGGATTGTTGGGTGCGTCTCACGTCAGAAGTGAAGAATTCAGGGCCAGCAGCTAAACTATCAGCGACCGGATTGTATCATATCGGAACTCGTGGAGGACAAGCTGGATGGCGATGGATCCTCATCATCGAAGGTGAGTCAGTCCGTTTCACTTATTTTGGATGCCGCTTCTGATCATATATAGGTATCGCGACGGCTTTAGTGGGCATCATTGCAATCTTTGTCTTACCATCCACTGTCGACAAGGCAAGGTTCCTCACCGAGGACGAGCGAAAACTGGCGGTCGCACGCCTGCTCGCAGATCGACCACTAGCTGTAGATGACGAGGGCAACACTCTTATTCTTACCGAGCCGTTCTCATGGTATCGCGTCAATCAGGCCATCTTCTCCGTAAAGACATGGCTGTCGGCACTCGCGTATTTCGCCATCCTTAGCGCCTTATATTCGTTCGGGTTGTTCGTACCGTCAATTGTACAAGGATTGGGTTACAGTGCCATCAGGGCACAGCTGTTCTCAGTACCACCATACGCCGTCGCTGCCTTCCTCACCGTCGTCGCCGCATTCGCATCCGATCGATACAAAACCCGAGGACCAGTCATGCTGGCCTTCCTTCCGCTATCGATCATCGGTTACGCTGTGATCGGCCACACCGAAAACTTGCACCTCAAATATGGCATGCTTTTCATGATGGCGGCCGGTTTGTACCCTTCAGTACCCCCGGTATTGGTATGGCTTTCGAGTAATTACTCGAATCACTGGACCAGGGCCACCGCTATCGGACTCCAGCTCGCCATCGCCAACTGTGGAGGTTTCGTCGCGGCATTTGTCTATCAGTCTCACGAGGCACCGGCATACGAAAGATCACACACTGTGATCATGGGCCTTCTGTGCGGTGCTTGGGTTCTAGTGGCTCTCAAGTGCGCTTATCTCACAATCATCAACCAACGTAAAGCAGCGGGGAAATACGACAAGTACATTGGATGCGGGGATGACAGGGATCCCGCATTCCGCTACATGCAATAGAGGTATACAACAGGGTTAGGGGGTTACATGGTGATCTGGGTTACATACCGATTCTGGGATGGGGGGAGGCAAATCAGAAAAACTCATGCATGCATTAAAGGTCATAATATGATAGTACAATACTCACTGAACTGCCTGATATCATTCATATAACTCTAGAGTAAATGTGGAAAGAGTTATGTGAAAAAAGGAAACTCACCGGTAATCCAC